>JAQPZY010001450.1:935000-1535000 GCA_029931535.1 Margaritifera margaritifera | reverse complement strand
TATTAAATGAGAAAAGTCAAGAAAATCAGTTTAAAATAATAAACTGAATAACATGTAATATAACAGCTGATATTGAACTATAACTGTCACAGTAGGTAAAACACAATTATTTTCCCACCATCCAGCAAAGAAATTGCTTTGACCCTCTCCTCATGATAAAAACTGCCTCGCTTTCAAAACTGACATTGATACTATTAAGTTACACTGACAGTGTGACTGGAGTACGGTGAGTACAAATGAGATAAGAAATGTTTACACATTGATTCACATTATCTAAACAATGCCTTCGTCATAACATAAAAGTTTAATTTGCATACATAGAGCTGTCACTTTTTATATGCTCCAGTGACCATCTCCTTAAAGCAGTGAGGAACCATTATTTGGTTCAGAAGTTACCTAGCCACTGACCGCGGAAAGCAGGTGGGCATTATATACATTAATTTTATATAGGAACTTTGCTGGGGTGAAATTAGAATGTCCATCAAAACCAGGTCACTGCTATATAAAGGTGACTGTTCAGACAATTTTGACTATTCTATAATGAGTTCATAAAAACCAAAGATTAATTCTGTTTCTCATTTTTTAAAGTCATTGTTCTTGAAATCTGCTTTTGAAGCTATTAACACTGTACACCCCTAGAAGCCAGATTTTACTGGGTGACAGTGAAAGGCTCTGAGTAACCTTAAAGTAACAACCAATATTACAAACATACATACACAAATACATACATCAAATCATGTGCATTTTTCCACCATTGAAAAAATTCCTATCACAAAGAATGTTTTATGTGGCTTTATCTAAAAGTTTAGTAAATGAATGAGCAGTCATGTACATGAAGTTGTCTGTATTTGGTAATCCTGCACACAAGTCTACTCTCTCTCTATCTCTCCATGTTATGAACCTACAGTTTAAAAAAAAAAAAATCCATGTAAATATGCTTCTATAGATATGAACATCTTTGTTAATAATTAGACTTTAATTAGTTGATGCTTATCAAGAGAACCACATTTTACTAACAGAATAGTTCAAAAAGTCGCTGCATACAAAACTTCTTCATCCAATATCCAATATTGTTTATACAATTGTGGGGGAGAAAAAATCCATGTATCATGAAATATGAGTATGGATTTGTCTGTCTCTGGCAGCCATTAGAAATCTTCGATCACTACTCTCTCTCTTTCTCATCAAGGAATTTGATAATTTGATGCATTGAGTTTTCATATCATGTTTAGTTGATAATGAAATTGCTAGTTCTTGATATTCTATTTTTGTGATGCTGACTGTGCATACCCACTTATTGAGCCCCTGATCTTAATTCTTTATTTTTCACTATTTGTTCCATCCTCCTGCTATGTTCATGGTTTCATTTTAGATTTATCTCCAACTGTGGTTAATTTAAAATACTGAACACTCACTTTTAGCTGTAATTCGGTGTCTTGCAACATAGCTTTCAGCTCTCTCTCTCTCTCTCTCTCTGGCATGCAATAATACATTCATTATCAAAGATATTTAATATACAATTAACTATACTTCTTTCATCAGACATCTGTTGTTCTGCACTGAAGTTTTTCTATGAGACTAAAAAAACATGTTTTATCAGCTTTTATACCTACAAACTTTATCAATTTAGTTTTTTCAAAATATATTACATCTTAACAAGCAAGAATTGTCTTTATAATTATTCCTTTTTTTATGGTAAACTGCCTTTGGAGCTCAGACACATAAAACAAATACAATATTGTTTACTGATGAATTATTATTTAAAGTATAAGTGACTGAAGCAGAATGTCTTCTCTTACAACACAGAAATTTCCAAATTAATCTAATATGTAACTTAGGGGAGGCAATTTTGTTTGTTACACTTCATATTTATTTTGCAAAATTTGCCCTTTTGTGAGCATGCATATTGACTTGCAAATGCCATGCCTTGTACTAATCTCTCAACCACAACTCAGTGACATGACTCCATGAGGGTGCATTATTGAGGTGAATCTCCACATTCAAATGCCATGACTCTTCAAGTTTGCAAGGTGTCATGGTGGAGGGGATTTTCCTTAATCCTCTCTACACTCTCTCCAGAAGAAAGTTAATACTGAGAATAATTGTACAAAGGGTTGTTGCTCCTGCAACTACATATAAAACATATTACTTTGAGAAAATAGCAAGTCAACTACTCTCCATGCATATTTTCAAATTTTACAAAAATACTACTAATAATAACAACAACAACAATTTGCAATAAGATAAGGTGCCCTTTTGATAATAAAATATGCAATTTAAGTGCCATTTCAAGATGATAAATAACATATCCTCTTTCGATACTGGAGCAAGCCTAATAAGTTGGTATACATTGTAAGACTTATTGTGCAACTGACATAAAATAAATAAAGTTTAATAAATCAATTGTAAATTATAAAATACATGCAGCTACCTCACTCAGCTTTCCAGCTTGTGACAATAGATGCTGTAACACTGCTTCCGCTGTTGGAGATCGACATATGTTTCCTACAAAATGCAAAATGAAAGTTGCTAAAGACAAATAGAGACTTAAGTTCAGGTTAAACTTATTATTATGCAAAAGACTAATGAAGATATATGTTTTTTTCAATAAAAAAAAATATTTTATCTTCACCTTTTTCATACGCGAATACTGAAACCTCTTTTTACATGTACCTGTTTCATCAGCTTAGGTAATGCAATTTAAACAATTCATCACGTAGTTTATACCTGGTCAATAAGCTGTAATGGGACCATTTTAGCATCCTGTCAGCTCCATTGTTGAAATGTTCTAAATACACTTTATATTTTCCCTTCTACAGTTCTTTATTTTCTTTATTACACCTTTTCTGAGGTTTCACCACAGCACAAGACTTACTTTAAAAGAGTTTTAGTTTGGTTTAAACATATTTTATTGTCAAAACATGATACAATGGGATTGGGCACAAGTTCTAACAACTTAAATTAGCCCTCTCCCTACATGATACAAGTATTACAACATATATCAACATGACAACAGTGACTAATAATGAAGAATGGTTGGTTGGGGGGGGGGGGAGAGAGAGAGAGAGTGGTGGCACAATGCAATGAAAGAGTAATGAAGCCATTATTAAGGAATAATTTATATCATTTAAAAATTTTCCCTTTTCTACAGCAAAAATATATATTGAACATGACTTGTATGAATAAAAATGGAAAAGAGGTGTAAATGTGGTTTAAGCTTCATCAAGTCAAATTATGATTCAATATATTTACAGTGAGGTACCCTAAATATAGGTCCCTATGATGTATATAACCAGAATAGGAATTTTCAGAGAGAGAGCTTGATGATTTTCTGACTGTTTTATTTTTGTGGTTTTTAGAGCAACAGAGCCCCTACATGAATGGTAAACAATGGTATAAGATTAATCATAGCAGATTTTTTTAATTCACTTTTGACATTGTGTTTTCTTAAATGTTTGTGTTTTCTTGTGAATTGGGATAAATCAGGGAAAACTTTGCAATTAATGTCAGTTTTCATTCATTACTGAACACATAAATCATGATTTATTTTTCTTTTTTACTTCAGGGGCAGCCAATTTCATAGGTGCTTATTTTGTTGCTCATGCTTGCATTTGTTTGTTTGTGTGTTTGTTTTTGGACACCGAATGAAATATTTTTTTTGTTTTTGGACAGCAAAATAAATCATTTTCTTGCCATCTGAAAACAAATGGTAAATACACTGAACTCATATATCATTTAAATGTTTGTGATCTGAGAGTAAATTTAGATTTCTTCATTTAACTCTAACTTTTTATTTATTTGTATTATTTATCTTGACTCCATCTACACTTTCTTTGAAACAGTGAAATAAATATTGAATATATGAATATTTGCGCTTTCATGATTGACATCAGCACTACTGTGATGGAAATCAGAAGACGTAAGAGATGTGAAGAGTATTGGAAAAAAACATCAGAAACGTGCTTCAACTGAGCACAAGGTCACATATTAATTATCAGTGTGCCAAAATCAAAAGTTTTAGCAGTAATTTGATCTAATAGAGAATAAGTAAAAGTTATTGGATTTAATTAAATTTAATAAATATTTAGCTTCCCTCTGCTTCATCTATGGCATACTTCCAATCATTTAAGATTCTGAATGACCACTCGTGTGATTAAGTTATGCAGTGTATGAAACAATTAAATCAATATCTGTTACCATACACAATGTTCTTTTTTAAAATATCAAAGCATCTTTTCCAGTATATATGTAGAGTCTAACCTTCTTATTTTAGATCATCAATGACCATTGTAATTATTTACCTTATCTCAAAAATCACTTTTACTGGCATTAGTTTTGCTTTTTGAGATAATATAAATCTACATTACTGGTTTTTAACTCCCGTTATCTCCATCTGGTAACTTTTCAACTATGTAAGGTTGTTTCAGGGTGATAAATTCCTTGTACATATACTTTACATTTTTGGAGGTTCCGCCACACCATAAAACTTACTTTTCAAAGTAATGTAGCAGCCATTATTAAGGAATAATTTATCTCATTAACAAATTTCCCTATTTTCAAAAGCAACACTGTGATGTTGTATTGTATAGATCTAATTGCAAAAGCTAACAAAACAAGTGGAAACAGGTTTCAATATTCATTTATTAAAAAGGTGAAGATGAAAAAAGTAACAAATTGATAATTTTTTTAACACTGACATGCAACATTAAATAAAGATTATTAATGAACCTGAGGCAACCATACCCTTCATATAAAGTATCATGCATTGACTTGCATAGTCCTTCAAATCATTAGCTATCTTCTATTAGACTGACTGAACAATGACTGGAGATAGTTTTGTGTATTTGAACATCTGAATATCCTTTATTTTGGTACAATTTGGTTTGTTTCATTCTGCTTCAGTAATTCAAGTAAGTGGCCATAAATAACATTTGAAAATCCCATAAACTTCCAGAGCAAACAGCAATCTTGGACATTTGTATCCTCTGACACAAATGAAATGTAAACTTGGTTATCCTTATTTGGTAGTGAATTGAAACTATTATTGAAAAATAAATATTTGTTGAAAGAAACTAAGTTACTGGTATTGGTTGATTTATTTAATGTATACAGTCACCGCCACTCACCCACCTCCAAAAAAAAACTGGACAAGTTAATCTTTACAGGAATTAGTTTTTGTGTCATTTATGGCAAAAATAGTGCATAATGACTAATGTTATTTGTTAAATAATGACATGCAACATTAAATAAAAATTATTTTAAAAAATATGAGCCTCTATTATGAGAAGGTATGCAAAACTTACTATGTTTTAGTCAAATGTTTATAATAATAATATAAATAATAATAATAATAATAATAACATCTTTATTCAAGGGGGGAGGTGACTCAATTAGTCATAGAGAATTAATCTATTTTGAGGCCCTCTATTATGTACAATATTTATTAAATAAAAAACTTGACCATTGAGTTTAATCTAAAAGACTTTAACATTGACCTTAATCTAGGGTGTGGACAGACAGATAGATGTACAGACAAGTAAACTATACAAATGCCAAAGTGAATGCTATGCCAAGTTTCAGCGAAGTCTGACTCAACAAAACATTGTAAATGTCACATTCAAACTCAAACATTACACATACATATATGCACACAAACACATACACATACATTCCTAACTCTGTCTGCACAATTGATTCCATACACTGATAATAAAACAATATATATATAAGCATGTAACAGAGAGTATGCTTGCACAGAAATCTACCTACCATATATACTCGTGTATAAGCCGGGTCCAAACGCAAACAACACAGACCCTGATCTGCCATCGCATAATGCGGCAGCAGATCAGGGTCTATGTTGCTTGTTCTGCTGATTACTCCTTACAAACTGCATAGACCCAGATCTGCTGGTGCATTATGCAGTCGGTATCAGATTATACGCGAATATATACGGGAAGTATAGTGATAGATAATGGAGCCAAGTGTGCAATATACTTACACTGACAATAAAGCATAGCAACTTCACATTCAATCCCTAAAAAGCAATAAAAGACAGGGATGCATTTCTATAAGATAAGATAAGAATTCTATATTTTGGACCGCATGGTCCATACATCTAAATTAAAACATAAAATATAAAAGTATTTTAAAGATAAAAGTTCATAGGTGTCTTATGTACAAATATAGAGACATATCTACAACAACAGAATGTGTCTGTCATTGTTAAGAACAAAATTATGTAAGACATTTAAAGAGTAATTTGTTCCATCTATCTATAATCCAAGAAAAATTTCAAGACACAATTCTTATGATTAGATATTCTTGTCATCATTGAAAACACATACTTTCTCATTACTTCTTCAAAACTGAATACATTGTTGTTTACAAACATGGTAAAGGCACTCTTCATCTTGAAAGGCTTAATGGCAAACAAAGACTATTATTATAACCAATAACTAGTTTTCTTTTCATACATTCACTAAAGTTTGTCCACAAAGGAATGCAGTACATTGTACAGCAATAAGATTTTAATAATCTAATTAATTCAAAGAACAATTTCTAAATGTACATATAACTTCATATTATTTTTCATTAATTAAAGGTTATCTGAAGGATAAATTGTTTGAAATATATCTTTATATCTCTATATACATCTGTACCCACTCATGGGGATTTTTTGCTGTTTGGATGTCTGAGTAGAGGTGAAAAAACATTTATAGTCGAGGGGAAAAATGTGATTAGTAAGATTAAAATTTGAATACGATACAAACAGGTTAAAAAAAGAGCATGAATATTATGACTTTCTGTGTTGGAAGCTGCTGACTACCAACTTAAACTGATACAGGTCAGTCAGCAGCACAGCAGTTTCAGGTAGGGAATTCCAAAACACTACTTTCTGATTGTTGCAGGAAAAAATTGAGTATTTGTAGTAATCTTTATAAGTATGTATTTGCCAAAGTTCATGGAATAACAGAACTAGAAATTCAGTTAGAAGGCTGGATGGAGTGTGGAATGTTTACAGCAACAAATTTGACAATGTGTACAATTATGTAGAAGATACACAGACAGACATCTGACCTTTGTTCCAAAACCTTCATTCTAATACATCAAGAATGACTGAAACACTATAGTCTAATGAATAATGCAGAATGTTTTGATATTATTTTTTTTACATATTATTTTCTGCAACCTTTAAAAAAAATATACATTTAGTACTGACTATACAAATTTATGGGAAGTGGGAGCTTAATTATTAAGGCCACTTAAAGTTTAGCCTACCCTTCAACAACTGTGACAGTGTCCATGTGTCTGTATCAGTCAGATACTCTAGTCCCTCTTAATAAAGTATTACTTGGAGTGCACAGTCAGAAGCATAGGCATGTGATTCTGGGAATTTTTGTATAAACCTCAGGGCTGAACAAATTTTTTTTTCATCCACTAGTCCCGGACTAGTGACTTGGAAAATTTTACTTACCAGACTTAAAAAATGAATAGTACGGAACGTTGGGCTATGGGATTTGCTCAGCCCTGAAGATGATAAGGAAGAACCTGAAAATCATCCATTCCATATTTCAACAGAGCTGCCCTCTCATGAGAAAAGTGCCTGTAGTCAAATGCTCTAAAGCATCTCAAAGGTTCTGCTTATGTCTCTTTGGAGAAATAGCTACCGCACATTCAGAAGCAGTCTTATGTTTTATCCCTCCACTTTCACAAAATTTTTCCTTCTCTGAATCGCCCTTATTACCTTCCTTGCGAAAATAATTTAGCAAACTCATTTTATCCACAGAGTAATTATCAGCTTGCTTGACAACTACTTTTAAAGTGATCATAACATACATTTTCTCTTTTCAATACGAACAGAGACAACTCATTAATTAGCGTAATTGTTTCGCTTCAAAAGCAATATCGTACGTGCAAGTTAATCATCTGCATAATCAACTAAAAATTAAAGAATCATTACTGTCATTTAATCAGTTCATAAAGGAAACCAACACTGATGTCGGTAAAGTACCTTTCATTAATTTAATTACACTGACTCGCTGGATTAAAATCATAGTGAGCTGCTCGTGAGGATCTGGCTTGAGTAAACACAATGCAACAAAGTCGCTTAAAACCCTGCTAATTGATCATACTGGCTTTCTTTTGTTTGACGTATTTTGATTTGCCGATAATTTGGTTGCTTAGCTCAATGTGCAGTCAAGCGGTAACAGAACATGCGCATATGCGAAAATTATCACTGACCACATTTATATGTTATACAGAATGTAAATGTATACATGAAGAGGGGTAGAATCAAGTATTCAGTATGCCCAGAGGGCATGATTGGCCAAAAAAGGTAAATATAGTGATTAAAGCACGGAAATAAGGACTTGCCTGACTTTTTTAAAAAGCACTTGTCCCGGACTAGCAACTTGGAAAATTTTACTTGCCCGACTTCAAAAATGAATACCGGTAGTCCCGGATGTTGGGCTATGGGATTTGCTCAGCCCTGAACTTATATCATTTTTAAGAAAAATACTGCATCTGAATGAAAATATTTGAAAAGCAACATAAATTTGAACATCCTGACTTGAATATTTCTGAGAGTTCTATATCTGACTTAAAAATTTGTAACAGGAATATATTTGGACATAGAAATTTCTAAGAGTTTTTCATTCTTTTGACTGAGATATTTTACAGAGCAATACATTTCAGTTAAAATATGTACACTAATGAACATTTGGAGTTTGAAATCTGAATGAGCAATACATTTGGACTTTGAAATTTGTAAGGGAAATAAATTTGTATTGGGACATTTTACAAAGCAGTACATTAAATTTGGACTGAACTGTTTACAGAGAATGCCATTTGGACTTAGAAATTTTAAAGAGCATTACATTTTTGAGGAAAATAATGTTTATTAGAACAATACATTTTCCATTACAGCAATACATTTGTACAGGGAAATTTTAAAGAGCATTACATTTTGATCACAGAGCAATACATGAGATGTTTAAGGCATGTGATTGCCACTATAAAGAAGAGCATACTACTGCTGTCAGAAAGTCATGGTCAGACATTTAAAAGTACATGTATTGCTCATACCTTCAAATGGTCCTACTTCGAGATAAGCGGTACTTAAGTAATATTGAAGAAGAATAATGGTGAGTGAATTAGTAGATGGATGAATTATATCAAATATGAATTACTGATGAAATAAATAAAACACGAGTTGGATGAATACAGTATAGATCCGATGACTGCAGACCGACCTTGAATGGTACTAGATCTGATCTATTTACCAGCTCAGGAGGTAGGTTGTTCCAGATTTTATATTTAAACAGAATTATAAATTAATATACTTTCGACTTTATGAACTAAATTAAATAATTTGCTATACTTAATGCACCAGTATGATACCTAAACATATGAAAAGCACTGATTTTCGAGGTATAGATTCCATTCCGACGTGTGGAGTTACCTGCCCTGACATACAATGTCTCGCTTACATCCATAAAAAATGTATAACCAATTTTAAAGATCTCCTTTACAATAGTTACAGATACACTGCTTACAAAATATTCAAGTTATTTTGCTACTATATTTTTTTTACCTTAAAGTTTTAATTAAAGAGAATTATAACTCAATGCAGTAAATAGTTTGAATTGAATCCCTTAGACTAATGTCAAATTCAAAGTTCCGAACAGTGAACTGTCACGATGTAGAACGTGTCCATATACGATGTTGATCCGGTTTGTGAGAATTGGCATGAGTACAGGGTGCTTGCATCACGCCAACCGATTGATTGTCATCGTGAGACATCTAAGTTCTTCTTCTAACAACCCGGAACCATATAAAGCAATGAACGGTCATACAGCTGGTCTCATAGGTGGGAGGATTATCATGTTATTGCGTGTTTAGCACAGACACTATATTATCATTATGTCAGTAAAAAACGGGGAAACTATTGATAGCATCCACACCCCTTGTCCCAATCAACGTGTTTTCTCTGTTTGTACTGTTGATTGAGAGGAGTTGAAAGGGTGTTATCAATAGTGGTCCATTTTTTAGTGACGGACACGAGGGCCTGTTGTATTTAGCCATGCTTGTTGTATGTTGTTTTTTTTTACGTTATTCTTAATAGAGTCTATCGTATATTTGTGTTAACATTAGATGTTGGTATATCTAAGTGTTGGTTTAGATTTAGGATACTGTTAAAGATCTTGCTTTAATCTCATAGTTTATTTTCCTGTATTTAGCTTTGGCTTGCACTCTTTTTTTTTAAAAAAAAGTTTGTTTACTTTGTGCTTTTCATTTGTATGCTAAATGTTGGAATTGTATGTGTGAAAGACCAGAGATAAACAATGCCTGGGGCCCCTCTAAATCTAGATGGGGTCCCTGTGGTATTCTAAGTGAGCTGCCCATATTATTTACTAATGCCAGTAAAATAGTTTATATAGCTGATTGCACAGCATCAAGGCACAAAGCATATTAATTTCGGAGGCCATTTTGTTATAAATTACCAGAAACCTGTATGAGAAAGTGAACTTGAGTGGCCAAAATGGACAACTGACACTGTTGTGATATTAAATTAGTATGACAGTCTCATATCAGTGAAAGTGGGGCATGCAGGCATTTAGTTACAGCAGTTTCAGTTGCTTAAGAAGGTGTCAATTGCACATCAGTACAGAATAAAATTGTTAATGTGTATATTTATATACACAAAGAGGGCTTCTATGTTTGGATGCATATTTATGAATCTATGTCATGTTAATCTATGTTGCATTCAGAAATGAAAAAAAAAGTATGATATGGCATGATTTTTAGTGGGATTAAATTCAAAGGATCTGCACTGAGGTTAATTTTGTCAATAACTTTAATCACAAGGCATTAGGTATGTAAGACTGACTTAAATCAGATAAACATGTATGGTCAGTAGACATATAAGGGAGGGAACTTGAAACAGTACTAACCTGCTGAGCCTGGACTTGCAGCTGAGTTTGAAAAATGTACCTATGATCACTAGAGCATAATTGTAGTTAATTGTCTGCTCCTTTGACAGCAGCAAGTTGTCTTACCAAAGCAAAATCCCATATCAATCAGCTCAGCAATTACATAAATATTCCTGCCATAAATAGGTTACCTGAGTTCCTGCTTCTGCCCTGTGCCACTTTTTTTTTTCTTCAAACAGTTCCTGTCTTTTGTAACCAGACAATGGAAAGCAAATGCTTGTATTTATTGTTCTTTTACTCAAATGCTGACTTTAAATAAGCATTTTGGTTTTTGCTTTTCTACTTCTGTAACTCTTGAAGAACTTTTTATTTTGAACTTCCAAGTGAAAATTTGCATATTTGAAACTCAAGAAAGTAAGAGGCTGATGTACAAGCGTGCTCCTCACCGCTCTTTTAGAATATATCACTACGGAAGGTTGTTTTGACCCCTGGATCATCAAAATCTTAGTCAGTTTTCTCAGTACATTAGTACATGGGCAAGTTGACTGGATCCTACTTTCTATCTCTTACTACAGATTATAATCCAAACAAAAACAAGGGAAAAAGAACTTGAGTGTTTAGCGGCTCAGATGCTCATTATTGTGATATCATTGGTATATTGTGACATCTGTCATGTGCTACCTTGTAACATCATTCCCTGTGCTCCATCACTGCATGTAAAGAATTTTGCACTTTTTACTCTTATTAATTTGGAAAAATATTTATATTTTCTACTCAAGCCACTGTCGATGCAAATTCAATCTAAACTGAGTGTGATGCAGTTATCAAAGTGTATGGTTTTCTCCTGGTGGCATTTTACCACCAAATAGACAGCACTGTGGTAGTGGTGTTATCATACCCAAGGGAGGAGTATGATGTACAAGGTCTGAGACTAACATAGAGATGGATTGTAAACTGCAGAGAGCTGCTACATATCGTGTTAATTTTTTATATGCAAACAAGATTACCATCAGTTGGTTGAGGAGTAAGATCAAAGGCACAGCAGTGGTTAATTTGCCATCAGGCTAGAAACCTAGATGTGTTTACTTCGGTGAGAGATTGAAGGTAGTTGCAACAGTGTTCTGTTGGAAAGCAATTTATATTTTCTGCCTTTCCTATTTAAAATTAAGATTTAATATTTTGTTAATAACTGTACCAAAGGAAACAAAACTTTCTCCTCCTCCTCCTATCAATATTATTTCTACACTACTAATAATACTTCTGTCTTTGCTACTATAACTATGACTTTTTCTATGACTATGACTACTGCTACTAATTGGGGTTCATTCTAGGCTGTGCCCTTGCGCCGGTGACCCTTTGTTTCCTCTTTGGTGCAAGAAAGTTCACTGGATGACACTCAGATGGCACATTGTACACGAAGGACAAATTGTAGACTCAAATGTTCAGAATAAATTATAGAGAGGTATGGTTACTCTAGCATGAGGAATTCAAGTCCCAGGACAGAAAGCTCTCGACATGCATAGCTGATTATGATCACAGGCACACAGGTTGTGGATTTATTAATTTCTACAATAAATATTCACATTTCCAGCATTATATACTTTGAATCAGTTGTTGAGTCATACTAGAACATGGTTTGCTGCAGTTTCCTTGTCAACTAAGGGACTGACCATTTAATTTTCAGTGGTGGGTGGTGGAGGAATTTCTGGCCCTTAGATAGCTTGAAAATAATATTCTTGCTCTGATTTATAGAAAAAAAAACAGAACCTATTATCTTGGGGTAAAAGAAATAAAACGAAACCACAATATATCTGGGTTAGAAAGAACATACCAGCCTCCCCCCCCCCCCATTGAATTGTTGGTAAAATATGGTAAAATGACAGTGACTTGAACATTGGACATAGTTATTTTAGCAGACAATAAATTTGTAGAAAACTGTGCTGTATTCTGACTCTACAGTGACTGATTCAAAGCTATAATGCAGAAACAATATTTATTACAGAAATTAATAAATCAATGATGTAAGTGCCTCTGATGATGACATGTGTTTTAATTTCTTGAATATACATGATACAGTATTTGCTACCCTTGTTTTTTTTCTAAATGACCCCACTTTTTGATATGGTAGGGGCCATTGGGCCCTACTTTTACCACTTCTAGAATGAACAATGACTACTACATCCACACAACTCATGTACGCCAGAAGTTCATCATTTTTTCCAAGGTAACTAAGGAGGTGAAGAAGGCAGTGTTAGGAGAAAATTTATGAATGAATTTCTTAATGATTAATTTTTATTATTTTTATGTTTCAGTTATTGGAGATGAAATTCTCAAAGGGCAAACTGCGGACACAAATTCACACTTCATCTGTAAGCATCTGCATTCCTGGGGTGTCCGTGTGAAACGGGTATGATCAAATTTAGTTAAGACTTGATATAATTATGCAAGCATCTGCAATCCTAGGGTGTCTCTGCAAAATGGGTACAATCAAATATAGGCAAGACTTAATATAATTATGATAATTTTCAATAAATCTTTTTTGATTGGTGAGAATATTTTGTTAATTTTGTATTAAGTTATAAGTTGTACTTTTTTAAATATCATTTCTTTATGAGGAAGGACAGTTCTGTTTTTTGACTATATTTTTTTAAAAGTAACTATTTGATTTTCCCTTCCAATATTTGTTTCACAGATGATACATTCTGTCAGTTTAATTTTTAACACATCTGTAATTGAGAGTGGTTAGCAATCAGAGATACTGTAACTGTTGCATTAGTGTTTGCATGATCATGTAGTTTTACATCAACAGTATGAAATACCATCACATGGTAATTAAATATGTGACAAAAGTTCATTTTCTCAGTTAAAAACTTAGATATTTCTTTTCAGATAAAACATACTGACCAAAATTCTTACTCTCATCTTTTTTTGAAGAGGATGATACAGTTAATATCAGTTAATCAGATGATACAGTTAATATCAATTAATCAGATGATACAGTTAATATCAGTTAATCAGATTATACAGTTAATATCAGTTAATCAGATGATAGTTAATATCAGTTAATCAGATTATACAGTTAATATCAGTTAATCAGATGATACAGTTAATATCAGAGATCTAGTCTTCCTTATTTCATGTTCACTAGGTCTTCTGCTTAAACTAGAAGTTTAAAAAATGTTTCTGATGCATTTCTTCTCTCACTCTCACTCCTGCTGCTTATTTTCTGTCTCAACAGGTGAACAATATTTCCTATCAAATTATGAAGCCAATTTATACCCTCATTTTTTATGTATGTATCAAATTTATTAAAATTTTCTATATGAATGTGTGTACATGAAGATTCATAATCTTCAATACAGTATGAACAAGCAATCATGTCAGAAAAAGGACAGGTTTGACTTACCCATGGTGCACATGTATTTATGTATACACTCTATTTTCTTTAAATTCTGCTTTCATACTTGATGAATAATTTTCTTACTGATCATACAATTTAGATATCTGTGATCCCAGATGACCTTGACACTATTGCCAGTGAGGTTGCCCACTTTTCCTCACAGTATACACATGTTATCACCTCAGGAGGTATAGGCCCCACACATGATGACCTCACATTTGAAGGTAGTATTATTTATGTCATCTCAGTGCTTTTAAACCACATTATTTTACATTCATTCTATAACATGTTCTAGCAACTTGTACAAATTATTTTCCACAGTTGATATATTGTTCATTTCCCATGGGCTCTCCATTTTCCTTAACCTTACAGACCTCTCCATTAAGACCACCTTTAAGATTGAGAAAAATGAAGAACCCATTGGATGTGAATATGTACATGTTGCAACTGGAGATCAAAACTTGGACCATAATGGTGTCAAGCAAGTGTGTTACTCCACCAGGTCCCATGTGATAATACTTTTATGATTCTAATTTATTTTCTGAGTAGTCTCCAACATTCAAATAGTAAAATAATATACAGACTCCTGTTGAGATGTATATGATGTTTATGAAGTCAACATGTTGACTGACACAACATTGAGATCAATGAGTTGACTGACAAAACAATGAGGTCAACATATTGACTGACACAACAATGAGGTCAATGTGTTGACTGACAAAACAATGACGTCAACATGTTGACTGACAAAACAATGACGTCAACATGTTGACTGACAAAACAATGAGGTTAATGTGTTGACTGACACAACAATGAGGTCAATGTGTTGACTGACACAACAATGAGGTCAACATGTTGACTGACTCATAAAACTTCATATTCACCTTAGTAGAGTCTTCAGTTGTCTTTTTACATGACTAAGTGCAAAGCTTTGAAATTTGCTTTATTGCAGAATTATAATCAAATGTTGTTTCAACTTCATAATGCTACCAAACGATCTGGCGTTTTTTAAAACTCATAGATGTCATAAACAGTACAGTATGGTCAATTATAGTGTATCGTATGATTTCATGTCTTGCAGTAAAACCATATCTCAATGGAATCATGAAATAATGTTACAAATAAAATCATTACCAAACTGTCAGATAAATGGACATAATTTTAATTGACCTGTTATCAGTGTCTCCCCAAAGCCTTTAATTGTAGTTGTCCTGATGCGCTATAATTTCAGCCCACAACACTTTAGAACCCACCAATAGACTCTGCACCAGTGCCGATACAGTATACACCAGTGCCGATACACTTATATGGTTCCTGCTATCGTTTAAAAATTAATGTTAAATAAACATTCTGTCACCTAATTCAAAGCCTTGTCACTAAAATGACACCTGTTTTTACCTCTTCTTGGCTAAGTTTCCAATATTGCTAAGTTTTGGTTCAGATCTACATAGTTACCATTGGGTGAATTGGGGGGGGGGGGGGTAGTTGGCATACAATTCTTATGGCACTATTTCAGTCTAATATTTTTGTTTTTCTAGTTGTAGCATTAGTAACAGTAGTAGTTGTTGTTTTAGTTGTAATTGTTCTCGTTATTTTTCTGGAACATGTGACAAGGAAAATTTCATGCATGAAAATTGCATCTTACCCATGAGTTGCTCTTATATTTACATAGTATACTATGAGCATGAACAAAAAAAATAGATTGATCTGTTAACCTTAATTTAAGTGGGTGCTAACCTATGAATTTATCTTTTCTGTCTATCCAAGTAAGAAAAGCAGCCATATTTATCTTCTAGGATATCATTTATTTCAGTTCAAAGACTAATGACTTTTGACATTAGATCATGCTGTAACTTAGAGAAATAATGAATACTATGTAAATATATGTACTTATGTTATATTTCATTGATATAAATTTTGTTCACTTTCATGATGATAACACATTTTTGAAAACATTTTATGATGCTCCGCACACTTACCCAGATGCTGTCAAAAATGTTTGTGGAGGTCATTGTTTATTAATTGTTTTCTGTTATGACATTTTATAAGGCTGTTGATGAATACAGGAAGTAGAATTAAGGATGCTGGCTGTTAGTGTAATTACATATTTTTAAAATAGTGTATAATGCTTTATTGTGTCAATGATATTTAATTTTACACATTCTAGTTCAACCACAGGCTTATTCCTCTTACTCTGATGGTTGAGTGAGACTGATTTTCCAAAGAGAGGAGGTGCTTGTAAAAATCAGAAATACCACTTTTTAATGTGTTTTCTTTTCTGATTGCCTAACATGCTTTGCCTTCATTTTAGAACCAAAAGAGGAAAAATGTCTTTTATATGCATGTATATTAATATGATGTTACTACAATACAAATAAAAATACACCATTATGTTTTTAATTAAAACATTTTCGCATAGCTTCTCTGATCAAACATACTCTAAAATTTTTTTACTGAAATATTTTTTTCCCCTACAACTAACACATTTCAGATACTCTCCGAATACTGTATTCAGTGAAATATTGTGACTGTTCACTTACAAAATTATCATTTTGGTAAATTTCAGGAGGATACATTTCATCATTATAGGCACACATGGACAAATTCGTAAACTATTACTATCATGTGAATGTACTTAATAGAAGAGTTGAACCCCCAAAAAATGTCTTGCTTGGGAACTCATTACTCAGTAGTTTCATTTTCTCTCTCCCAAGATGGTTGCACCAAATAAAACACATGTAAGATCCATTTTTGAGACTGATGTAGCCCACAGAGTTATGTAGTAATGATACACCTTGCATGCATTGTGGTAGGTTCTGAGACTGATATAGCCCACAGAGTTATGTGGTAATGATACACCATGCATGCATTGTGGTAGGTTCTGAGACTGATATAGCCCACAGAGTTATGTGGTAATGATACACCATGCATGCATTGTGGTATGTTCTGAGACTGATATAGCCCACAGAGTTATGTGGTAATGATACACCTTGCGTGCATTGTGGTAGGTTCTGAGACTGATATAGCCCACAGAGTTATGTAGTAATGATACACCATGCATGCATTGTGGTAGGTTCTGAGACTGATGTAGCCCACAGAGTTATGTGGTAATGATACACCTTGCATGCATTGTGGTAGGTTCTGAGACTGATGTAGCCCACAGAGTTATGTAGTAATGATACACCATGCATGCATTGTGGTATGTTCTGAGACTGATGTAGCCCACAGAATTATGTGGTAATGATACACCATGCATGCATTGTGGTAGGTTCTGAGACTGATGTAGCCCACAGAGTTATGTGGTAATGATACACCATGCATGCATTGTGGTATGTTCTGAGACTGATGTAGCCCACAGAGTTATGTAGTAATGATACACCATGCATGCATTGTGGTATGTTCTGAGACTGATATAGCCCACAGAGTTATGTGGTAATGATACACCTTGCATGCATTGTGGTAGGTTCTGAGACTGATATAGCCCACAGAGTTATGTGGTAATGATACACCATGCATGCATTGTGGTATGTTCTGAGACTGATGTAGCCCACAGAGTTGTGTAGTAATGATACACCATGCATGTATTGTGGTAGGTTCTGAGACTGATGTAGCCCACAGAGTTATGTAGTAATGATACACCATGCATGCGTTGTGGTATGTTCTGAGACTGATATAGCCCACAGAGTTATGTGGTAATGATACACCATGCATGCATTGTGGTATGTTCTGAGACTGATATAGCCCACAGAGTTATTTGGTAATGATACACCATGCATGCATTGTGGTAGGTTCTGAGACTGATATAGCCCACAGAGTTATGTGGTAATGATACACCAAGCATGCATTGTAGTAGGTTCTGAGAAAATCATTATGTTTTGGGTAGATTTTAGCAGCTGTTTATATCCAATGAGACATGATGGGATTGAGACATATGCTCTTAGAAGTGGGTTTTTTATAAAAGTTTGACCCAAAAGAGGGGTATGTGCTTATTAAGGCAGATGTAGATATCTTAGGTTTTTTATTTAGGAAGAACAATGTATATAAAATAATAAACATCTCAGTTGCACTCATTAATATTGCATGTACCATATATAACCTTAATAACTCTAACTCAAAATTAGATTTTCACAGCACTTTGAGTTTTCATGGTTCTATTATTTATCTCTATAGACACTTGTATTTACTTTATTTATACATTATTTGTATTTTAGGTGTTGCCAAAGCGTTTGGAGAAAATGTGGAGCCTCACCCTGTCCTCGTAGATTTGTGTAAACAGTATTTTGGAACTGATGACTTGAATTCCCCAGAGTTAAAAATGGCAAAGGTAGTTTTGATTCTTTGGCACAAAATCACTCATAACAAATCTATTTAAAGCTAGGAACATCAAAAAGGAACATTTTATTCTAATGATATATGCAACTGTGACCTTATTTTTTAATCATACAAGAGTTCTACAGTTAGAAGATTTCTATTCATACTTCACAAGATAATCTGTCCAAAGATGTCAGTCTCTCTCATGGGAAAAAAAGTGTTTTCTGAGGTGAAAAATCTATGTTAGGAAAAAGTCTAAGTTTGCTATTTTTCGAAGTTGTTCTTCTTTTTCTTTTTGATCTATAAATTGTCAGGATTTTACAATTCCCCAACAACACCACTTAACCTGGAATATCCTGACTTTAATATTTCTTCTATTATATTTACATGTATTGTTATGTAATTAAAAACAAGGAAAAAGTAAAAAGATTTATGCACACTTACATTCACACTATCAGACAACCAAGGTGTTACTAAATTTGAAGATTATCGCAGAATATTAACAATACAACTTTATGAGCACTATAAGGTATTACATTACCAGATTACATTATAGGCTATTGAAACTTAAAACACGGCTCCACTTTTTCTAAGAAACATCTGTTCTATTGTACAACTTGGCTGTATATTATTCAAAAACTTTTCTTGGATAAAACATAATTCATATATATGTGAAATTAGGATTTTTTGATGCACGACGAGATCTATAAATAAGGTATTTTGTAACCAAGAGTAGGAAATTAATTAGCTCATCAAAATTGTCATTTACAATTTAAAAAAATTTTTCTTTGAACCATGCAAAAAATGATTTCTAAAACTCTTAAGTAACTGGACAGTTAAAAAATAAGTGCTCAGTATTTTCAATTCCATTCTTGTAAAATGTACATGTCATTATCGATGAAGTTGACTTTTTTTCAGATATTGATTTGTGACAATAATTTTATGCATAAATAGAAAATGAAAACTAATTTTGCACCTTTTGTGCATTGTTTTGCCAAAATGAAAGACTTTTCCCACTTGTTATTACTAATTGTGCACACTAACTGTCTTGACCAAATTTCATATTTTCTGTGCTGTTCTTGTATCTTAGATTTTATTAAATTTGTATAAATAAATCTTAAGTTCTTTTTTATTGCAATGAGTGAAGTTTTATCTGGAACCACAAGCATATTTTTTCCATTTTCAGAATATCTTTTAATTCTTCTTTTCCACTGAATGGTAAATTCAGAATGATTTCTAAAATAAAACCCAGTAACACCAGCACTATTACTAGATTTATGGCTAAAAATACACTTATATCCCCATTCTCCCATCCAATATTTTTCAATCTCACCAGCACTATGTGTTTCTTTTAAACATATAATGGATAAAAAAATTTTGTTTAACAAGTGGAAAATATATCTTTTTATAAAATTGGAGATGTGAAGACCCCTTTTGCTAAGATTTTCATTTTATGATTTCTAATTTATTTATAACTGAAAAAATAAGCATGTACAGTGTATGAAATATGAACCATAGAGCATATTTAAATACACCTTCGAATACACTGAGACATGTACTCAAGAACACGCACATACATAAGGCTTACAAGTACTAGTGTAGCACACCGTGATGACCATTTGGGTGAAATATCACCCAGTATAGATATACATGGGCCTGTCCTACTCTGTAGTTTTGGTGTACTGTAGTGATAGTATGAACTAAATCAGTATGTGTAAACTTTAAGAAAATTAAATTTACAAGAACAACCCACCAATTAATGAAGTGATTGATTAGTTAGCTGTTTACTAATCATTCTACTTAATAATGCTGCTTCTAGGATTATACCTTGCACTAAAGACTTGAAAAAAAGGAGAAAATAATATATAAAAAAAGAGGCAAAAACACAAGCAGGTTACCTCAAACTCTCACAGACCATGAGATACATATTCTGAATAAATCATCAGATCTGAAAAACATGTTTTGGCCATTGCAGCTGCTTGTCACATGGTTTGTTTGGGTTTTTAAGAAAAATTACCCTGCTAATGGCTTTGATAAATATTAAAATCTACTTAAAAGGAAAAGAATTAGAAAATGAAAATCTCCACAGATACCTCAGCTTCCACAAGAGAAATATCCAAATTATAGATTTGTTTTAATTTGTGTACATTTTTTCATCAACGTTGTCAAAAAGGTAAAAAAATTTCCAGCCTCCTTTTTTGGCACAGATCTGGCAGTTGAAATACCAAGCTGAGACCATTTTAAGGCTCAAATAGAGTCCGTTTGTGAGCCCCTTATTTTGTTTTGTTACATCCTCTGGCATTCTCTTCAAATGTTTGTCCATAAAGTTCTTTCTTTTTTAGACTAGGTCCAATATATTTTTGAAGTTTGTTTTTTAAGGTATATGACTGATGATGATGACGATGATGCTGATGATAATGATGCTGATGAAAACAAAGAAAAGAATAATTTAAAGCATTAAAATCAGTATTTTGAAATTCATTGAGTTTGAGAATTTTTGACAAAGCCTTGAATTAATACAACTTTAAAATTACAAGACACTGTACTAAAAACTCGCTTGTTAGAAATCATGGTTCCCATTGAGTGAAAGCTTTTGTAATTTGCAGACATGTTGTTTATAATACAACTTACTAGAGATGAAAATATCATACAGGTATCATCAAAAGCAATTGAGGTATTTTATATCAGTACAGGGCTGAGCAAATCCCATAGCCTGATATCCTGGACTGTCCATTTTTGAAGTTGGGCAAGTAACATTTTCTAAGTTGCCAGTCCAGGAGAAGTGCTTTTTTCCTATTGTAAAAAAATGTTTACATTTATCTGGCCATTTACGCCCTTTGGGCATACTAAATGCTTGATTATACCCCTCTCTACGTATTTATTTACATCCTGTATCACACCTACCTGTGGTCATTGATAACTGTTACATGTGCGCATATTGTGTTAACGCTTGACTCCATATTGAGCTAAGCAACCAAATTATTGGCCAATCAAAACATGTGAAACAAAACAAAGTCTTTATGATTAATTAGCAGTGTTTTAAATGGCTTCTTTGTATTGTATTTACTTAAACCAGATCCTCACGAATGACTTACCCATTGATTTTAATCTAGCAAGTCAATCCAATTAAATGAATGCAAGGCACTTTACTGACATTAGCGTCAGTTCCCTTTATGAACTGATTAAATGGCAGTAATGATTCTTTAATTTTTAATTGATTATACAGAGGATTAACTTCCACGTCTGATATTGTGTTTGAAGCAAAACAATTTATGTTAATTAAGGAACTGTCTCTGTTAATATTTATAGTACAAAATGTATCTTATGATCACTTTAGAAGTAGTTGTCAAGTAAGGGGATATTTACTATGTGGATAAAATGAGTGTACTAAATTATTTTCGTAAGGAAGGTAATAAGGAATATTCAGAGAAGGAAAATTCATGTGAAAGTGGAGATGTAAAATGTAGGACTGCCTCTAAGTGTAAGGTAACTATTTCTCCAAAGAGACATAAACCTGACTATGTAGCAAAAAAAAATGTCAAATATGACACTACTAAGAGACAGACAAAATTTTCAGCTGCATTGGATTGATAGTTATCTCTGGCTTGAATTAATGGACTAAGAAGGAAAAATGTTATGCAGTTATTGCAGACAATATCCCAAACTGGCACATGTTGGAAATTCAACCAGTGTATTTGTCGATGGAACTGACAAATTTTAGACTGAACCAATCAAGTCTCATGACAGTTCTGGATCTCACAAGGCCTGTGCAGCACAATATATGTATGACACTAGCCAGCATGTGTATAAAATCCCTTAAGTTAGAGTTGCTGACACTCCACTAGGAAAGGCCCTTTCAAAACTAAATGAAACTGAAATGAAAAAACACAGCCTACAGCCTAGCCAATTATGGAAAACCATTTTTTGGATATGGAAATGCTTTGTGCACTCCAGGAGAAGAATGGCGTTGAACTTGGTGCTAATTATAAGAACAGATTCAGGGCAAGAGACTTTGGTCTATCAATCAATCAAGTCTTGAGAGAAGAAGTTAGGTAAAGTCTAAATTCCAGTAAATTCCTTTCCTTTCTTGCTGCTGGAAGTACTGATGATACCATATTGGAGCAAGAAATAGTGCATATAAGATATCTTGACAATGGAAAAGTGAAAACCTCTGATGTAACAAAATGTATAATTTCAATCTCTGTTTTTGAAAAATTATATTCTTTTAAGAAATAAATATGTTGTACATTAAAATGCATACATCTCATCAAATCTTGACAAGTGATTTAAATTTGGGACAAGTGAAAAGGTAGGTGGGACAAGTGAATTTTCTAAAACCACTTATCCTGGACAAGTGGATGAAAAAAATTTGCTCAGCCCTGCAGAATCATACAGGTATCATCAATTGCAATTGAGATATTTAATATCAGTATCATACAGGTATCATCAATTATATATCAGTTGAGATATTTAATATCAGTATCATACAGGTATCATCAATTATATATCAATTGAGATATTTAATATCAATATCATACAGGTATCATCAATTATATATCAGTTGATATATTTAATATCAGTATCATACAGGTATAATCAGTAGCTGTTGAGATATTTAATAACAGTATCATACAGTTAATAACAGTATCATAACAGGTATAATGAGTAGCTGTTGAGATATTTAATAACAGTATCATACAGGTATCATCAGTAGCTGTCGAGATATTTAATAACAGTATCATACAGGTATCATCAGTAGCTGTTGAGATATTTCATAACAGTATCATACAGTTAATAACAGTATCATACAGGTATAATGAGTAGCTGTTGAGATATTTCATAACAGTATCATACAGGTATAATGAGTAGCTGTTGAGATATTTAATAACAGTATCATACAGGTATAATGAGTAGCTGTTGAGATATTTAATAACAGTATCATACAGGTATCATCAGTAGCTGTTGAGATATTTAATAACAGAATCATACAGGTATCATCAATAGCAATTGAGATATTTAATATCAAAGTTTTGTGCAATTCCTCAGTTTGAGACATGAAAGTTTTATGAATTTGAGGCCATAAAAAGACTCTTAAGACTGAGTTTGAACTTGAGATTTTGTTTTGACCAATCACAAACGATGTTCCATCTGAAAGGTTGTTTCAGATTGGCTGATAATGGAAACTTAAGTGCAGACTCAAGCTCAGAGTTTTATGATTTCCAGTCCTAACATTGTCCTAGATATCAAATTTTACAAATAGTGTTTCTCTTTGGGACTAGCTATGATTGGTGTGTATCAGAGATGCAGAACAACAATTTTTGTTTGATTGAGCTAAACCCACTTGAAGATATTTTGCCTTGAGGCTTTGATTAGTTTTGTTGGGCAGTGAGAATAAAATGTCTTGCCTAAGGACACATCATGGAAGCCAACCCATGATGGCCTGGAAATCAAACCCGATTATGACTTGCTGTAAAGTGAATTTTTTAAAACTTTATTTAAAATAAGAAATACTGATCGATTTCAGGTACCCAAATCTGCTAAGTTGGTGTTTGGAGAAGACAAGAAAAAAGGGGAAAAGACAAAATATCCACTTGTCACTGTCAAGAATGTCTACCTCTTCCCAGGTGTTCCCAGTATATTGGAAAAAGCATTTGTTTTGCTTAAGGTGAGGGAAAAACAAAACAAAAAAAGCTGTCATGATTTTGTAGGAATGCTGAATGTGTCTTCATTTACAATTACATTTTTGTCCAATAGTTACTCATTTATTAGTTTGTGAAAACCCCTTGCAAGTCATGTGGTACCTTGGCTTGACATAAGGCTAGAGCTTGTGTCCATTTATTTCCTATTTACCTTATATACTTGTGTAAAATCCGGGTCCAAATGCAAACAACATAGACCCTGATCTGCTGTCGCATAATGCGTGGGCAGATCAGGGTCTATGTTGTTTGTTCTACTGATTAGTACTTACAAACTGCATAGACCCAGATCTGCCAGTGCATTATGCGATGGCAGATCTGGGTCTATGCAGTTTGCAGTTGTTATCGGCTTATACATAAGTATAAATGGTAGATGTCATGGAGCAGTTGAGAGTGCAACATTCTCTTTGATGCGACTGCAGTTAGATCATTGTGGATTAACTTTTCAGTTTAAGCTTATACTGGTCTACACCATGGTCAGCCACATCAATCAACGTTCTGTCCTTTGCTCAATGCAACAAAAATATTTTTCTTAGAGGGCCATATACCCACAGCATCAAAATTCTGGCCTCATTCATAATAAACATGATGGTTTACTAACAGAAGGAAGGAGCACTGATGTAAATAAAATCCTCTGCAAAAGAGTTGCAAAGGTGGCCAACAGATTTTAAAATGAATGAAATGATGGAAAAGAGAAGGTCCTTAGGATATAACACTTTTGATGGAAAAGAGCAGGTCCTAATGTTAAAACACTTTTTATGCAAAAGAGCAGGTCCTAAAGTTGTACAACTTTTGATGCAAAAGAGTAGGTCCTAAGGTTATAACACTTTTGAGCACAATATTATGCTCATACTCAAATCCAGATTTGAAAAAAAAATAAAGTTAGAGCCTGTTGGTTTGATTGAAATTTAACAGAAATACACAGAAGTGTAATTTTCAAAATCCCTTAAATTTTACCTGATTTGATGCACAAGAAAGAAATTCAACATTCAAAGTTTTGAGTCCTTGTAAAAATACATTGTTTTAAGTTCTATAGCCTCAAGGTAAGGTTTTTCACTGTCTCAATTATGGCACCCTTCCAGAAGGACAATAAAAAACAATTGTGCCTTAGGTCTAGAAAATAAAATTGTTTGGTGTAAGTGTCCCTGTCTTTGCTAATTTTTCTATGCAGCCCTAAGTTCTTTATGAATCCCATGATGATGGTGTTGATGTCAGATTCAGATGGTGTGGAATGTAATTTAAACAGAATTAGTAAGCAGTCAGTTGCCTAATAGTAATTTTATTTCTGCTGGTGAGGCCTACATACATACATCTATCAAGTAGCAAAACAGGTATGTGTCATGACAGATTTTTTAATAAAAAATCCAACCTTTTTCCTACTTAACTAGTGTAATCTTTTGAGAGGTGAAACCAGAACCATGCAATTTTTTTTATAGGCCTAATATCATTAACAACTTACTATACATGATGCATGGTTCATTAGTTACTTCATTCAACGATGGTTCAACACTCCTCTTGACAGTGCAGGCACTACATAGATGTTGAGTCACAGTCAGTGTAATAAATTTATCGAAAAGTATGGGGTGGGTTTATTATTTAAAGATATGCTAATAAATATTTCTCACATTATTGTCAAACTTTTGGTGGGCTTATCATCAGAAAGCTGTGATATCTGAGTCAATGAGCATAATGCATTAATGTGTTTTCAATGAAAAGTTGTTGTATGTTCAAAATACAACAACCAATTTTTCCAGGAAACTGTTATAATCACGTATTTGTGCAAGGGGACTTAACCCCTGGCCAAGTCCTTTAATTACTACTAATTTCTTTTGTTTTAAATTTAAAAATTTAGCTCCATTTTCATCTTTGTGTACTTTAGCAAGCAAAAACATGGCTACATAATTTCATTAATACCGAGGAACTTACCATGAATAAATAAAAATAAAAATGTAGTTTGATTAAGAGTTTTTTTGACTGCCATGTTGGAAATAGAAAGGTGCCTTTTCTACAGAATTTGGATGGTTTTTGTTGAAATTTCTTGTGATTACATGAATAACAAAGCTTCAGGCTTGGTATTTGATATATTAGCAGAATATCAAGATTATATTATTTGTATAAAGAAAGATGAAATAAAATTAAATTTCTGTTCATAACCACATTTTGTTGGTTTACATATGATGATTGAAGAGAGATAAGAACTTAAATTGTGCTACCACACTTATAGGACCTGTTCCAAAATCCTTATGCAGAGTTTCACACCAAGGAAGTGTATATTCAACATGATGAGGTTTCCATAACACACATCTTGAATAAGGTGAATGCAGCTTTCAGTAAGGATGTCATAATGGGATCTTACCCCAACTTTAAAAGCAGGTAAGTAAACCTATGGAATTTCCTCAAATTAATGCTGTTACCACTGTAAGAGTTACCTCCCTTCCCTTGCATGATCTATAGCCAGAAATACTACTGTAGCTTTGTTGTTTACTTAATATGCTTCTTGAGATTGGACATATTTCTGTTAAAATTTCCCATTCATAAGAGTTTATAAACTAGTTAGTTTGAATTGTTCATTATGTCTGGGGGAATATTTGCACTTAGATCCTATTTATATTTTGGAATGGTTGCAATGATGAAGGTTGACATAAATTTTGTCAGGATTAAGTACCTTTTGGATCACTATTATTTCAGAATTACAAAAATATGAATATGAATTAGGGGTGGCTGTTATGCATTGCAGTTTCAGTAAGGTTTATCTTTTGTAATGGGTACTGGAATGATACAATGGATATGTTCTCTAATATTTAAATGGGAAACAGTTTTGAAGGAATCATATCATTTTTAGAACAGTTTTGAAGGAATCGTATCATTTTTAGAACAGTTTCAAACATATAGGTTCTAGAGTTTAGTGATAACATTTATTTAACATTTATTTATTTGAAATCTGCATAAAAAAATTTCATACATACAACAAAAAAAGAAATATTTGACAATCTTCATAAAATAATTTATTTTATAATCTTTATCTTTGTGATAAAAATGAAGGGGTCACACAAAGGAATCAGATCCTCTAAATGTTGAGATAAATAATACTTGCACTGCAATTCTGTCATCAGAAGTTGTAATTTTCCTTAAAACCAGCAACTTAAATGCTCAAAAAATGCGAATTATTCTCACCTATTCATTTTATGGTTTCTTTGGCCTCTTAGTCATGAAGCGTCGAGGGCACAAACTTTAAACATGGAATAAAAATTTAATGCACAAAAAATACATTCAATAACTTAATTAACAAATGGAGTTACAATTTTACAATAATTATTTTGAATTAGCTTCTTATTATTGAATTGATATATTTTTACAATATTTTGATTGTAAAAAGACTCTTAGACTTGTTGCCGATGTTGAAGTCTTGAGATTGAGTTAAGGTTTTGTGCCTGGACATTTTTATTACTTCAGGGACTGTCCATTTTACCTATTTTAGCTATTATAAAGTGAAGGTCACCTTGGAATCAGAGGATAAGAATCGCCTGGAGGAAGCTCACACTGCCCTTGTTAAAGCCCTCCCTGAAGGTAATTTTTTGCTCACATGTAAGACACACAGCTAATTGACAAATTGCTAAGCTCCAGCTGACTGCCACAGCTGTCGGGCAAATATTATTTACAATTCCAATAGAATGCAGACCAATCTTTTTGTGGGTCATATTTGAATCACTACATAATCGACTTAAAGTGCTAACTTGATCTAATCAGGGGTCAGCGTGTTAGACACCAGGTAGTTTTTCAGTATCTCAGATACAAGTTCATGTTGTTATAACTCTATTGTTTATCCAGTTTTTGTAAAATTTTCACTCTAACCTTAAATGTCAGTTCATTTACATGGTAATGTTTACAAAAAAGAAGCATGTGCCATTTAGCTTCCCTATGTATGAACAAACTAACTACCCATCGGAAAATCTTGTGTGTTGTTTTGCATTCCCAGGAAGCACAACTACCTGTCAGAAAATCATCTGTCTTGTTTTGCATTTCCAGGAAGCATAGTTAAGTATGAGAAGGATCCTATTGCCAGTGCCATCACGCAAGTGCATGATATTGTAGAATCTGATGATCAATCCAAGTACACCTGTATTGTACGCAAGGCTGTACAGGTGATAGAGGAGAGTCTACAAAGATACAGGTAGGTACATTATTACAGGTGACTACAGTTACTGTGAAACGGAGCTTTTGTTTTGTCTGTTTTCAACTAGTTTGTACGTATAGATTGATTGACAAAATGTAAGTAAACTACAGTGAGATCTTGATGGCTCAAACTCCAAGGGACCCATTGAATCAGTTTGGTAGATCCATAGGTCAAGTGGACAAGGTTGTCATTTCTGAGTGACTGTTACTGAAAAGCTGTTTGAATCTGTATGAAGACAAGACAGTGATAAATATATAACCTTGATTGAACTGAAATGGATTGAACTGGCAGCTGTGTTCTTTCAGCTGAATAACTTGTTTTGTTATCGCTGTTTCCAAGTTGATTGATTCGATGCAGCTAGTATGTTACCCATGGCTTGAGAGATTTTCCTGGTAAGTTGACTTGGCAGTTTAATGTTGGAGTAGTAAAATCCTATTAATCAAACCATGGGACCGTGATTCGATTTTGAGAGTTAGAGGGAGAGCTTTTTGAGCCATCTGGGTCTTTTTTTCTGTATGCAATATATAGATTCTGCAAGGACCTGAAAGGCAGTTTAAGCAACCAGGAGTGTTTGAGTGGGGATTCAAGCCATGGAGATTCCACTCTATAGGTCTCATGATGGTTTATTGTACCATATGTACTCATGTATAAGCAAATATGAACTGCAAACTGCATAGACCCAGATCTGCCATCGCATAATGCACCTGCAGATCTGAGTCAATACAGTTTGTAAGGACTAATCAGTAGAACAAACAACATAGACCCTGATCTGCCAGCTGATTATGTGACGGCAGATCAGGGTCTATGTTGTTTGCCTTTTGACTCGGCTTATACGCGAGTACATATGGTAACTCTTTATAATTTAGATTTTTTAAAAATAATATCAAGTCCAGTGTTCACATAACTTCTCAATTTGAATACACACTCACCCTTAATGTTTGGACAGTTAGCAATGAAAAAAAATGACAATTTAATAATGTGCTTAGATAAGGATGGTTATATTTTAGTTCATGCAATTTTTAATTTACTTGAGTCAAGTTGATGAGTTCATTAATTATGGAGACATTTTAAGAAAACATGTAAACCATCTAGTATTACTCTGTTGCTGTTCATTGACACCCTTGCAATTTCATATACTATTACTCGGTTACAGTTCATTGACACCCTTACAATTTCATATACTATTACTATGTTGCAGTTCATTGACACCCTTACAATTTCATATACTATTACTCTGTTACAGTTCATTGTCACCCTTACAAATTCATCTACTATTATTCTGTTGCAGTTCATTGACACCCTTACAATTTCATCTACTATTACTCTGTTGCAGTTCATTGACACCCTTACAATTTCATCTACTATTACTCTGTTACAGTTCATTGACACCCTTACAATTTCATCTACTATTACTCTGTTACAGTTCATTGACACCCTTACAATTTCATCTACTATTACTCTGTTACAGTTCATTGACACCCTTACAATTTCATCTACTATTACTCTGTTACAGTTCATTGACACCCTTACAATTTTATCTACTATTACTCTGTTGCAGTTCATTGACACCCATAGAATTTAATTTAAAATTCATCAGAAGATATGTTTTGTGAGATTACTTTTGTTTATGTTACATTCTTGTTCAGCTAGAGATCTAGGACTCAGAAATTGCAAAGGTATATGGAAGCCTTGGATCAGTAAGAACTGAGTCAAGGCAAAATATAAACAAAATGTGATAAGAATGCTGTTTGGAATTTGAAGCCTTAGTGGCTTCATTGTTTGGACTGCACTAATGGTTTAGAAAGTACTATGCTAATGTCATTGTACTATAAATGCTACATATTATACTCTATTCTTTTTTTTTAGTTTAGATGAAATCTGTGTGGGCTTTAATGGTGGCAAGGACTGCACAGTTTTGCTTCATTTATTCCACGCAGTGAAGATGAGGTAAAATTAAAGATAATATATAGAGGCTATTTTCTTTTCCAGCGTAAATACCAGATATATTTCATCGTGTGGTACAAAAAACGTGATATTTTAATGAGTGGCGAAGCCACGAGGTAAAATATATCATTTTGGTACCACAAGATGAAATATATCCGGTATTTATGCAGGAAGAGAAAATTTTCATTTTATTATATACCAAACTTGCTCCAGAATCGAAGCTTAGAAGATTAAACTCACTCTTCAGCGCAACACCCTACCCCGCTTTTCGTAAATTCCAGTCACTTTCTTAGGCTGATCATATAAATATCGGTGACTTAAGAGGGCGGTAGGATTGGAATGACCTAATCTGTTGCAGTAAATTAATTTTTTAACATTTTGTAAACCATTTGATCATATCTGACCACAAAGCAAGTCCGATTCAACAATGCATCACAGTGTGTTCATCATTGTTGTCAAGGAAGTAAGGGAAATAACTTGATAGAGATGCGAATGGCATTGAGTCAAATTTCTTCAGCAAAAATTAATTTCCATGTCTGAAATGTAATGTAGTTTCCATTTATTTGTTCTAGCTCACAAAATGCTTATTATTGTTGCTGCAGGTATAACTTCTGTAGGGACAGACAATCAAGCGCCACATGGTATGATGGGAAATCTAATTTTCACATGTGAAAATCTAGGAATGAAAAACATATGAAAATTATTTTGCCAATAAGTTTCTGTATTTCACACTTAAGTATATAATAAAACACTTTTACTTTATCTAGTCAAGATTGAGTACTAGCTATCTATCAGCTTATTCAGATTAAAGAAAAGAGACCTCAGTCACAGAGAAAGTAGTGCTCTTTTTGCAGCTCTTAAGAGCCTAACATATTTTGCTGCTAAATATCCCACTTTTGATTCTTTCAAAGTAGATATTTTTTGTTTTAAAATTATTTCATTATTATATTTATTAGTTTAAAAAACACACAATGCTTATGAAACCTTTGTAAAATAACTTATTACTAGATATGAAATTAATCTGGTTGATTTTGTGATTTTTCACTGAATATGTTGTTAGTAGTAAATTATGTAAAATTAGGCTTATGTAAAGTACATTTTCTCAAATACTTGATTTAGTTTGGTGTGTTTTGGTGTATTACAACACGGTAACACTCTGAAGGTTATATAGTGCCAAGGCAGGTAAAGTGCTTTACCCAAGGACACACTATGGCAGCTGATTTGGGCTGATCTGATGGTGGGAATCGAACCTGCAACCATCTGGTCATGAGTCGTACACCATAACCACTCAGCCACCTTGGATTCTTAGGTGCTTGAAAAAAACTTTGAACTTTATAAATGACAATTTTCTTTGAAGGCATTGACTAATGTAAAGTGCACTACATGGTTATTAGCACAACTGCTCATAGACCAAAAGAGCTTATGGGATGGCCTGTTTTTTGTTTTCCATCATCCATCTGTCCATTAGCACAAGTTTGTTATCATTATTCCTCCTGAACTTCTGGGAAGATTGCCATTACATTTTACACAGACATTCATCCCAAGGTCTAGTTGATCCTAAATGAAAATGGTGTAGCTAGGACATCCACTATGACCACCACAGCACCATCTTGAAAATGGTGTAGTTAGGACATCCACTATGGCCACCACAGCACCATCTTGAAAATGGTGTAGCTAGGACATCCACTATGGCCACCACAGCACCATCTTGAAAATGGTGTAGCTAGGACATCCACTATGGCCACCACAGCACCATCTTGAAAATGGTGTAGCTAGGACATCCACTATGGCCACCACAGCACCATCTTGAAAATGTTATTGATACTCCTCCTGATCTTGAAAACTTGTCATTAATACTCCTCCAGAACAGAAAGTCATATTGGCATGGGGTTTTCATCAGAATTCTTATGATGTCTACTAGGTCCTAAGTGAAAATGGTGCTGTCTGGACATCCAGTATGGCTGCCACAGTGCCCATTTTGAAAATCTTTTTATCACTACTTCACCTGAATGAATGGTCATATCAAAATGGGGTTTTCACTGAAAGACTTCTTATGATGTCTAGTTGGTCCTAAATGTGTTCTGTGACATCCAATATGGCTGCCACAGCAGCCATTTTGAAAATCTTGTTATTGGTACTCCTCCTATGGAAAGTCATATCAACATGGGGTTTTCACCAGAAGATTTGTTATGATATCTAGTTGGTCATAAATCAAAATGGTGCCAATCTGAAGGTCATTATGGCAACCATCTGGAAAATCTTAATCGTTACTTCTCTTAAATGGAAAGTCGTATCAACAAGGAGTTTTCACCAGAAGACTTCTTATGGTATTAAGTTGGTCTTGAATGAAAATAATGCTGATCTGTCATCCAGTATGACCACCATGATGGCCATCTTGAAAATCTTCTTATCGTTACTCCTGCAGAATTGATGGTCATATCAACATAGGGTTTTTCACCAACAGACTGCTTATGATATCCAGTTGGTCCTAAATGAAAATGGTGCCCTGCAGACATCCAATATGGCTGCCACAATGAACATATTGAAAATCTTGTTGTCACTAATTCTTCTGAATGGATGATCATATTGACATGGGGGTGTGACCAAAAGGTTTCTAATGGTGTCTAGTTTGTTCTAAATGAAAATGCGGCTGATCTTACATCCAATATGCCCATCACAGCAGCTAATTTGAAAATATTATTGCTCAAGAGTATCCGAGATGGTTTCAGCACTCAGCAGTTAAAAAGAAGAAATAGACTTATCTTGAATTCCTGGAAATTCTTTTCAGACAATAGAGCATCAGTCCCTTTGAGGGGCTCTTGATGTTCATGGTTTTAATGCTTTATAGAGTTTTTAGGCATCAAAAACCTGTAAAAAAAAATACAGAATGTCTTCCTTTCAGGTCAGTTATCTGTAATGAAAATGTATCAGAATGTTAACAGAAACAAACTTGGAACATAACATGAAGACAAAATTTTTTAATGTAAACAGTACCATGCTACCAGGTTTTCATTCCCTATTACAAAATGATTCTTAATGTATAAATAGGATTTATTTGCTTCTAACCATCTGGTGGTTATTTTGAATTGTTTGCTAGATCTTATTATTCAGTTTAAATTAGTTAATTTATGCATCTTTATCATACTGGTTTTGGCTATGGTGTACATGAAGTATTTATTACACAAGTATGCTCAGTGTAATAACAGATACATTTTTAAACAGAAATTTGTTTGGCATCCTAGTTCCACTGCCAAAATCAACTAAATTACACTGTAAGTAATACTTTTAAATATAGATTAGGCTGTGTAAACTGAGAGATAAATGTGTAAGATATATATTGCTAAACTATGCTTGAAATTATTTTTGAACAGTTTTGCTGTCTTAGAAGACTAATTCATATCCTGTAGAAAGTTAAAGTTTTGCTTGCTTCTCACAGGAAATTCCCAACTTGTACAGAGAAGACAAAGTGTTTGTACATCAGAAGTCGGTCACCTTTCCCTGAAGTGGAGAAATTTATCCAGATAACTAGAGATAAGTAGGTGACATCTTCACAATAAGCATTAGACCTGACTCAAGCTCCAGTTTCTCTTGAAATATTTTTTTTTGTACAATGGACAATGGTTTTTCTGTAATTATTATTTACATGTTCTTAATCGTGTTTAATTATGCATCCATTTGACAGAACCAGGACATAAAACCAATAGATTTACAAATTTTGATCAGTAAATTGGCTTCTAGGCCAGTAGATTTTTTATTGACATAAATTGTATGTGTTTTAAGGGGAATGAAAAGAAAACAAGTGGATTTTTGGACATAATATCTATTCTCTTCATTTTATAATATAACAGCAACTTTTGAACATGAAGCAGATTCTAATCGAAAATGTTACAATAATAATTAATGAATACCAGTCAGTGTATTGTCAATTAAGCGAAAAAGGAAGAGTTGTATATCTCCTAGTTTACTTCAAAGATTTATTTTTATATAAAATCCACAAGCATTTTTAGTTTCCTTCACAAGATACTGACTGGTGACCACTAATGACATTCATTGTGATTAATGGGTTTCACACTTAACAGGCTCTCAGTAGTTTTCTAGTCCAGATTTCCCTTAAATCACTTTGTAATTTGCCAAAAATGGAGAATGTACTCTCTGTATTAGCATTAGAAAAAACAGTCATGCTCAGCCTGCAAAGAAGTTTAAACTTCAGTTTTCCTATGGCTGGGGTTTTAAAACTGCTGACTGCTTTCCAACACACGTCCAAGCTACGTTCACCCCAAGGAGGAAGTTCCTGAGTTGGACTTAAGATGTATTCATATCTTATATTTCTTAGCCTGTGGTTTTTTAGCATTGGGAGAAAGCGCATGTTTCAGCATTTTGACATGAACAAAAAATACGTGAACTGCCCATAAATATTCCTCTAAAAACATCTTGAACAATGCAATAGCAATTAAAGAATACAAAAACTCAAAATACGAACTCAAGTGTTTCTGACGAAATCATTTTTGGTCGGTCTCTCCTTTTTATCTCACCTCCACTAAAGGTCAGCCGATTTTTATTCAAAGACTTGAAAGACATCATGGACCAACTTGGATTACTTATAACACCTCATAAAACATTTCACATTTGGCCTTAAACTCTCCAGATTAAAGCAATAAGGTAATCAGTTAACAGCTTGTTGTGTACATATGTTAGCCTTCTAAGCAGATTACTGAGCCACACATTATCGCACTGGTATGACATTTCTAGTCCCCAGTAGACTTGTTTCCACTGTTTCTGTAATGTGTGGATAGGATGTGTAAAAATTCCGTTTTTTTGTAATAAATTTTTTCAAAATCTTTTATTTTTCAAAAATGGTAGATTTCAACTATAAAATGGTATGTGCAGTAGATGGCCTTTAAAACGATATTTTTGTCCTACCACCAGTAGAATAACATGTATGCTTTTGTGGCAGTGAATCGTGTATAATGACCAACAGGGGACAAGCTAGAAGTTGTCTCTGTGAAAAAGTTTTTATATAGAAGTAAAAATGTATTTTTGTATAAAGGGGACTTAATCCATTTGACCTTGATACATACACTGCAGGTCTTTATATACAGGTTGTGACTAGAGCATATTTTACTATATCATTGCTGACCTTGCTACTTCATTTGTCTGTGGAAGCCATGCCAAGGTATATTTTAACAGCTACATCATGCAATACAGCCTCTCATGTGAAAAATTGGATAAAATGTCATATTCAAACCAGGTCATCCAAATTTTAATGGATCTTCTTTTCATAACCGCTGATTGGTTGAGAGTTACATTGATATTATTATTTGAGGAGGAGGGAGGAGGTGTACTTAGTTTTAGATTGTTAAAATATGTCTCTTAATTCTTTGAATATTGTAAGTAATCATATTGCATGAAAATACTTCATAATAAAACAAAGATTATGCTACCTTTGTTTCATTGAAAATAACCATACACAGCATTTTTCTTTTCCAATAGGGCAAAGTTATATTTCCATAGTTTATTCTTTTCTTGAAACAATGTTACAGTTTTCATGCAGTTTTGCTGATACTTTCAGAAACTGGAATTGTTTTACCACTGATACTCTAAGATTTAGAAGATTTTTCACCATTTTTATTGTTAGTTACAAGTTGGATATGCTGAACTACAATGGACGAATAAAAGAGTGTCTTGGAGACCTACAAAAACAACACCCAGAGATTAAGTCTGTCATAATGGGAACTAGAGTGACTGATCCATACTCGGGTATCCAACTTCTTATTATGTTTTATTTACAGCTAACCCTTTTGCTTCTTTGTACAAGATTTGTCAACAAATTTTACCATATCATTTTTGTATTCAGTTTTTAAATGAATCAAATTTCAATGTTGTGAACTTGAATGACACAGATTTTAGATTCTGTTAATTACATGACAAAATACATGGATTTTTATGTTAAAAATACATTTAAATATTCATTTGAATAATTTGTATCGCATTCAGATGCTTAAAAAATGTTTCATTTACTCTGTGTGCAGTGCCGTGTTGTATATGGAGATTAACATGGATTTTTAAAGTGTATATCAGTAATGTCCTGTTTTAAAACTTGTTTTGGCAAATTCTGATTATATAAATAAGCTTTTGAGCTTCTAGGAACTATACTATTATTGGTTGGTATTGCAATAGATTGAGTCTTTGATTTTTTTTAATCATTGAATCTTTTGAATGTGCATCGCCAATTGTTTAAGTTCTTTTATAAAATCTTGTCTTAATATCTCTGTAAATTACTTACAGGGACCAAAATATACAAAAAATCGATCCTTTAATCAACTTCTAATAAAAGTGTGTGTGTGTGTGGGGGGGGTTCTTTCTAAAGGGAGCAAAATCTCAGAGTCTTTGAACTGGTCATATAAACTGCAGAAAATGTATTTTGTAATATTACAAGATAGCATATACTACAAATTATTCTTACATTGTAGGGCTGGTTTCAGCTGGTTTGATTCATGTTAATTATTCTTACATTGTAGGGCTTGTTTCAACTGGTTTGATGCATGCTAATTCTTCTTATGTTGTAGGACTGGTTTCAACAGGTTTGATGCATGCTAATTATTCTTAGGTTATAGGGCTGGTTTCAACTGGTTTGATGCATGCTAATTATTCTTATGTTGTAGGACTGATTTCAACTGGTTTGATGCATGCTAATTATTCTTACATTGTAGGACTGATTTCAACTGGTTTGATGCATGCTAATTATTCTTACATTGTAGGACTGGTTTCAACTGGTTTGATGCATGCTAATTATTCTTACATTGTACAGCTGGTTTCAACTGGTTTGATGCATGCTAATTCTTCTTACATTGTAGGTCCGGTTTTAACAGGTTTGATGCAGCCTAATTATTCTTAGGTTATTGGGCTGGTTTCAACTGGTGTGATGCATGCTAATTATTCTTATGTTGTAGGACTGATTTCAACTGGTGTGATGCATGCTAATTATTCTTACGTTGTAGGACTGGTTTCAACTGGTTTGATGCATGCTAATTATTCTTACATTGTAGTACTGGTTTCAACTGGTTTGATGCATGCTAATTATTCTTACATTTTAGGACTGGTTTCAACTGGTTTGATGCTATTTTGTGACTTCAGTTGTATCAAAGATTTGAAATTGCCTAAAAATGGTTGAGTAAAGTTGTATTGTCTTTGTAAAACTCTTTTTTGTAGGCAAGTTGCTAATCTGCTTATTTTGTTCTTGATCATGTACACGAAACAATCACACACACACTTCACCAAATCCAAACATTTGCTTGAAAAATAGGAAAAGACTTTTAATCTTCAGACTTTGTCATTCATCTTCAGCTCTTCAACTTTGTTCCTTCCACAACTCAATAAGCTGTTTATACTTCTTATTTTGACTTGATTCTTTAAATGTTTTATAACTTTGACTATACCTTGGGTAGTTTTTGTTTGTCTTTCTTCCAGTTCACTTAGAGGCTTTCTCAATGACAGATCCTGACTGGCCACAGTTTATGCGTGTCAATCCTTTGCTAGACTGGTCCTACAGTGATGTCTGGAAATTCCTGCGATCTTTATGCCTACCATATTGTAGTCTGTATGACAGAGGGTAAGTAAGAAAAAGAACAATAAAAAATCTTAGAGTCAAACCTTTATCTTATTAAAAAACTTATGAACTTTTAAAATGTAAGTTTCATCATTTGATTACTGTAACATGCACCAAATAGATATGAAAAGATCGCACAACTCTGCATTGCTTTTAATAGATATCGATCATTTCTGCAGTAGAGAATCTGACATAAAATGACCCCTTTCAGTGTTTTCTCCAGTACACATGATTGTGCCCCCCCCCCCAGTCCGCCCCCCCCCCATTCCTAAATTTAATGAATCCCCCCATAAATAATTGATGAGCATGTGAACATTGTACACATGAGCATAACAAAAGCTCTGTAATAATGGAGCTCAATCTGATCATGTAAAAACCATAATCAGGTGCTTACATAGGAACTTTTTGTCACTGAGCAATAAGATGCTTTCATTGATTATCTAATTTATAAAAGCATTTGACCAACTGCACTTGGTGAAATTGTGCAATGATGGACACGCTGTTTTTGGTATTCAGTGGTAATATCTCAGCTGTTACATGGAGTTCTATATAGGTTGATTGTCATTACACACTTTTGCTGCTGCTGATTTGATAAAAATAATTGTTTGATCTTTATTCATTAAAAGTTATTGATCACACACACGTTTATTGAAATATACAAAAAGGGTCTATTCATAGATACTGTTCACATATAAAGCAACCTCCTCTCCCCTCTTAAAATAAAAAATCTTCCACTTATGAAAATACCAAAGGGGAATTCCTCCTCTATTTGAAAATCCTGAAGAAATCATTGCCCTTTCTCAGTTGAATGATATGAATAATGGTTGCACATGAAATATAATTGAGTCATTTAAATTAAACTCAGAAAATTCTTTTGGTAAGTATATATTTAACATAGTCATGTCTAAACAGATTTTATAGCATATGACATGAAATGAATCAGTCGCATTAATTTTACTTCCTCATATTAAAGCTAAATGGACTATGAATGATAAGAACTATTTTTGACCTTCACTCAAAACTTTGTGCCTTTACAATATTTTATAGGTCAATGACCTCCATTGAGAAATATACGGTTTTTGAACTGTTAGGATACAATATGTATGCCCCATGGAGCCCAGGAAGGGGAAGCAGAGTAAAGAACATGCTCCTTGGAGGCATGGAAGGGGAAGGAATGTAAAGTACATGCCTCATGAAGCCCTGAGAAGGGGTGTAAAATACATGAATAATCTCAAAAATCAAATCATGGAAATCAGTACAACTTTTAATTAATAGTCAGACAATTTAAATCTTGTGAAATATTAATGCATAGAGGAAATATATAAATATCTTACAATACTGCTCGAATTCAGACATCAAAATGACAATTTAAAAACTCTATATTGGTCTTAAATGATATACCCAAATAGAAACAAAAAGGAGGCAAGAGATCTCTGGGTGAATAAGAGAACAAATTTAATATTACACTTCTGTCTATCCAAAACACCAGAATCAATTTCTGCAGTTCGTTTCAATTTAATCTTTTCATTATTTATAAATTGTAAATGGTATCTACACTTCAAGAATAGGCCAGAAAGGGGTGTCATGTACTTTAAAAAAGCTATATTGTCATTTATCTCAACATAAGAAATGATTTTTACTGCTGTAGTTGGAGAGATAGCACATTTCCAACAAAACATCTCTTTATTGTTCTCGATTTTCATCACTATCACTTTCATTTTCATTTGCAATCACTGAAAGAATGATGGCAACAAAACTGTCATCTGTAGACAAGTTCCCAGCACAAGTAGGTTCATATTCTAAATACCACATAATGCTAGTCACATGGGCAATACATCCAACCACTGCTCATACTTTACATCTGGAGTACCAGTCCATGATAGGTTCATTGCCACAATGGCACAACATCCAATCCTTCTCTGTCTTCCACTTTACATGTGTAGTACCAGTCCATGATAGGTTCATTGCCACATAGACACAACATCCAACCACTCTATCTTCCACTTTACATGTGTAGTACCAGTCCATGATAGGTTCATTGCCACATAGACACAACATCCAACCACTCTATCTTCCACTTTACATGTGTAGTACCAGTCCATGATAGGTTCATTGCCACATAGACACAACATCCAACCACTCTATCTTCCACTTTACATGTGTAGTACCAGTCCATGATATGTTCATTATGTAAGAAAGAACCCTGTTAGTTTTGGGGTCCAAGGGTCCAAAGACAAGGTCACAGTGTCTGAAAGAAAACAATTGGTTTCCACACAATAACATTAGTTGCTCATTACATACCTGGACCAAACTTGTTGGATGGAGTGCACTTAGGGTAGGAAGATGTCCATTGATTGGGGGACAAAAGGTCAATGGTCAAAGTCAATATGACTGAAAGAAGAAAACTTTATTTGCATAATAACTTTAATTCTAGACCACATACCTGGACCAAAATTTGTGGAGGGTTTGCACTTAAATACCTTTCATACTGGAAGAGGCCTGTTGATTGTGGGGTCAAAAAGACATTGTCATCATGCCTCAAAGAAAAATGGCTTTTGCAGAATTACTTTTTGTCTAGAGAAGGTTCCAGGACCAGACTTTTAATGGCTTGCACTTATGATAATAAAGAAACCTATATATTCTGGTGTCTAAAGTTCAGAGGTCATGGTCATGTTAAATCTTTATAAGAAAATAAGGATTTATACACATTAAGTTTAGTGTGTTAAGTGCCTACATATTAAACACTATTAAAAATCGGATTGCCATATAATGTGCCATTCATAGTACTTTTGTTTTAAGATCAAATGGAAATTTCACAATAAGACCTTTCTCCACTAGAAATTGTTCCGCTTCTAGAAACCCTTTGTTGACAATAAACACATCTCCAGCCTTAAACCAGGTATTTGCATCAAACACACCTCCAGCCTTAAACCAGGTATTTGCATTCTCCTTAATCTTCAGGCAGTGTTTTGTTTTTGAAGTGTCATTATTTGAATGATTCACGGAGTATTAACTGAGTGCATTTAGTATGTATCCATCCACAGAGTATAGATGGAGTGCATTAAGTATGTACCCATCCAATGAGAATAGACTGAGTGCATTTAGTATCTATCAATCCAAAGAGTATTGACTGGGTGCATTTAGTATGGATCCATCCACAGAGTATAGACTGAGTCCATTAAGTATGTACCCATCCACAGAGTATTGACTGAGTGCATTTAGTATCTATCAATCCACAGAGTATTGACTGAGTGCATTTAGTATGGATCCATCAAAAGAGTATTGACTGAGTGCATTTAGTATGTATCTGTCCAAAGAGTATTGACTGAGTGCATTTATTATGTATCCATCCAAAGAGTATTGACTGAGTGCATTTAGTATGTAACAATCCAAAGAGTATTGACTGAGTGCATTTAGTATGTATCTATCCAAAGAGTATTGACTGAGTGCATTTAGTATGTAGCCATCCACAGAGTATAGACTGAGTCCATTAAGTACATACCCATCCACAGAGTATTGACTGAGTGCATTAAGTATGTATCCATCCAGATTATTGACTGAATGCATATAGTATGTATCCATCCACAGAGTATTGACTGAGTGCATTAAGTATGTACCCATCCACAGAGTATTGACTGAGTGCATTAAGTATGTACCCATCCACAGAGTATTGACTGAGTGCATTAAGTATGTACCCATCCACAGAGTATAGACTGAGTGCATTAAGTATGTATCCATCCACAGAGTATTGACTGAATGCATTTAGTATGTATCCATCATCAGAGTATTGACTGAATGCATTTAGTATGTATCCATCCACAGAGTATTGACTGAGTGCATTTAGTATGTATCCATCCACAGAGTATTGACTGAGTGCATTTAGTATGTATCCATCTATCCCTTCGATTGTCATTGGTCTTAACAGGGCCTATTATTGTGCATACCATATGATATTTGATAAAATCTATAATTAGAACTCTTCTGAATGTACATCTAAGTTCCATCTGACACAGTGTGGAAAACAGAGATTTTGCCATCTGTATTGTGTGCTCTTTACAGAACTGTTCATGTGTTATGTGTTGGAAACCTGTGCATTTTGGCACAAAATCCTCCATCACATTTGTAATAGGAAAAAACCTTTGAACCTGATGAATTTTATGCATTTTCAATCCAAACAAAACATCTATGACTTTATTAGATAAACCACTTATTTACTTCAGTAAAAATACTGCTATTTTATGGCAGAATTTCTCAAAACAGGAGAGACATGCAGTTATTTCATCAAACTGTTCTTTGGTTAGTCCTGTCAGGGTTACATAGTCATTGTTGTGTTGGTTTGTTTTCTTCTAATTAGCCTTTATTATGTTACATAACTGTTCTTGTCATTTAAAAAAATATCTATATCTATACTGGTAAGGCTAACAGCTGTGGAGTTCAACATAAATATATGTGCTGGAGTAGATCTGATAAGGCTAACAGTTGTAGAGTTCAACATAAGTATGTAGACTGGAGTAGATCTGATAAGGCTAACAGCTGTCAAGTCCACACTTAAATATCTGTACTGGAATAGATCTGATAAGGCAACAACTGTCAAGTTCACTCTTAAATATCTGTTCTTGAGTAGATCTGATAAGAGTTAAAGCTGTCAAATTCACACTTAAATATCTGTACTGGAGTAGATCTGATAAGGCTAACAGCTGTCAAGATATGAAACTGTAGAGCACCACCTTAATTGATCAGACATTAAATATTGTTATTTTTGTACATTTTCATTTTTAATGTAATGTGTTTCAGGATGATAATACACAAATAATTATCTTGTTAGAGTTAAAGCAGAAAAATATGTTGAAAATAACCTTACTCCTATATGTTTATGGAAAAATGGGTTATGAAAACCAGTTTAAAGGAAATTAAAAGGAAAGATATATACAAATGCAAAGAGAATATAGAGTACAACAAATACTTATGAAAATGGTGTTTATTTCTAAATAATTATGTACTTTTCTGTATTTATGGTACTATATGTGGATCTTTTCAATCAAATAAGTTTTTAAAAAATTGGTGGTCTAGCATTTCTAGATAATAATCTATTAAAAAATGATATGTTTAATGAAAACAAAATAATGGTATTTTATTTAGATAAAAGTATACTCTTTAAGTTTTGTGTTCCAGGAATTTGTATGATTGAATTGTTTTATACCAATTAATATCTCTTGAATATCTCAGAAGCAAAACAAAGTCATGGTGTGAAGAGTGTCTGTTGACTCATTTATCATTAGCATGTATTTTCCAGTCCTAGCAAGCTAAAATCATCCCTGGTTCATCAATGAAATAATATATCTTAAGTTTGTTTAAATAAGACTTTGTATTCTGATATGGAATTTTAAACAAATATACTTGGTATTAATATTACAAGTGTTAATACTGATTAATCTGATGAAAAATTTAAAATTACTGTGACAAATAGGTTCATTACTACTGGTATAGTTAAATTGGACATAGGTTGTTTCTTGGCAAAACATTGAACATTGACATTTTTTCCATTTTTTTTTTTTTATAGGTGCACTATCTTGAACAAGATTTTCCTTTTAACACACTAACTTAGTCATAAAATGAATGTCCAGTATTGATATTTTATTTTTCAAGCTTACACTGAGAGTAAAAACGGATCAAATGCAATACAAAAATGCTTAAAAGTACCAGTTTACATGATTTTCCATCATATTTCAACCCTTTTTTTGGCATCACGATATTTGATAGCACTAAAAGCATTTTAAATATAAAAACGGAATGTTTATTGGTTCCAGCTATATGGTTATTATGAAGAATTCATGTATTTTGTTTACCAATAATTGTGAGGACCTAGATTGACCCTTATCATATATAGTTCTTTGTTTCACATTTGTGAGTTTTTTCTGAAAATAATTATAACTTTAGATATATTTTTAAATTTCTAACTCGTTTTCTGTTTTTCTATGTAGGTATACATCTCTTGGCAGTATGAACAATACACACCCCAACCCATCCTTGCAGTATATAGATGAAAGAGGTGTCGTCTGCTATAAGCCAGCATATGAACTGGAGCTTGAGAGCCAAGAAAGAGCTGGGAGGAATTGAGTAAAAATAATTTTTGTCGCTACCCAGGATAGAAACAAATTGCTAATAAGCATGAATACTTTGGAAATAATTATGGATAGTTCTTAACCAATATAAGTAGTGTTTATATATATCAGAATAAAATCTGCATACAATGTATTCAGGACAATATACATTGCATATTTGTGTGGAGAGAGAGCGTGTGGTTTAAAAAAGTCCATGCTAAGTGGGTTTTTTTGCATTTTTTACCACATCAGCTAAAAAAAACTGCCTACCTCTCTGATAAATCAAAAGTGTTTAAGAAAATGCAGTGGATGAAGACAAAGAATTTGAACTCTTTATATTGAAAGCTAAACAAAATCAGCTTAAAAAAAGAAAAAAAATTACAATTATAGTACTTAAGCATGATTCTTTTACTGGAACAATAATTTTCTTTGACATAAAAAAGACTTGTGAACAAATATTCCATGCCAGAATTTGGGTACATAAACATTTACTGGCAAAATAAAACCCCAGATTGGTTGTTTCTTCATTTTCCATTTACCAAAATGTACCTGCTCACAGATGCTTAAAGTAGAAAATACTTGCCGTGGTCTAATGAGAATAACAATTCTGTTTATTCATGGAAATGTTCAGACTACCATTCCAAGATTGGGTATTCTATGAGCAGTTGGACTAAATGTATTCAAATGCCATTTGCAATATATTCAATGCCTTATATTCAGAATACTGTATTTACTCATCACTAACATATCAATATCAAACAATGATGACCCAAATCTGCCATTGCATAATGTTTTGTAGATCGGAGTCCATGCTGTTTGCTTTACATCATAAATAAAATTGATGGTGGAGGCCCTGGCCTGATATTCATGTAATTCCTCAACCTGAGTGCGCGCTTAAACTCAGATTTTGATGCTCAATAGGGAACAAACAAATATAGATACAAGCCATTTGAAAGTTGTATTTCATCAGTTGAGGAATATTGTAAATTATGAGAGTTAATTTATGAAAATAAAAAAGTGTGATGTAATCTAAAGAAAATTTAGGATTGAGTGAGCACTCAAGTTGGAGTTTGATGACTATGGGGCCATATTCACAAAACTCCTGAACTGCAAACTCAGCTTCTGATATTTTATTATGCACAAACCGATTATTGTACTAGAAGTTTGAAAGTTGAAATTTATCTGGTTGAAGTAAATTGCTAAATATAGTTGGTTAGTTTATGAAAATTCAACAAATTTAATGTAATATTGTTAAATAATATTTGTATTTGAGTGTGCTTTTAGGTTGAAGAGTTCTGTGAACACTGGGTCTGATCTGCCAGTGTACAGTGCACCAGTTTATCTGGTTCTGTGCAGTTTGCTTGGAATCATAAATAGAACAATTGGTGGAGACCATGATTTGCCAACAAACAATGCACCAGTATATTTGGTTCTGTGCTTAAAATCATAAATAGAACAGATGGTTGCAGCCCTGATCTGCCAGTTAACAATGTGATCTGCTTCTGTGCAGTTTGCTTGAAATCATAAATAGAAACGTTGGTTGGATGGTAGAGACCCTGATTTGAGAGTGAACAGAGCACCAGTAGATATGATTCAGTGCTGTTTTCTTAAAATTATAAATCCAATGGATTGTGGAGACACTGATTTTCCAGCAAACAGTGCACCAGTAGATCTGGTTCTGTGCTTTAAATCATAAATAGAACAGATGGTTGCAGCCCTGATCTGTCAGTGAACAATGTACTAGTATATCTGGTTCTGTGCAGTTTGCTTGGAATTATGAGTAGAACAGATGGTTGGAGCCCTGATCTGCCAGTGGAAAAGGTGCAAGTAATCTGTTTCTGTGCTGTTTGCTTGGAGTCATAAATAGAATGGATGGTGGAGGCCCAAATTTGCTAGCATACAGTGAACTAGTAGATCTGGTTCTGTGCACTTTGCTTGGAATCATAAATTGAATGTAGGATGGAGGCCCTGATTAGTCAGAGAACAATGTACCAATATCTGGTTCTGTGCTGTTAGCTTCGAGTCATAAATAGAATGGAGGATGGCGGCCCTGATTTCCCAGCAAACAGTGCACCAGTAGATCTGGTTGAGTGCACTTTGCTTGGAATCATAATTAAAATGGATGGTGGAGGCCCTGATTTGCCAGTGAACAGTGCACCATTAGGTCTGGTTGAATGCACTTTGCTTGGAATCATAATTCTGATTAGTCAGCAAACAATGTACCAGTAGATCTGGTTCTGTGGTGTTTGCCTAAAATCATAAATAGAATGGATGATTGAGACTCTGATTAGCCAGCAAACAATGTACCAGTCGATCTGGTTCTGTGCAGTTTGCAGTTGGATGCACAATACATACAAGAAAATACAGTACAACCAAAGTTGAAATGATGTGAACAATCAATGCCTAACACAGTCAAAATATCAAAGTACAGGCAGACAGTTGATATTCATTTACCAGGTGGTTGCACAAGTCAGAATATTGAAGCACAGGCAGGCAATTGGCACAGTGTTTGCTTTTTATTATGTTTGAACTATAGCATGTGATCTTGTGAATGGATGTCAGTTTGTCTGCCTGCACTTGGATATTTTGATTGCATCAAGCATTGATTGTTGACACCATTTGAACTTTGACTCTATGTGCATACAGTGAGATGAAAAATGATGATCACAAATAACATTGAATTTGTTTTCCAAAACCAAGTGATTCTTGGGTTTCAACAGGTTAATAAATGTACGAGAAAAACTTTATGGAAGTGCCTTGTGTATTTCTCTGTACTTGAATATGAACAAGTTTGCAGTTTAACTGTTGTTGGATAGTGACAGGGTACATTATGTGTAAGTAAAATTTAACTAGAAGAAATGAAAGTGTCTACCTTTGTCTCTGTATTTTGTATACGCCCGCCAAATGGCAGAGTGTTTTATGTTATGATGTCGTTGGTCCATCCAGCTATCTGCCCAGCCATCTGTTGCCAATTTCATTTCCGAACAATAACTTAAGTTCTCACCATCTACAGTTAGCAAACTTTGTGGATTGCTTGCACTTGTGGTAAGAAAGAATCCTATCAATTTTGGGTTCAAAAGCTCAAAGGTTAAAGACACTGTCAGAAAGAAAAGATATGGTTTCTGCACAATAGCTCAAGTTTTCCATCATCTATGGTTACTAAACTTTGTGGATTGCTTGCACATGAGGTAAAAAAGAGCCCTATATATTTTGGGGTGAAAAGGTCAAAGACCAAGGTCACTGTGACTGAAAGAAGAATAATGGTTTCCACACAATAACATTAGTTCATCATTACATACCTGGACTAAACTTTGTAGATGGCATAACCATGACGTCAGGAAGAAGCCAGTCAATTTGTGGGTTGAAAGGTCAAAGACCAAGGTCACTGACTGAAAGATGAAGAATGGTGTTTGCATAAATATAGTGGTTTTACATCACAGCCTGGACCAAACTTTGTGGATCGCTTACACTTGGGGTAAGGAAGAAGCCTATCGATTTTGGGGTCAATGGTCAGGGTCACTTTAACTGAAAGAAGAAATGCGATTTCTGCACAAGAGATTTCATATATCTACACAGAAGTATGAAACATGGGACAGCCATTCATGGTACTCTTGTTTAATAATTTAATCTAAAATATTATTGTGACTGAACTATTTCATCACTTCTGTTGACTTTCTCAATATTGAATGTATTTCTCTCAAATCAGACACATTTTGTAATATCAGAAAATCCTATTTTCTAATATTAGAAAATCATTTTTTAATCGAAATAATTTTTTTTTAATATTTAAAAATGACTTTTTTGTCCACAAGTGCTTTGCCATATATTTTATGATACCATAAAATTATTTCCAATTTTTTACAATTTGAATTTATATAATAAATTGGTGTGAATATATCATATATTCAAAATGTATGATGTCATAAAATCAAATTTATGATATCTTACAGTTGATTTTAAAATGACTTTTTTTATAGCAGAAATATAATACTGAAAAAATACTAAATAATAATACTAATAAATATGTTACACGTTACTCTGTTTTTGGACTTTTATTAATTTAGAAAGTTAACTCTTTGACCACCCATCACAGCTTCCTTGTCTTTTGGTATCCATGTTGGTAACATTATGGCATCATCCATTAGATTAATGAAAGCCTTAATACAGTTAAGGGCACCTGTTCCAAATATATATGGTTGTATTTCACTTCTGAGAGAGCTAATGGCAGTAGTCATTTGGTGAAGACATTTGTCTTGAGACCACTGTATGCAGTAGTGAGTATTTCAAGTGCATCATATATTCCGAATGTTTTTGGTTTCAGCTCACCTAGCCATAAGGCCATGTAAGCTTATGATATTGACCTAGGTCCATCATACGTTATGTCATGTATCATACAGCCATAAACAATTGCTGTTTTAAACTTCTCAGAAAAACCACTGGGCAGAATTTTAACAAAATTTGGCAGAGCACATCCTGGCATGAAGGGCTTTTAAATTTGTACAAATAATGCCAATCTGCATCAAATATAACCACCATTAATTTCTCAAAAAGCAATAGAATTTGATCAGATTTGACAGAAAGAATACTGGCACTAAGACCTTTCAAATTTGTGCAAATTATGCTAATGTAACTTCAGATATGACCTGTGTTTCTAAATATTGGAAAACCTGCCTGTCTTCCATCAACAATTGCTTTTTTCAACTTCTAAAAACCCATCAGACCAATTTCAGCCAAACTTGGCACAGAGCATTCTGGCATAAAGGCATTTCAAATTTGTACAAATGAGCCTGATTCACCATTAAATATGGCTCCCAGAAAACAACAGAAGAATTATTTTTTTTTAGGAACGTGTCTCAAAAACCACTCAACAAAATGTGACCCAATTTGACAGAAAGCATCCTGTCATGGAGGGCTTTCAGATTTATACACTTGATGCTGATCTGCCGTCAAATTTGGCCACCATTGCTAAAATAGAAAAACTTTTAAATGACTTCTTAAAACCACTGAACGGAATTGGACCAAACATTACAGAATGAATCCTGGCATGAAGACCTTTAAAGTCATACAAATGATGCCAATCTGCTATCAAATATGGAGACCATTACTGAAGACAGAAGAACTTTTAAACTACTTCTCCAAAACTACTGAATAGAATTTGACCAATCTTGACAGAAAGCACCCTGGCATGAAGACCTTTCAAATTTGTGCAAATGATGCCAATCAAGCATCAAATATGACTGCCATTACTAAAATCAGAAAAACCTTTAAATGACTTCTCAAAAACTACTTGGCAGAATTTTACCAGATATGACATAAAGCATCTTGACATTTAAGGGCTTTCATATTTATACCAGTGATGTTGATTCACAATCAGATGTGGCTGCCATAACTAAAACTGGAAAATCCTTTAAATTACTTCTCAAAAAACCTCTAAACAGAATTTGACAAAATTTTACAAAAAGCTTTCTGGCATGAAGGGATTTAAAGTTTGTACAGATGATGCCAGTCTACCATCGGATATAACCACTGAGTACTGACAGCACCACACTGCTCACTGACAAAGAAAAGAAAAGATACTTCAAAAATGTGCAGAACACTTCAACAACATCCTCAATCAACAGTCATATATCAGTGAGGAGGCAATTGATTGACTGCTACAAGTGGAAATCAACATATCACATGCTGATCCGCCAATGCTGACTAAAACTGAGAAAGTATTTGACCTGCTGTCAAATGGCAAAGCACATGAAGCAGATGCTATACCAGCAGAAGTCTACAAAGCCGGAGGCTCGCACATGGCACAGAAACTGAATGAACTCTTCCAGTCAATGTGGACTCAAGGAACTATACCTCAGGAGTACAAAGATGCATCCATCGTCCAATTGTGCAAGCGGAAAGACAACAGACAATCCTGTGACAACCATCGGGGCATCTCCTTGCTGTCAATAGCTGGCAAAATCCTCGACAGAATTCTGCTGAATTGCTTTTTGCATCACATCGATCAAAGGCTCCTGCCTGAGAGTCAGTGTGGCTTCAGGAAAGCACAGGGGACCACATACATAGTGTTTGCAGCTCGTCAACTCCAGGAGAAATGCCAGGAACAGAACTCTGATCTGTACAGGACATTCATCGACCTGACAAAAGCCTTTGACACAGTCAGCCATGGAAGCCTTTGGAAGATCATGGCAAAATTTGGTTACCCAGAGAAATTCATAGTGGTGGTTCGGCAATTCCATGAAGGCATGCTCGTTTGTGTCATGGACGATGGTGAGTCCTCTGAACGATTCCCAATCACCAATGGAGTGAAGCAAGGCTGTTTGGTGGACCCAACCCTCTTCAGTATGATGTTCTCTGCCATGCTTACTGATGCCTTCAGTGACTATAACACTGGGATCGACATCAGATACCAGACTGACGGCAAACTCTTCAATCTGATGAGCCTACAGGCGAAGATGAAATTTCACCTTATGACTATTCATGATATCTTATTTGCTGACGACTGTTCCCTGAATGCCAAATCTGAGTCTGACATGCAACACAGTAAGGACGTTTTCTCTTCAGCTTGTGACAATTTCAGTCTTACAATCAGCACCAAGAAGACAAGTGATGCACAACCTGCACCAGAAAGCCGTACGTAGAGCCTACCATCACAGTAAATGGCCAATCCATCACAATTGAGTTTTAAAAAATGGGGGGGGGGGCAACTACCCCCCCTACCCTGCGGACGCCCATGTTAGAATGCTCTGCTTAATAATACATGTACACACCATATAGCGGTGTAAACACTTTACTATTACACTATTATAAGATTAAAGTGCCATTTAATGAAATCAAAGTGTTATTATCTGACATTCACATCCACCAAAATCACGATGTTACAAAATGGAGTCGCATCCTTCTGCTGTAGTAGCATGCTAATTAGTTTTTTGTTTTTTCTTAAACTATGGTACCTATAATATTTATGTAGTGATAAACAAAGTAACGGAAGCAGAAAGTTCAAGATAGTTCAATTTCGATAAGAAAAAAATACTCAAAAGTGTTTGTAAGTCCTTGAAAACCTCTTGAAAAACAACTTTCGGGGGTTGTACAAACCATGATACTTTGTGAATACTTTGCGTGATGTACATGCGACAGTTAAGATAAAAATCAATAGTAATTTGTATCTACTCAATATAGCAATTTGAAAACGTTTTATTTAATTCACACGCCAATAATCTAGTGAAATTCCTGAATTAATCTAAGAAATACATAAATTTTGCCTACCAAGTGAATGAAAGAAGAATTACTTTTACGTCACTAAGCTAATGCAAAATTCTGCTGTCATTTAAGGCTATCGCTTTATGTTCAAAATCATCACGTTTATACATGAATGCATAAACTAAACTCATCAGTGTACATAGGAAAATCAACTGTGTGACTCAGTGAAATTGCTGACTGTTCTCATGGGGCCAGGACTGATGTAAAATCAAAGACAAACAAAGTGGATAAGGATGGACAAGGAAAACACGGTTAAGGGCTATCGGTAAGGCTTCATAGGGTGGGTGGGTGTGGTATAGCCAAATATCACGTATACCACATAATAAGTGGACAATTATAAATTATTAACTTTAATAAAAACTCATTTAAATGTGCAGGTACAATTTGTTTTGCGGAAAAGGTATTTATAAGAGCTAGAATAGACAATTTGATATTGCATTTTAGGCGCAATAGATCACGACATTGAGATAGAATTGCGCTATTGCATTGTAATTATCGTGTTACATGGAGACGAACGATCGTTACATTTTGCATATACATTGGGCCTTGTGTACACTGTATGTGCTAGCAAACATCACGATGCCATGTAATGGGGCCTGACATATTCGTCTTTTTTTCTAGTCGACCCAGTCCCATGACTGACAGTCATATTACACGCATACCTGTAAGTCGATGGCTATCAAACTTTTCAGATAGAAAGTACAGTTGTGGTTGGTACTATTAATAGTGAAGACAATTCTTAAACATCACTGAAATACATACTATGAAATGACTTTTTTGATCATTTACATTTCACTTCTTTTCCTCACTTCTTTAACCGCATGTAGTTCTGTAAATATTAATCCACCAAAGTTTATATCTTCGGGTATTATCAGACCTTTGTTATGTTATTAATACCCATATAAAGCTAATGAAAAGTAATTGACATTAGCTAATGATCCTAAATAAACCTATGCATAATTGGGATGTATATTGAATTGGCTTGTAAGTATGAGAACTATTGTAGTTGTGGTATGTGTTTCAGCTAGTGTGTGCGAAAGCACTTTCTGCAAAGCAAGAGTGTGGTTCAAATTAAGAAAAAGACAAATTTTAACAAAATTAGAAACTGAGCGGTTAAGATTTATGAGCAGTTGTATATTTTAGAAGAAGGTACTTTGTTCAATTCTGTTGCATGTTATGACTGACACTAATCATGAATGTTAAACTAAGTATAGCACAACATGCTTAGTGACGGTGAATTTGACGTGTATATATATATATATATATATATATATATATATATATATATATATATATATATATATCCATGTGCTTTTCTACAGCAGATTCTACGGTGTGTCAAATATGCCACGTGTAGGGACAGAGTTGACACTTATTTGTACAATTAATTATATACATATTAGTGGTGATTTAGTGATATTTTTTTGTATTTTTGATAAATAGTTATTGATATATTGAACACTGGGTAAAATTAGTTATCGTTGTACAGTGTAGTCATTTGCAAAGACATGGGGTGCGGTAGAAAGCAGGATACAAGGAGGGGGCTTAATGTGGCTGGTGCTCTAAATAAAGGGAAAATATCAGACCAAAGTCTTACATTTTGTACATTTTGCCTTGAACTCATTACAAGGATACCAATAAAGTGGTCAGAGATTTAAACTCACGACTCAATAAGTAATACAGTATAGAAAACTAAATTACTAGGTGTGGTATAATAGATAGATATACAGCATGTATGTGAGCAGAAAATATGAAAATATTCCAGACTGTTCATTTTGGGGATCATCAAAATGTTTCTCATTGAAAATTGTGTAATTATTATCATTGCCAGTGTACATGTATAATTGTGTCATTGTCTTCATAAAATGCTGCTTATGACCAGTACAGGCCTCCCTACCTCATTTTTAAGGAGCCTTCCTTTTTTTAAAGGAACTACTGTCAAGGTTGTTCAGGACTGACGAAAATCCATTTTATTTGTAAACAATATGTGCAGAACAAACAGCTCATGTTCATTTTCTATCCACTTCTCCTTGACACTAAATGGATTATTCATAAGTGTCAGTGACATTTCTTTCTCACCACATATTGCAGTACACCGCATCAAAGTCTGTGGACAAAAATGTATGGAATTGTTTAAAATTATAAGTTATTCTTTTACACACTCACTGCTAAATGTTGCATGATACTTAATTGAAAGAAATGGGACATTACTATTACCATAATTTTTGGCCATTTCTTCACACTCAGAGTACCATCCCCCACCCACCTGTAATGAATTTGTGCATTACCAATAACCCTTAATAGAGGTAATACTGAAGTTGCATGATAACAATATCTTGGCAACTAATAAACTTATGCACAATGTAAAAAGATTAATGCCTGGGACCTACATACATCCTTATCTATTAGTCCCAGTTTACGCGAATCATTCCGTGACAAATATTAAAAAAAAAAACAAGCAAACAAGTAAAATCAACCTATATTTGCAACTGTTTATATTTGGTATGTTACTGGAATCCGTGGACAAAGACAGACTCTGCAGGGCAAGTTATTTTTGTAAGTCATTTGTCCCTGACAGATGGATTTAGAGATACTAGTTCATGCCCGACTTTTGGATGTTAAATGTGAGACCATATTTTTCTTTCTCCCTGTGACATTCTTACTCCACGGTTATGTCCTTGGGTGAAGTTACTGGGTAAATGAATGGCTCTTTTTATAAGCTTCTATTGTTGCCCCGTTATATTATATGGCAAAGTAATGTTGTGTTAAGACATCAATTCTAACATTCTTCAAACACGTTTCCCTTACGGGAGATCACGACTTACGGCCTGTACATCATGTAACAATTTTCCACCACGCCTCTGGTTGGAAAAGTAGCTACTCCCTGTTCATATAAAGTGCACTGAGTCAAGGCCGTTGACAGTCTTTGTCATGATGCCAGTCTGCTTTTTTGCGATGGATTTTATAAATGCGTAAAAACAAAAACAAAACAATAAATGTTATACAAAATTACATACATATAAATTTCTTTGGGTTTCTTAGGGGTTTTACTGGAGGAAATTTACAGAGATTTATATTGATAAATGCTACTGATACACAATGGAACCCGTTTGATTCGTGCGTATGATACACAATGGGACCCGTTTGATTCGTGCGTATGATACACAATGGGACCCGTTTGAATCTTGAGTAGTTTGTATATATGGCAGAGATGTATCTTCGAATAGTTTGGACATTTTCATCCAATTTTCACAAAATATTTACCATACACGCATAAAATACACAAATGCCATTTCGATTACTGGGAATGTACCCATGTCCTTTGCGACGTCACGAGTATGAACAAACCTATAGTCGTGTTGTTTGATGGAATTGAATGTGGTTACAAACCAGTCGAATCTCTAAGCGATAATATATATATATATATATATATATATATATATATATATATATATATATATATATATATACATACATACATACATACATACATACATACATACTGCAATATGTGGTGTTCAAAAATTGAATTAAAGTGCCTAAAGTCTGATTATGTATTTCTAATGCAGTTAAACAAATGTAAAGAGAAATTCTGGCTCAAGATAGTTCGTGTTCCTGCGGAAGAAAAAAATAGTAAAAAAATTGAACTCGGTCTTTGAGTTGATAGTGTGCTAGGACCTGCGCTATTCCTTGTGTACGTTAATGACTTACCAGATGTACTAAGTAACCCGGTAAAATTTTTGTTGCTGATATAAAACATACAGAGAAATAAAGCTCTATACATAGAATATACGAACCGTTTGCGAATTGTGCTTGTCTAGATCTTCTGACGTTCATATGGTTTAAATCCAGCTCCCTTGCTGCTTTAGCGATGTATTTTTGTTATTTTTTCTTTCAAAAGTCAGTTCTTGGGACCCTCATTTATTAACATCTTAATTATTAAATTTAATTTTGCTCATGCATTTTACTAACAGAATTGTAATTCTTAAATAACCGCTTTGCATGTAGTTGTTGGTGTTAATAAGAATCTTCGCAGATATCAGAATCAGCCGTGAAATGTTGTCTTCCTTCATTCGACCTCTAGGTGTCACGGGTGTTGGGTAGGACTAATGACGATTGCTTATATTAGAGTAACGGTCAACGTACCAAAAGGGCTCTAAATTGTAAGATATCCCTACCTATGGTATAACTTTAAATATGGTATGGTAGTATAACTGGGTGTGTACTGACTTGAAAAAGTGGGACCGATGTGCTTTTGGTCGACTGGTTTCCATGGCAACCATATTTAGGGAGAACTATTAAACATTTACGATATAAATGATGTATAGTTTGCTTTGAATGAAATTATTACATATAACTTCAAAGCATTTACCATACGAAGAACATAGAATCGGATCAAAATCTGGGAAGTGGAGTAATGATGATATCTTATGTTACATGCAGGCCTGCCAAGTGGGGTGAGGGGCAATTGCCCAGGGGCCTGGCGATTTCTAGGGTCCCGCTGTCAACTCAGTTGTACAAAATAAATTAATTTTTGAAGTAAATCTTAAAATTTGTTCCTTGCAAGGTCTAAGTTATGGTAGATTACTACAGGTTTTATATGCAAAACTGTACACAGGTTTTTATATATAAAAAAATTAAACTAGTTTTGGGGCCCATGACCGCTCTGCCCAGGGGCCCGGAATTTCTGTCGGCGGGCCTGCCTCCGTGCATACCAGGGATTTCCTACACTGGAATGCAAGAAAAAGTAAATGTAAACTTGGTTGGTCCATTCATATGGCTTTCAGAAATAAAGTTCTTGTACAAGTTAGAGATGTAGAGAAGAACATTTAGATGAAGCTGTTCAACAGTCGTAAAACAAACTTAAAGAAATGTGGAAAAATTACAAGATATTCTACCTTAATCGAAATTACATTCATGTACTGACCTTCTTAGGGTTGATGGGGAAGTCATTAATGACTTTACTAAAATTGCAAATAGTTTCAATAATTTCTTCTGTAGTACTGGGTTAGATATTGGTAAGGATTTTGATTCATCATTACTGGAATTGAACTTCGGTCAAACGAAACTTTCTTTCAGATACTAAATAGTACTGAGAATTTTGTTAGAAAGGAAATTATAAAAATGTCCAAATCAAAGGAAATTATAAAAAAAATGTCTAATTCAAAGGAAATTATAAAAATGTCCAATTCAAAGGAAATTATAAAAATGTCCAATTCAAAGGAAATTATAACAAATGTCCAAATCAAAGGAAATTATAAAAATGTCTAATTCAAAGGAAATTATAAAATTGTCCAATTCAAAGGAAATTATAAAAATGTCCAATTCAAAGGAAATTAAAAAAATGTCTAATTCAAAGGAAATTATAAAAATGTCTAGTTCAAAGGCTACTGTTTTTTTATGGTTTGTCGGTGAAACTCTTTAAAGACATGTTTTCAATTCATTTTATAGCTTTTTTTATCAAAAAATTATTTTTATTACCCCGTGTCAGTCAGGCTTCTGTCCAAATCATTCCTCCGAGACAGAACACACTGGTTTGATTGATCCAGGTTAAAGAATAGTAATGCTGTTCAATTAACTCGAGTTTTATTCTATGATCTACGTAAAGCTTTTGATACTTTTAATCATAAAGTGAAAATTGTCAAATGAAAATGACCATGTACTCCTTGTACTAATACAGTCATTATGTTCACTTTACCATGTACTCCTTGTACTAATACAATCATTGTTTTCACCTGACCGTGTACTCTTTTTACTAATACAGTGAAAACAATGACCGTATTAGTAAAAGGAGTACATGGTCAAGTGAAAACAATGATTGTATTGGTACAAGGAGTAGATGGTCAAGTGAAAACAATAATTATATTAGTACAAGGAATAAATGGTCAAGTGAAAACAATGGTTATATAGACCAAAGGTTCGGACAGTATTTTAAGAAATCGTTTGCTTACGCTGGTACAGTTTTATGGAAGAGTTTTCTGCATGATATTAAACAGGCACTTAATGTTTCCGCTTTTAGGAAATTGTACCTCGGCAAATACTTCCATGACCAATCCCAATTTTACGACGGCTTAAAATATTTTCGTGGTAGCTGTGATATATCTATGTGATAACAGTATGTTAACCTTCTGTAGTGTGTATTAACTTCTGTTATATTTGTTTTCTTTTATGCAGTAGATGTTAACCTTGTTGAGTTGTACTAATTAATGTATATTTGTTTTAATTGCAGCGCCAGAATGTAAACGTGCTGCTAGTTAATTATGTCACCATGGATAAATAAGAGATATTATGATTTTTATTAACCGGTAATATATAATTTCAGGCTAAATCAGGATATAATTAGCAATCAGGCTATGAGCATCTAAATAGTCTTGTCTCGTGTTCATGGAGAAATATAAGAATCATTTTTACATACAGTCATCCTCAGTAGCAACAGTTTTCAGGAAGATCAATACAAAATTTTGAAATGAATAATTGATACCTTGACCCCCACCCTCAACAACTTACCGCAAATTCAAAGGGTCTTGACCCTATTTCAGGGACAGACAAAACGTTAGAGATGCATGTATTTTCGTGCAAGTAAATAACCCTTTAAGCAGTGGTTCACAAACTTTTTTGATCGCGACCCTAAATACCATCTTTTGGGATCCAAAATGCAGTACCAGTATAGGGTCGCGAGGGACCTCTCAATCCGGGGTTTGGGAACCACTGCATTAGAGAGTGTAAAATCACTCTTCTTTTGAAAAGCAACAATATATTCTGAATTCCGTCAATTGTAGGCATAAAATAGTCAAATAAATAAAGATTTGTCAATCTGGTGCTTTTCTTTTTACACTGTGGCAGGCGAGACAAAACTTCGACTTAAGCGAAAAGCAGCACAGTTTAATAAAACCATTAGTATATTCCTCGATCGGAATACTTTTGAGAAAAAAAAATTCGTTCATATTTTATTTTTATCTCATGATGCTTCAATTAATTTTTTTCTCAGCCTATATATGTTTCGATTTCACTTTTCTGGGCTCTCTTTCTTTGCATATATCCAAGAAGGTCATATAATATATACCTTTACACACACACACGCGCGCGCATACACACACATACACATACAATGAATCATCTATGGTTAAACATTTGTTAACATCTGAACACAGAATACAAACTTTATTTAGAATTAAATTGCAAAAGCAATTTACAGCTATATACGTGAGGATGTAGACATGTCTTGTTGCAGAGGATAAGTAACATAATTCTATTGAGTATTGAATATAATATGTATTATATTTAGTGAGAAAAAAATATAATTAAATTTACATAAATGTAAGACCAAATTATAATTCAATTAGTCGTAGAATGCAATTTAATTATTAATTACTACTACACAATTAGTTATTTTCTAACCGTTTTGCTTCTCAAAGTATACAAATTTAGACAATGCGCTTCAGATTCTTTTTTAATTTACAGACAAAATGGCTTTAAATATTTCTATATTCCACCATGAACAATAATATTGTGGTAAATATTTTCTTCTAAATTCCCTGTCAAATGGACCATTACGCAAAAAATGAGATTCATTTTCAGTATCTCTTATATTATACCTAATTACATAGCTGCTCGTTCCGTGGTACTCCCGCGTAACGACCCGTTTCAATATTTAAGTTATGCGATACTGCTCTAAATATTGTTAGTGCCATTTTAAAGCGAGCTTGATTTATCACATCTAAGTACTCCAAATCATAAATATTCTTATACAAGAAATATTATTCTAACTTGTTTGATGACCTTAACCGAGGATATCCATTTTTGCTCGCACTGATCTAAAACTCTGTCTCTTATTTCACTGACTGGAATCACAATATCAAATTGATTGTTCCATAAGAAAATCCTAGATCATCTAACAGAGATTTACCTTGACCAATTTTTCCAATTATAAGAGTTACCCTTATCATCGTCGCTATGTAACATAGTGTAAGTTATAAAAATCAAGCCATTTCTATTTACCAATATTATGAAATATATACTTTTGTTATGTCATGTCGGTAAAATAGCTTCAACGACAGATAGCGTTTTATGTCTTTTACCCACGCCACCGACGATAAATAAACTTTCTTGGATCTTGTATCTTGTATAGTTTACAGTTAACATTAGCCGATAATGATGTGGAATAAATTGCTGTCAGTGTTGCCCAACAAGAAGGGCACCTCTTTTAAAATAGAAGACTGGAATATATTTCTTTCCTTGCAAGAACTTTTTGAAAGGTAAACGCATAAGTATCTCAGTGCCGAGCCAAATTGACACTATCTCTCAGTTCTACTTCTCACTCCATCAAAAACGATAATCACGTACATGTACATATAATTTACTAAATAAATGCGTTTCATGCTGTCCATTTATAAGTGTATACCCAGTTTAACGAAATTTCGGAAAATAGAATATAATTTAAACACACACACACAGAGCGACACATGTCAATATAGGGAAGCAGCGGGGACCCTGATTTTTCAGAATTCCTCTACCTATTGTATAACAAAACCAAACATGCATCATACTGTAAGCACTGGGTCTGTTGATCACGAAGAGTGAAGTTGGAGTTGCCAGATTCACGACCCAATATAAAAATTGTAGCTGATTCCATGGTAACTACGAGAATGAATAAAATCAATTACTGTTACATAGCTCTACATATTTTTATGATCACACATCTCTTCTTTTAAATATAAAATCGGCAAAAAGTAAGTGCCGGTAATATTTCAATATAGGAAATCACTGCTAACAACGAGAACAAATGTTGTGAGAAACTAATATGGAGTGATGCTAAAAAGATTCGTTTCTATCATGTTTGTTTGATAGATATGAAGTGGTTTGTCACCTGTTGATCACGAAGAGTGAAGTTGGAGTTGCCAGATTCACGACCCAATATAAAAATTGTAGCTGATTCCATGGTAACTACGAGAATGAATAAAATCAATTACTGTTACATAGCTCTACCTATTTTATGATCACACATCTCTTCTTTTAAATATAAAATCGGCAAAAAGTAAGTGCCGGTAATATTTCAATATAGGAAATCACTGCTAACAACGAGAACAAATGTTGTGAGAAACTAATATGGAGTGATGCTAAAAAGATTCGTTTCTATCATGTTTGTTTGATAGATATGAAGTGGTTTGTCACCTGTTGATCACGAAGAGTGAAGTTGGAGTTGCCAGATTCACGACCCAATATAAAAATTGTAGCTGATTCCATGGTAACTACGAGAATGAATAAAATCAATTACTGTTACATAGCTCTACATATTTTTATGATCACACATCTCTTCTTTTAAATATAAAATCGGCAAAAAGTAAGTGCCGGTAATATTTCAATATAGGAAATCACTGCTAACAACGAGAACAAATGTTGTGAGAAACTAATATGGAGTGATGCTAAAAAGATTCGTTTCTATCATGTTTGTTTGATAGATATGAAGTGGTTTGTCACCTAAGTTCACGTATCGGCAATGCAGAAGACCCTGACTTATTTAAATGATATCATTATAAGCTCATAAAAATAACAGTGTCAATGTTTAGCGCACAGAATGTCACGTGTTCGGGAACAAAACACCGTGTCTCACTTTCGCGATCGTGTCTCCCCCACCTCCTTCCGCCCTCCGTGATAGTGTTTCTCTGTCATGTTTGATTCGGCATAATAAGCAATTTATTGCAATTTTTTTGGGGGGGACGGGGGATATATTCAGATTTGTTCACTCGCGACAAGTCATGATCCACTCAGCTTCGTCTTTGGGGAACATGACTTGCCTTGGTTGAACAAATCTTCATATCTCCCCTAACAAAGGCAATAAATGTATATTGTTAACAGTTTTTCTAATATTATGTTTGAATGTGCACTTCCATTGTTTTGCATGAAAGTATCTACACAATTTCATCAAAACAAACGTATAAGTGTTGTTTGGTTTCAGGAAAAGTTGTAAGAAAGCACGGGTTTAATGCACATACAAACGAGTATCTTCGAAATAAAACTGAAAAAATTGTAATAAATATGTTAAAGTTAGATTAAGCTATAATAAATTTAAAATAATTGCGAAGAAAAAGAAGCATAAGGTTAAAGAGGGTATAAAATTAATCAATATGACTAGGTCTAACCCCAGGGCTATTGGTGCATGAAGGCTAGGCGATAGTTGCCGTTGCTCGCAGCATGGGTTCGATTCCTGCTTGGTACGAATTATAACTTTCGACTCTGACTGGAAAACTGAACTTTCCCTTGGGGAATTTTAATATGAAAACACAATATCACAAAATAATATGTGTGTGGTAAAATAAAATAAAATCAGGAAATCGCATTATATTCATTTTACAAATAAAGATATATTGTTTACATTTTATCTTTGTTTTCACCTTAAAACCATATGTAGATAATTAAATTTATCAAACTATATATACCTAAATAGTACATGTAGATAGATATGTAGATGAAGAAACAAAGGAAGGGTTAGAATGCAGATATATGCAGAGTAAAGACAGACATATACACGTATACAAAGAGACAGATAAATGGATAGTTAGATAAGGATTTTGAAAAGGGCTACTTTTTAAGAGAGAGAGAGAGAGATGGGTAAAAAAGACCTTAAACTGAAAAATTAAACAGTTACGAACATAACTGTGTTAACTTAATTTTAATTATGTTTCAATATATCATAACATTTGTCTTAATCTAAGTTTGTACTCAAAAAGTATCCATCCAGTGAGGAAACAAGGTAAAACTAGGTCCCTCTCTGAAATATTAAAATATCAATAAATTCACTCTTTGTTTTTTTTTTTCTTTTCTGGTGAGTGTTGTGTACACTCACATGACTGCTTCCGCTTCCACATCATCCAGATTTCACCTTTAAATAGGCGACATGCATCTAAGCAATCTTTAACAAGCCGACTTTTGCGAATGATTTGAGAGCACCTATTTTTAATCCATTTAATTATTTGTGAAACAGTGAGTATGTATCAGTCTCTTGGAATAATCACGTAAACAATAGATGATAAACACCACTTATGCGTGCTAGATTTCCAGGTGGCTAACCGTTGGAGACGAGTGCCTTTTAGTTACAAACAAATATGTCAAAAGAAATGTCACGAGTTATATTATTGCCAATTATCACCCAGCCACCTTGAACTTGGCGACAGCTATCAAAACAATCTTTGACAAGCTGATTGTTTAGAGTCGGCAATCTGGGCACATTCAGAGCTGACAAAGTGCCCGTGGCTAGATTAGGACTTGAAAGTCGGCGAATCCCGTATGCGTACAAATATTACGCTTAAAATATAACTTAAATTGTCAAAACTTGCTTTAGAAAGTAAATATTCACATTAACATGTCTGTGCGAAAAAATGCGAGATTGACTTTGATATTGACTACAAGATGGAAACGACAGACTTTGATCGTGTAACGTGTTTAGAGAATCAATAGATAAAAGTTATGTAATTGAAGAATGCGGTACATATAAACGCGAAAGGCGTGTTGCATGTACTATGGCGAGATTGCAGAGTATAAAATTTGCAGCACATAAAACATTAACAACTGAACACAATCTCTCAATGTCTCTAACTTTGTTGGACTTGGCGTTGGGCAAGTGGATTTGTAATATACAGTCTGCTTTTAAATGAAACAACAAGAGAAAAAACATGCAAGTATTAGCAGTGATCTTTTATTCCGCCAGCCACTCTACAGTCTCTTGCTTAAAATGTTCCCGCACAATGAAATACCAACCGGTATCCAAGATACACAATGAAATACCTACCGGTATCCAAGATACATCCTCTAGAATCTAGTCCATCAGCTCTATAGCACATCCCCATTAAACATACTAGCCTGGGTACAGTTGTCGATATATGTTTTCTTTGCCAATATATTCTTTTCTTTTTATTCCCCCGGTGATAATCTGTCGAAAATAGATTATCATTAATTAATGGTACCCTACTGAGATTGTGGCGATATCTACGCCTGGGGACATGCGAGGTGTTTTCCGTGATGATTAATCCTATTAATAGTCAATTTACACATGACGAAGACCCTATCAAAAACGAGGCAAGGATGCGGCTCATTTCGTGACAACTTGACCAGAGTTATTAGCCCATTGAATCCGAGGGGTAAAGCAGAAGGCGCTGCGCTCAATTTTTCGCAGGTCCACAGGCCGTCATTCTCGAGAACTAAAACGGACTGTAACACAGGCTACAAATATACATGCATGCGACAATAGGGCAGGTTACGAATTTACCTTGTTGCTATAAATATAATTTGATCTCATTTACCCACAAGACCTGGCGTGCACCGCCATATTGTTTTCGGACAAACAGAACAAAATTGGAGAGAGCAAAATGTGAAGCTTACGCTGAACTATGTCTTATACTCTGTGAACTATTTTGCTCTGCTCTTATCAATGTGTACACAATAACACTCAAAGATAAGATATTAACCAGATTCAGTAGATGAAAGAAACAAAGGAAAGTTTTATAGTCTTTACGTACTCTAATCTGGGGAGATTAGTGATTTATCGGCTAAGAAGATAATTGTTTTATTGTTCAATCTGTTAAAAACAGTAAATAAAACCCAAGAAACAATAAAAAAATTAAAAAAATGAATAGTAGCCTCCGTTCATTGTTGTAATTTGCATCTTGAATTTCCATTCCTGGTTTCGGTGAAATTGCAATGTCCGTTTTGCCAAATGTTATGGTCCTTTATCATCCTCATGTTTATTCTCGTTTGTGTGCAAATTCATATATTTCGCAATTCTCATATTTGTCTATTTTTTAATTACATTTCATTTTTGTTCGTTCGTCTCTCGTTTATTCTTTCGTTCATTTTATTCTTACGTCTACTCTTTTACTTATCAACTTATATGCACCTATCTCTGTTTGTTCGTCCGTTTCATTGTGCATTACCTTTAATTATAAGACTGACTTGCGAAATTGAAAACGAAATGAATTAGATTATTAATGACAATCTTAATAATAATTATTTAGAAGAAAAAACGCCAGAAAAAATCTTAAGGCACGTAGTTATAATTATATTAATACAGCCGTGGTGGAGGAATTCCTGAAGATTAATTGAATTTTTATCGAGCGAAAAAATGTGTGCGATTTAAAACTTTTATGACATTGTAAACACCCTTTCAGTTGAATAACAGAGCGACTTTCTATTAGCCTGTAAGGTAATTTCGGCTAGAGAAGATCGTCTTCTGTTAACTCTACATATTGAAACATAGCCGTCATGTTACAAAAATTTGTCCCTAGGGTTTAAGACTACTGCCCACGCGGGCTATATTTATGCATGAGGTCATTACGTGGTGCATCACATCTGTCTAATTTGCCCTATTGTTCCCCAAAACGGAGGAGCAGGACTACTAGATACGTGTTAAGATTGACCGTAGACCTGTTTATAAAAGACTCAACTAAACACACCTTGACGTATTCCTTTGTTAACAGCTCCAACAATTCCTTGAAACTGTTGGTTTGGGCATCCGACAAGTTCAATATTACCAACTTTAAGGGTGAAAGTGATGAAAAAGTTTAATTATTTAATTATTTTCTGTAGGGGTTTAAACTAATGTATTCATTTGAAGCTGATGCAGATTGGGTCAAAATATAACAAGTTACTAGTAACTTAACTGATAATAAAACAGTATTTCCTTGACATTTGGAAACACGGTATTGTGTTACGTGTCACATAAACTAGAGGAACATACTGTATCAAATGAAGTCGAATTATATTTTTTAGCGACTTATTTTTATATGAGACACGAGAGCTGAAATATTGTTGGCCATTAAATAAAACTAAAATTGATTTAATTAAACCGATTTGTTATAATAAGCTTTAAAACTGTTTTAAATATCAAAATGATGATTGTGATGACGATGATGACGATAATGACTATCATCTTCATAATAATTTTTTGAAATCCAACTGAAATACATACTATTTTACAAACTTAGACGTGAAATGACTTTCTGCGATCCATATTGTATTTTGGTGTAAAATAGTCTGTGTTTTTAGTTTCAAAGTGGAATATCTAGCTTTTTTGTTCATGTGTAACTTGACGCATAATCTAAAGAACATAATTTCTATAATAAATCCTTTGTATACTGCCTCAAATTACTAAGCCACGTGTTTGCCAAAGTTACTAAAATCAAAGCTCTCTCTGGTTGTAATTTTATCAATTGCTGTTAATATGTGACTTTTCATTTTATAATGACTTTAAACATGTATCACTGGTTGAACTTCTTTATCTACACCGAACTGATGCTAGGGGATTTTTGACTTAAAATGCTGTAAATCCAAGTTATTTCCTGTTTATCGTGAACCTTTCGGATTAATTCTAGGGTCGTCGCAAATATTGTCAGTGTGTTCTTTTTTATTATTGCAGTTCATTCGACTTTCAGTCTATTCAGTTTATTTATTTACTCATTCTGCACAAAGTGAGGTGTCAAAATTCTTCGAAAGATTAATCGGGAAAATTAATTTTATATGGTTTGCTTTACATACCGCTAGAAACCAATTTTACGCGAAAATACCATAAATTAATCTGATTGCGTTTTTCAGTTCATATTGCAAGTCCAAATTCGGTTTTCACAAACTAATATCTTTCTAGTTTTATAGTGTTTGGTTTTGTGACAAGAAGAAACATTTTTATTCAGCATTTGATTTTTAGTTTGAAACACCGGCGCTAAAAATAACACTGAAGTTCAGCATCAAGGTACCGACCAGTGGCTGTTGGGAACTGTAATTACATGTACACCTGAATGACCGTTGTTGACTCAAGGCAGGAAGGTAACCAGCCTAGCGGCCACTTCAGAGTAAGAATGTAACGTCTCGGCTTGTGTCTGATGATAGATTAATGGGGGGGGGGATGACGAAAATAGTAACATTTATCAAGAAAAGCACTTTGGTAATAACATAAACAGTCGTTGATACAGCTGTGATAACAGTGTTGTCGAATCCCACGCGTTTAAAAATTTTCACACTCTCATATTATCAATGTAATTTTCTACGTCTACAGGTAAAACAATTTGTAGCATACCGTAAATATAGACTCGGACTACATTCGTGGGTACTGAACCGGAAGTATTAATTGTGGCCTGATTCCACATGTAATCTAAAAATAGTACATTGTTCGTTTGTAATCTCTACAGACCTATTGCCACTCTGTACGAGTGATGTCCATTTGCGTAAGGTCAGGGGTCAATCAGGGTAGAATTTTGTTTCTGATAAATATGAATGGACACACCATTGAGCATAATGTGTCCATTCATATTTATCAGAAACAAAATTATTTAAGAAAAACAAAATGCAAGAATCTATTCGGTCTCAATTTACAGTAGTCATAAACATTTTATAGAACATACCTAAAATCTGCATTATTTATACTCTTAACCGTGAAAATTCCTTGTATATGGAGACTGTTGTAATCCCAATGACTTCTGACCTTTGTAGCTCTTCAGCTCGTAGAAAGCAACATTGATAGTGATGTGTCGATACATCTATTAGTCGTAATTATTAATCTTAACGTCTATCTTCATTCTCAAACAGTATTATTGCCGTGTGTGTCTTTGGCAAGGCTCTGACATTTATTCAGTTTGGTAAATTTAATTAGACTCTTTACTTGTTACAATTTGTTGCATCTTGCAACCTTAATTAAGGAATGAATTTAACAAATGATAACTATCTTACATGAATGTCGTATGCGTTTGTGATAAGATTGGACTTATTTTTTTATTTTTATTTGCATACTGCTTTCAATAATTTTTTTATTTCTATACAGCCTTTAATAATTTGTTCCAAGTGGGTCCTGGAAGTAGCATAGAAATTAAAGTGAAACTATGACAAGTTAATAATCAGTACAACAATCACTATTATGAACTTTCATTTATTGGGAAAGGACGCGGTAGGTACTGCTGGATGCAGAACAGTTTGCAAATTTATGCTTGTGCATATACTACCAATACTACCAAGGATGTAAAACATGGTATTTATTTTACGTTACGCATGTGCGTTTGTGCGTATGACTAGCTAGGCCACTGATAAATAGCACAAGCAATGCTACTATTGTATAGTTTGTACTGATATAGGTATGAAATTGATATTTGCCGCTGTTGGATTTCCGTATCGGTGCCCCCCCCCCCCCCTCCCGCTTGCTTGTTTAGTATGTCGACATGGCGGGGCAAATGCAATTAAACAAGCGAGGAGTGCCATAAAACCAGTTACGGCTGCAACAAAATACGTGACGGAGTTCTATCCACTATATTAAGCAAATATCCATCTGCGTTAATGGACATCCACCACAGTACGTAGTGCGCAGTCAATTCATTGCCCCCTGTGTCCACGTGGTGGGCAATGCGAAATCCAATACGCGTGTACTATATATATATATATATATATATATATATATATATATATATATATATATATATATATATATATATATATATATATATATATATATATACCTTCTAGATTGTCAACCATGGCAAAGTATGTGACAAGGGGAGTGTGGAAGGACATTGGATCCAGCAAGGTACTAAGTTCAACATTATATACGTTTCTTTAATAATAAGAAACTCTTATCATAACCAAATTTAACAAGGGCGACACGACCACAGTCTAATGTGCTGACCTAGTGACCCACTATAGTCAGCGCACCAGCATACAAAGCATATATGTGCGTAAAAGAAAGTTGACACTATAATTGTTGTGTGTGTGTGTATGTGTGTCGGAGGTGGGTGGCCTTGGGATTTTATTTCGTGCCAGGATATTTTTTATCTTTCGCCTCAAGATAATTGATATAATTAGTTCTTTTTAGCCCAACCCCTCCCCTTTCATAAAAAAATTATATGGTCGGAGATAGCTGTGTGTACATTCATTGGGTCAAACGTCCAGCAATATCTAATATAAGGAGTGAAGAAACCAGGCCATATATCAATATAAAAATTGTAGAAAATTAAAAATTAACACACACACACACACACACACACATATATATATATATATATATATATATATATATATATATATATATATATATTCTCTTAAATATATCCTCATCATATGCCTCTTAATGTTAAAATTACATGTCTTATAAACATTTTTTAAAGGAACTGTACATTTATGTTTGTTTTTTTTTTTCCCCTAGTAAATGCTCGTGTGGTCTTTTAAGATTATGGAGCTACGAATGACCAAGTGAGGAAAAACTGCAAATAGACTAAACACTTCTAAGGAATTGTAACATTTATGCCTGTAATTAACAGAATTTCAAATTCGGCGGTAGTAGCATACAAATATACCTACATATGTGCAAGTAAAACAGAATCCATTACTAAAAAATATTTGTGAGAATTTAATCAACACATGAATCAGCAATACAAAGTCTGACTTTTCAATATTTGTTTAGTAGGCTTGTGCTTAAATATACGGCACAAGAGGTTTCCAGCTATGGTACCGCTTGTATATTGCAGCTGGAGCGCCTTCTCTGAAGTAACAGACCTAGGTAAAAATATGTAAAAGTATCAAAACAATGACTGACAGGTCATTCATGTTTAATGACTCATGACATCCTTAAATTGTGTGTACTGTAAACACATTCCCATCATATACTTGTTATATTTTTATTTACATGTTGCATGTATAACACCTGAAGGAGTCTTCATCCTCACATATACGTATTCCTAAATTTAGGCTAATCGTAACTTTCAAATTTGTAACCCTTTTAATTGGAACAGTGCATTGTTGTTTATGATCGCTTGTTCGATTAAAATTACTAGATTAAGGATTAAATATCTGCGGACAGGGTGTAAACATTATCATCTTCGACATATTGGATATTTTATGAAAAACTTTTTGTTTGTCATAAAAGACATATATTGCAACTGGGAAAGTCGACCTTTTTTTTTTTTTTCTTGTTACTCCGCAATACTGTACCAAAGGCGTTCATCCTTCGAGCAACTATTGCGAAATGATAATATGGTTTTTTTAATTAAAATTCTGGATTATGTTGTTTATATTTATAATTTTATCCTTATTATTTAATGTGGCCGAAAGAACAAGCGAAGTTATTTGTAATGTTAATGAACTTTAATGCTGCTTCCAAGCCCGACTGCTTGTAGTAAGGCCTTTGATCTTGCAGGTAAGCTCGAGTGAGAACACAGACCTGCCACTTGGGTTCATGTGATTAGAATGTGGTTTTTATTTAACTAAGCAAGCGATTCAAGTTTGAAAAACAATTAAAACAACCATTTTAACAAGCGATGAATATTAAAAATGACAATATAGTGTTTATAAAGACACTAATTTTGTACTTCAAGAAAGCAGAGAGGCGCAATGAAGGATCAGACAACTCACACACACACACACGCTCAGACGCACATACACACAAACACGCACACAACGTCAACTCCGTTAAAAAAAATAAATTAATCTTTACAGTAAATATTAAAATTTGTTCATTGCAAGAGTCTAAGTTATGGTAGATTTCTACAGGTTTTATATGCAAAACTGTACACAGGTTTTTATTTTAAAAAAAATTAAACTAGTTTTGGGGCCCTTGACTGCTCTGCCCAGGGGCCCGTAATTTCTGTTGGCGGGCCTGTATTATATAATTCTTTTGAATGTATCCTGACATACCTTTTAGTCTTAAAAAGGAGCGTAGTGGTTAGCGTGTCAGACTCGCAATCTAATGGGTTGGCTACTGTGCTGTGTCCTTGGGTAAGGCCCTTTACGCCAATTGCCTTGGCATTGTATAACCTACCTCGTGTTGCTGTGCCACAAAACACCAATTCAAAACATCAACTTCTTGTTTTATAATTACCACTCTCTTATAACCATTCTATTGTGAACTTTGTATATTTATTTGTTTTGTTTTTTTGTTGGTTTCCAATTTGATTAGTCGTGTAATTCTTCAGCCTTCCACTCTGCCTAAACATTTTATTACACATTTCACACTGTTTTTTCTCCACATTGAATCCTCATCTGTACATTCAGACATCCATCTCCATGAAAACTTCTATTAGATATTTGATAATTAGATGGCATGTAAGGGGCGGACCATATAATTTTTTCTGTGGGGAGACGGGCTGGTATTTTCTTTCGAGCCAGGCTAATAGGTTTTTATTTTCTGCAAATCCGAGTAAAGATATTTTCTTTAAGATATTTGAGGGCAGGAATTTTTAAAAAAATGCAGCGTCCCCCCCCCCCTTCAAAAATTAAATGGTAGGTCGCTAACATCATGTGCACCTTCAGACAATTCATCACATATTTCATACTTAAATGGTGTTTCTCCAGTATGTACCCTCAAGCGCACGTTCAGATGTTCACTCTAACTAAACATTTACAACATACTTCCACACTTAAATGGTTTTTCGCCAGTATGGATCCTCATGTACACCTCTAAATCGGCCTTATATTTAAATATTTTTATCACATTCTTCACACTTAAATGGCTTTTTCCACTATGAATCTTCATGTACTTCTTTGCACATTCACTCTAACTAAAGCTTTCACCATGTGCTTTACACTTAAATGGTGTTTTTCCAGTATGTATTCTCGTGTGCCTCTTGATGATGTCCACTCTCAATAAACATCTGTCACACTTAAATGGTGTTTCTCCAGCATATATCCTCGTGTGTTTCTTCAGATGTCCACCATTTTAAATAAATATCCGTCACATACATAACACTTAAATGGTGTTTCTCCAGTATGTATCCTCGTGTCCCTCTTCAGATGTCCACTCTCAATAAAAATCCGTCACATACTTCACACTTAAATGGTGTTTTTCCAGTATTTATCCGCTTGTGTACCTTTAGATTTCCACTGCGACTAAATCATTCATTACATATTTCACACATGAATGTTTTTTTTTCCTCTAGTATGCACCCTCGTGTGCACTTCTAAGTTTGACCTATATTTAAATATTTTATATCATACTTCACACTTAAGGGACCGACCATTTAATTTTTGGAAGGGGGCGGTCTGAAATTAAAAAAAAAAAAAAATCTCCAGCTCTTAAATAGCTTGAAAAAAATATATACTTTCTCTGATTTATAGCACCCTTCCCCCCCCCCCCCCCCTACACACACACACACATTATATCTATTATATTAGTTGGAAAAAAAATTGTCTTCAGGTAAAAGGAAAAAGCATCCTGGCGCCTTGCTATTGGTAATGCATAATTCAGTAGAGGTGGGTGGGGGATGGTACTCTGATTGTGAAGAAATGGCTATACATTTTGAGGTCAGTTACACTTATTAATAATCCATTTAGTGGCAAGGAGCAGAGGGTTTTGTATAAAAGTGGGGGAAAATGAACATAGTCTGTTTTTCTACACATACTCTTTGCACAGAAGAGACATTTTAGTCAAGTCCTAAAAACCTGGAAAGCAGAGCCTAATGAAAGGTACGGAGGCCGGCACTAGCCATAGGTAGGATTTTATGAGAGACACAATGACACAATCATACATGTTTTTTTTTGTTGTTAATAATAATAATAATAATGAAAATAATGTCAGTGGTAAACATTGTAACAAGATAACCGGGCTGGATTTCGGATTTATAACAGAACACTGTTGATGGTGATAAAAATGCAATGTTTATTGATGAATGACTTGAATGGGAAGAAGGGTTATGATTAATACGTGCGTGTATAGGGTCCAAATATTGGACAAATTAAAATAATCCGCACGAACCTAATAATGTAACCCAAATATGAATACAAATAAATAAATACACAGTGCAATGATAAAGGCTAATGATTCATAGTAATCTCAGACGACGAAAAGAATGATGTGTTTTACTCAGATAGCAAAAATGATGTATTTTACTCGTATAGCAAAAATGTATACCCTCAAATATTGAAACATGAGGAACTTTATTCAAATAATAAAATTTGGTGCAAACAAATGGGATAGATATCATGCAAAATATCTTTACACTCCCAAACCACTGGGTATCACAAAAACCCAAAATTAGCCCACGGCTAAAAGATTACATATATGGAGTGACTCAAAAACACTCCGTCACTAGCATACTTGGCTGCCAGTCGTACTGGTCAATCAAGCAGTCCGCATTACAGGTAGTCACCTACCACCATTCAATTCCTTGGTCAATCAAGCGATCCACACCCACCAATGGGTCAGCAACGCCCGATCACCTGGTATTCAAGCAACACACTGTTTATTCAGCTCTACGGCTGCTATGGTTAGCTTTACAGCTGCTATAGTCAACTTCTATTGTCCCCTCTATAGCTGGTGCCTCGTCGACTCTGATCAGCTGAAAATAAATCTAACACCGTGTAGTATGATTGACACGGGCATATACGATAACACGTAATGACGTTATATACGGTAAGTTATAAAAATTACATTATCGGCACAACATTACAAAGCAATAAACAAGTTCAGAAGTGAACCTACACGTGTCCGATAAGAATCTTATGGTACTAAACGTTTCCTAAAAATGCCACTTTATATTGCTAATATAAAGCTCTTATTAAGAACAAACAAGAATAGAAAATATTTGCATTGTACAACGCAAGCCGAAGCTACATAGAACATATACACCATGAATTAATAAATAATTTACGTACCTCTACAGCTGAAGACGTGCAAATCCTTAAGTAGACTGACTGCTCACTGACAAGACGTTCCGTAATGTCAAGATTTAGTCTTACGGTGAGGCATTTATACACAGACGATGCAGCTCTACATCGTCCGTACGCTTGATGCATTCGGTTTTTCCCATCGAAAGCACTTCGCACGTGCGGCATGGGGTGAACCGAACTCACTGTTTCGAAATATTGTAAAATATACATAACTCACTCTCGGGTATCGTTGTTACACTGAAAAACGAAACCCGAGTACATGTATTTAATAAAAGGGATTTATACAATTCCGTGATGATCCCCAAGCCGAACTGTTAGGAATATTTTATAATCGCTGTCCATATGTCTTTCTGTACATGCTGTACATCTATTTATATATGTTACTATCTATGTACTAGTCTAGCTGCGTTCATTTGAAATTGTATACAGCAACCATGGCAAATATACCACCAAATGCACGCTATTCCCCTTTTTATGACTTTCGGTATTCAGGGTTATAGGAATGCCACCATTCTCTACTATCTACCGGACTCCCTCATATTAAGCAGAGAGTGTTGAGATTTAGGTTTATCATTATGTAACCATCTAATATATCTTGAGACTGTTTTATTTGAAACTGTGCATTTTGATGAAACACGTGGAATTTCCTATTACACTGATTGGAAATTCAGCGCATAACAATTTCGATAACTTTTTCTCCAGCTGATATCCCTTTCTTCTTTATCAATTATATCGATATGGTGGGCACTAAATCTTGTCACTACAATACTGTTCCAGCTTCTCATCTCTTGATACACACATTTTCCTCATGGCTTGGCGATATTTGCGACTATGTCGAACACCAGCGGTATTAAATCAACTCCTTATATTTTTTTTTCTGAAGCAAGCACCCCATATCTTTGTAAATAACTAGACACTGTCTAACACAAAACAAAACCAAAATCAATATTTAACACAATACAAAAAGTGTCACCAAAAAACCCACTAGTTTTTATATAACTAATTCGAAAAATAAGTGTAATCACTTTCCCTACACGTGGCCTGATAGACACAACGTAGATTCCACTTAATCAAGCCCCAGGAACTATACATGTATCAATGTCATACTCACCGTAACTGTCTATGTTACGCTACTCTTGGTTTATAAGTAACGATTAGTGACAATCGTAACATCCAGTAGAGTCGAATGAACGACCATCTTCTAAAGTATGCAATTTGTCATATGTCGTACGTGATAAGTTCTTCATTTTCATAAAATTCACGATTTTCTTCTCTTGAATCACACTCTTGCTTACCGGGAATTGTTAACTCACAAACTAGTGGAAAAACATAGACAGCTACAATATTTCTCATAGTTACAAGCAAACTCAACCTGTGTACCGTTTATGAAGAAATATTATGTATAAATTTGCAAATTCAAAGTAGTTTTGATTATCTGTAGCCGGGTATTAAAAATGAATGACTGATAATACCAGAAGATATCAAGTTTAGCGGATTAATATTTACAGAACTACATGCAGTAAAACGACAGAGGACAAGCAAGTGAAATGTAAACAAAGCAATAACTCAGTTGATAGTATGTATCTGACACATGTTTCGGAATTTTCTTTGCTATTAACAGTACCCACTACAACTGTACTTTCTATGTGGAAACTTTGATTGCGATCAGGTTACTTGTATGCATGTCATATACTTCTTATTCATGGGCTGTATCGACAACGAAGAGACCAAGATGGCAGCCTCCATTACAATGTTTGCCACATGCAGTGTAAGTAAGTCCCATGTGTATGCAAAATGTAACGCCCCTTGCATCTTGTTTATTGTTTATGCAACATGATATTTACAATGCAATCACTCAATGCTGTCTCGATGCAGTTATCTATTGCGCGTAATATGCAATATCAAATTGTCTATTTCAGCTCTTAAAAATACCTTTACCGCAAAACAAGTTGTACCTTCACATTCCATTGACAGTTTTGTAAGTAAATAATATAGTATTTTGCACTCATTAGGTTCTTCGCATGATATTTTGCTATACCACACCCACTCACCCAACGAAGCCTTGTTGGCCTTACCAATGACCCTTAATGGTTTTTCTTCAGTATGTATCCTCCTGTGAAGCTTCAGATTTGCTTTACATCACATTTAAATGGGTTTTCTCCAGTATGTTTTCTCGCGTGCACCTTAAGATTTTCACTCAGACTAAACAATTCATCACATATCTAAATGTGTTTTTTCCCCAATGTGGATCTGTGTGTGTACATTTCGTTGAACATTCTTACAAAACATCGCATTAAATACTTGACATGTAAATGATTTCTTTTCTCTAGTATGTTTGTGTACATTCAAATTTACACTCTGATTAAGTATTTAATTTAATTAGTCTACAATTTTCACACGTAAATGGTTTTTCTCCAGTAAATATTGTATTCTCATGTGCACTTCACATGGACACAATAACTAACATTTCATCAGAACACTTTACATTTGAATGGCTTTTTTCTTCGTATCCAGTATGTATTCTTATGTGCATCCAGTATGTATTCTTATGTGCACCTTAACATGTGCAGCATTATACTAAAGATTTCATCACAAAACTTCTCATTTCAATGGGATTTGTAATTTATTGTGATATCCCGTATATATGTACATACTGAGCCTTTTACTTCGACTAAACACTTTTCACAAACTTCACATTTGAATTTTTTCAGTATGCATCCGTATGTGCACCTTCTTTATTTATGTGGACACCTCTGGATCTCTTGCTCCAGTGTGCATGAGAAAACTTGCAAGCCTATGAGGTACTTCCCCCCCCCCTCCCTCCATCACCACCGTTCGAAAGTCAAAGGCTTTTATATACGTTTGTGGCCGTCCCCATTATGCAATGTGGGTATATTTTTGAAAAATGAAAAAAAAACTTGGAAAATATAATTTTGAATGGAGTTCATATTTATTTTAGAATGGGCGTACTTGCTTACATTTCCATTGCCAGAGCTCCATTTTTTCCCACCGCTAGGCCTAAATTGTATTTCAATCAGATATATACTTCCCATATACTTTCGTCCATTTACTGCATGCATTTCTTGTGATGCAATTGTTGTACATTTTTTATATAGTTTTGGTAAAATACTATAGCATTACGCATATGAACCCATTCCTGCTACCGCACTAATGTACATAGTGTTTGGCCTTGGCAATTACTGCGATCAATGCGAATCAGTAGTAATAAGTATTTATTTGGAATACACACATTGCGTTCTGAATCGAAGAAAGGACATTTAAGCAAGTAATGAAATACATCACCAACTTTATTCGTAGAACAGAGAGTACAATTCCAGTCATCTGTTACGGCATTGTTAACAGGATTATACGTAATGGAAAGTATATAATTACATGTTATAAATTAACAAAAAAAAAAAAAAAAAAAAAAAAAAACAACAACAACAACAACAACAAACCTAACAACTTCTAGTTGGTAAAGCAAACATAGCTGGAAGAAAACCTTCAATCAGACCATCGCTGGAAACAGCTTGCAAATTTGTTGCAAGACATGCAAAATCCTTCATTATTTTGGAAGGGGCAAAGTAAATTGCCATGGGCGAATATTGGTATCAGAAGGCTACTAGGTACAATTTTGTAAATACTGATGATGGATATGTGGTGAGTGAATGCCTTGCTTCGGGCGAAACAATCATGAACACAAATTTTGAACAAAATTCATAGCCAAAACAAACCGAAAATGCAAACGACGCGTGGATCAAAGTATATCGATTTATCAATTTTTTTTTAAAAATCCCTACAAACGTATCTTGTTTTCCCAGAAACAGCAACTAAAGAGGACAGTGAAATCCCGGTAAATTATCAACGTACTCATGCATTGCCTTTCGCCGAAAACAGATGCAATCATAATTCCACTGATCTTCACAAACGAGGAATGCATTTCTCATGCATTTTTCGAAGTATAAGAATCTGTCTGGTTCAAAAGCCAGTGTCAGAGCTAAGAAATCTTTCATAAAGCCATATATCAATATATTTACTCTCTCTTTCTCTCTCTCTCTCTCTCTCTCTCTCTCTCTCTATATATATATATATATATATATATATATATATATATATATATATATATATATATATATATATATATATATAATGTCTCGCCTACGTAATTAGCATTTTAATTTTAGATGTAAATATTGTGCTGTTTTAATCGAAAAACAAATTTGGCAATTTAATTGATTAATACTCTCAAGATACACAAAGAGTAACACATATAAAACAGCATAATTTAACGTTGGAACAGAGCCACACAAATTTGGGATATCCTATAAACTTTAAAAGAAACTTATTCTGAATTCTAATTGACAGAATGGGTCACACGCGGAAAAGAATAATACACGTTTTGGTTTCCTCACAGTGATTTCAGCTCTGCAAAACAACGTAATGTGCTCAAGTGAGGATATGTTTTAAGATCGTGTCATGAATGTAATAAAACAATAAAGGTTTTTGTTTCGCTCAATACATTGTGTTTAAATGAGCCCTGAAATATAGATATTGGCCGCCGCTTCGCGTTGGCCAGTACTTTTGTTCACAGCTCAATTAGGTAATATACTGAACTCAACAAAATCCTATTATTATATTTTATTCGTTGCCTCCTGTGAGAGATAAATTTGATTGGCTGACACGACGTCATGTGATGTGTGATAATTTAGCACATTGCACTGTCACGACGTCATTGAATTTACGTGACGTCAAATGGCATTTTCACTTCTGAAACAATTAAATTTAAAAACCATGTAATCAGATAATTATAGATCATCGTGTCGGTGAATATGAAATTTTATGAACCAGTAAACCTATAAAATACATCCGCTTCGGTCAATATGAGGTTCACTGGTTCATAAAACTTCATATACTTGTCAAGGAAGGTCTTTAATTGCACAGAATGTAATCCCTTGTCAGCATCAGGTAGAGGATAATTTCTTTTCATACGTAAATACCGGATATATTTCATCGTGTGGTCAAAAAACGTGATATTTTAATGAGTATCGAAGTCACGAGTTAAAATATATCGTGTTTTGGTACCACAAGATACAACATATCCGGTATTTACACTGGAAAAGAAAATTTTTATTATATACTAAACTTGCTCCCGAATCGAAGATTATAGTATTCGCACACCCTCCCGTTTGTTTGTACCCCCCCCCCCCCCACACACACACACACTGATTTTTAAAAAAAGCATCAAGGATATAAAAAATGCACATCAATTTATAATACTATAGAAGATTAAACTCAGTCTTCAGCACAACATCCCACCCATCCCTTTTCAATGATTCATTTCACTTTTATAGGCTGATCATATAACTATGAGTGACTTAAGAGAGCGGTAGGATTGGGATGACCTAATCTGTCGAAGTAAATTATATTTTTGACATTTTGTAAACTATTTGATCATGTCTGACCACATAGCAAGTCCGATTTATCACTGTTGTCAAGGAAGTAAGGTGAACTAACTTTATTGAGACGCGAACAGCCTCGAGTACAATTTCTTCAGCAAACATTAATTTCCATGTCTGAAATGTAATGCAGTTTCTATGTATTTGTTCTAGCTCGCAAAGTGCTCGCATGGCATGATGGGATATATTTTTCACATGTGAAAATATAGAAATGAAAAAATATGAAAATTATTTCACCAATAAGTTTCTATATTTCACACTTAAGCATATTATAATCCAATAATATTTCTTGATAATATTATTTATAATCCAATAATATTTCTTGATGATATGTTTCATGCACAAATATTAGCTATGCTATGTTGAGCTAACTCACGCATTAGACGCTTTAAGGCATGCCTGTCACTAATACTTATGAATACAATACTTAGGGCATTTACCTCACCTTGACTACCTGTCAGTTGTCTGGCACAAATAAAATATGAGTAGGATTTATTTTTTTCATGTTGCGGAAAAGATACGCATCAAAATAAGACCACAACTATTACCACCTTTTTTTTCACGAAAAAAAAAAAAAAAAAAATTAAAGAAGAAGAAGACATTTGTGTCTAGACAATGTTACGCTGTATACTCAGTCTCAAACTTTAAATTTTTTTTTATAGACTCCATGCCTGAGTTTCGTCTTGGAAGAGGAAATCTTCCTCATGCACATTGCTTTAAAAAAAAACAACAACAACTAATGTCATTGTGTGTTGAAGATGTTAATGTACCAAAAGGTATATATTGTTTGATCCTCAGCAATCTTCTCGTTACTTCTGCGGTTTTCTTTCACGTGGGTATGTGGTAAAGTTTGCCAGTAGTTTCCCGTGGGTCGGTGGTTCTTCCGGAGTCTTCTTGGCTTCTTCCTGCACCAAATATACTGGCCGCCATGTATAGCCTATCATGTGTTGACAAATGGCGTTAAATCCCACAAAACCAAACAACTTTCCTAAAGCAAAGTTCCAGTTTTGAAATTTGCCAAATATTTAATGAACTGATGCGCTGAATGGGCATGGATTTTTTTTTATGTACCACACTTCTGGTAGATACCATGAAAGGGATATTAGTTATGCTAGGGGAAACTTTTTAGTCAGAACTTTTATTGAATCTGAAAGACCCATATAACAATTTACAGAAATTATTTCGCGATGCCCTACCTTCGTCCGTGCAGTGGCGTACTAAGGGTAAATGGCGCCCGGGGCGACGAAGATGTCCCCAAGGACCAAAATACGAGGCATGAAATTTTATCAGCTGTTTTGGCGCCCAAGACGTCTGGCGCCCCGTCAACCGCCCAGTCCGCTCTCTCCCCCCCCCCCCGTTCCCCCGTTAGTACGCTACAGCGTCCGTGCAATGATATATATCCCCCAACCTCCGTAACTGACTTGCAATAACTTTAACGCAAAACCTTTAATGTTGACGACGCCTCTGTAAAAATTAATACCTCTGCCTTGCCGTGCAAACGTCTTCCAGAGCACGTGGAAGGAGTTTGAGCCCGATGGTTCAAAGCGTTTTCCGAGTGCTCAGGCAAACGTTTTCACACAGCAAACTGTTTTATCGCTATCCTTATATTGTTAATTACTAGGTACAATATGTGTATCTTTTATCATTTATTATTTAGATGAAATAAAGTAAACGTGAAACACTGCTTACAGAATAAAAGCTACACTGATGTAACGGGAGAGAAACTGACAGATTTTCGAGGTGGGGTAAATGTCTCAAGTCTCAATTAACTGGGAGTGGGGTAAATGTCTCAAGTCTCAATTAACTGGGAGTGGGGTAAATGTCTCAAGTCTCAATTAACTGTGAGTGGGGTAAATGTCTCAAGTCTCAATTAACTGTGAGTGGGGTAAATGTCTCAAGTCTCAATTAACTGGGAGTGGGGTAAATGTCTCAAGTCTCAATTAACTGGGAGTGGGGTAAATGTCTCAAGTCTCAATTAACTGGGAGTGGGGTAAAAGTCTCAAGTCTCAATTAACTGGGAGTGGGGTAAAAGTCCCAAGTCTCAATTAACTGGGAGTGGGGTAAATGTCTCAAGTCTCAATTAACTGGGAGTAGGGTAAATGTCTCAAGTCTCAATTAACTGGAAGTAAGTTGTCATGAGGTATGGATAGGCAGTGGTGATGGGTGACAATACACTTGGGGTCAGTAGGCAGATAGGAAGGTGAGTAGGTAAGTAGGTAGTACGGTATATCTTTATATCTATCTTATCATGGTGACTGACTATTTTAGAGCCCTATCCTAGGATTTGCAAAACGTAAATCAAATTCAATTTGTTGACTAGAAATCAGTTTCGAAGCAGGTAATCCCCGCGCCTTTTTAAATATTGACATTCCAGCCGCTCAGCTTTTGAGTTCCTATGTGATTTATCTTATTTTAACAATTTTGCCGCATCAGAAACTTACATATCTGAGTGATCTGGTATCCGCTATACTTTGTAACATCATGGCACATAGCGTTCGGGTTGAGCGTCTCAAAAATACAAGGTCAAAGGGCGGCGTCCTCAACTAGCATGACAAACGTTAGCACTATATGTAAAAAAATAACATTTATTGAAGCATGTTTTCATTTTTGCGTCCTTGTTCCGGTCTGAGTCATTGATGGTTAAAGTCAGACAGCTTGTGATACATGATTTTTTGTCAACTACTTTGTAAATACCACTGTATGGGAACCAGTTGGTTGTCAAACCGGTTAGGGGGGTTGGGGTAGGAGAAGCTATAGTTTGTTCGTGGGTTAGGAGTACAAAACATATACCACGCCATTATATATCTGATTTGTGTCTATTGAAAAAAATACCATAGAAGTTTTCACTGAATGTCATTAGGTACGCTATATACTCGCGACAGTCTTGAAGAAGGCACCATTTTGTGTGATTTAACACATAAAACTCCTTTAAAAATACAAATTAGCAAGCAAGAAAAGAAATCATAATGGTGACCTCAATGATATTAGATTCGGACCTGTTACAATGCATGGATATATTACTACACATGTTTTGGTGGGCTGGGACACTTGGAGACATAATTTGAACCCTAAAGCTGTACTTAATTAAAACCACAATTACACATAACAATTTCGTTACATTTTTTATGATGTCAAAGACTAGAACATTTAGTGAGCTTTAAATATGGACACAAAAAGCTCCGAAAAACACCAACATTAAGCTCACGGAAGTTGCACTGTTATTGTTCATTTATATTGATGCTTCATCTGGTGAGCAATTATACGCTCAAATGAATTTTTAGTAAATGTAACATTAAGTAAATGGGTATTGAGTAAATGATCATTTAGTAAATTGGCATTTAAATCAACAACTTCTATTTCGGTCTACAAAAGAACAAAAAATATCCCAACAAATATACAGTTAAACCCCTCAAAACCGAAAAACCACAGGACCAAATTTAATTTTCGGTTTTGAGAGGTTTTCGGTTTATTGAGGGTATCGCAGACATGGAAAAATATGACGTTTTTATATTTAAGTAAATTTATAAACACATCGTCATCGATAACAGCCTTAAATTTTAAGACGCTTATTTGGCTTTGGCCTTATGGGGATTAACGCCATTTTCCAACACATTATAAGCTATATATGGCAGCCAGTATATTTGGTAGAGGAAGAACCCGGGAAGAATCACTGACCCACGGGAAGCTACAGGCAAGCTTTCTCACATGCCCACTTTGGTCGAGACGAGACACGAACTCACGCGGACAGCGGTGAGATGTGTGAGTGATCTGTAGGCCGAGCGCCTTAGACCACTTGTGAGTGATCTGTAGAGGCGAGCGCCTTAGACTACATGTGAATAATCTGTAGAGGCGAATGCCTTAGACCACTTGGCCACCCGGGGCCCCCAAGCGCTTTTATTACTTTAGAGGGAAGATGTAGTTATGAAAGAAAATTTGTGTCTATGTGCGTGTGAGAGAGCAAACAATTAAAAAAGCTGTTGTTTTAAAAAAAAAAAAAAAAAACCAATAAAAAATATTTAATGAATATAGCTGAACAACATATGTTCCTTCAGAATACTGTTTTGTGGGTCTCCGTCTGTGAAGTATTGTAATAAATTTGGGTATGTTCCATCTGTATTTACGTCTTCATTTATAAGTTAGTTAGACTTTAGTGATTAGTTGTTTAATTATGGGAAGTCGGTGTTGGGAAAATATTTCTCAGCCGAGTAATTAGCCAATTTCTAGGAACAGACGTCATACTTACAGTTGTTAAGAGACTTTGCAATGGCATGGATTGGTTTCGTAGTTTGAGTGGGGAAAGACTAGCATAAGTGGGCATGGAGCCAAGTAGTTCCTATCTTAATTCAAAACAACTGTGAACCAGTCTAGAATATATACGGGTTTGGTATTCCATGATTGGTTAATAATGAAAAGTAAAGTTTTGGCAAAAAAATTAGAGCTTATCCTATCTGTACCTAAAGAAAGAATGGAGACAAGATTCTATTGATGCAGTTTTAGTATTTATATAGTTCCCTGTATTGGGTGTTTGAATTGTGCTTCATGCCACGGCATACTAGCAAGGAAAAGCCATGCAAATGTGAAATTGTAGTTGTGACATTGTGGTCATTTATTTTTTGATTAGAGAAAAATTGTTTCTAGCCTTGGCGCGTTTCGAGAACTTCCAGGTGACAACGAATGTTGTCGGGAAGTCCATGGAAATAGGGGAAAACAAGGGACTTCCAGCCCAACCTCACGCAAGTGTTTGATTCGCTCGGCAGAGGAACCCCTGTGCGTGTTACAGTATCAAACGCCAGGTCACAAGCCTGGGTATTTAATGTAAAATAAATTTTTTATTGATCATTTGTACCAAGGAATGACATAAAACAACCGATTAGATAATAAGCAGACAAACATAATCTTTCTTAATTGGCTTATCTACAAGCGTTTAGTTCTTAATAATTTACCTTAAAAGCTGCCTCTTTGTAAAGTGCAAAAACTTCGTATTAACCTGTTGTCGGCCCTAATCTGTATCGGCGCGTTTGTCGAGAGTTGTTTTTACTTCACGTGCCTTTGGGACATTTCCTAGTGATTGACTCAGTAATAAGTATACAGTATTTGTTAACTGTAATTAATCCGGCAGAGCGTGTTTCAGGTGTGTGTTTTACTTAACGCACGACCACAGGCTAGTTCTGGATCATAACTATTAACGTTGTCTGGAATTTAGCAGCTAAAATGCATTTCGAAGTTTAAAGTTTATTTTTTTCACTGTAAAAATGAATTTTTGGACCGAAAAGTTGTTTCCGTTTTCAGAGCAGATGGGTTTCGGTTTACTGGGGATAAAGTACTGATATTAAAGAAGGAAAAATTCGGGACTAAACCCAATTTTTGATCTTGAGGGAATTTTGGTATATCGTGGCTTTTTTAAAAAAACAGTATTTATTCAAAGAAAACATTTTCATGTATTATTTATAACAATATAATATATATGGGGTTTCAGTAGAAAGCTTTAAACTTGTTGAAAACTGTCTCCCCTATTACACAGAAATTTAAGCAATCAATAATTGTCTACCGACTTAAAGTAGATAAATCATATACAAATATAAATGTATTCATGGTCAGTTCTAGTATATATATACATATAATTATTTCAGAGATCATACAATAGTCAAAAAGATGGAATACACTTATGTGGTTGTGAGCTGTGTATAAATTTGAAAAACGTTTTGATAATTTTATGAAGGTTTGCACTGCCATAAATATTTGCGTATTAATTTCATCAGAGTACATCGGATTGCCGGATAATATTGCCTTAAGTGTGAGTCGGATCGGTTATGTGAAGAGAACACAATGTCTCAGAGTTCTATATTTTTGACATTCTAACAGAAAGTGTTCAGCTGTTTCTACTTAACCGCAATTGTAGTACCTATTGTTAGAAACATGATTTAGGAATAAATCGTTATTTAAGCTACTGCATTTGGTTCTCAATCTCATATGCTGAACTTGATCCACCCGAGCACCAACAAAATAATGCGAAGGAATTTTATGTTTATCCCGATTCAAGTTAGTTTTAAAATTTTGAATGGATGGGTTACTTATTATTTCAGTCGGTAACGTGTTTCACAGTTGAATTGTGAAAGGCAGAAATGCTTTTTGATACAGTGTCGTTCTGCATAAAGGAGGTCGAATAGTATTCGATGATCGAGTGGTGTAGGTATCATTGTTAATTGCAAGAGGTTGAGGTTGAATAATATCTTGTAAATACTTTGAGCAAATCCATGGTACATTTTAAACATCTGAATTCATTTATGTTTATAGCGTCGAAAATTCAGGCTATCCCACCCAGTTTCCTCATATAATAATGCCCGAGCCGCACACTTGGTAGCACTTGCTACTATTCTCATAGCCTCCAAATTTATTTTTTCCAGTGATTCTTTTTCTTGCATAGTATAGTTATCCCAGATACAATCAGCATAGTCAATCAAGGGAAGTATATATGATTTATACATTCTTTCCAATGACAAGCGATCCAATCTGTATTTCAAATTATTCAAAGTATTAACTTTCTCCAAGCTTTTCAGACGAATGCTTGACATGTGCATGCCAGGCGGCATCACCAAATAATATAATGCCTAAATGCTTATGTTGGAATACTTTTTGAATATCTTTGCTAGACATCTGCAGTATAGGATGGATATTTGAATTTTGTTTTCGTGCTATGAACACTGACTCGTTTTGTCTGGGTTAAAGGTTACTAGCCAAAGACGCGACCAGTCTTGTAATTTTTGAATGTCCGAATTTAGAATTCAACCAGCCTCATTTGAATTTTCAACGATTATATATAGTGTAGTATCATCAGCGAATAGTCTAAGTAATGATTGTATATCATTTACTATATCATTTATATATACTAAAAATAATAATGGTCTAAGGATCGATCCTTGAGGGACTCCAGCATTTATAATTTAAAATCCGAGATTCGGGAATTCAGGATAAATCTTTGCTTTCTTAATGACAAATAATGTTCTAACCACAACAGTAAACAACCTTGAATGCCGATCTTCCTAAGTTTAATAAGTAATCCGGAATGCCAAACACGATCAAACGCTTTACTTATATCAAAGACAACAGTTCAAACGTCCTTCCCCTGATCTAGAGCTAAACAAATCGTATTATAAATATCTAGTAACAGATTTGTTGTAGAGTCACCGGGTGTAAAGTCTGATTGATTAGGTACAATCAAATTATGCTGAACAATTTAATTATGCAAATATTTTTAGACACACTTTTCAAACACCTTGGACAAAATACAAAGGAGTGATATAGGGCAATAGTTTGAAACATTTGTTCTACATACTTTTTATATACAGGAACCACATTTGTTCTACATACTTTTTATATACAGGAACCACATTTGTTCTACATACTTTTTATATACAGGAACCACATTTGTTCTACATACTTTTTATATACAGGAACCACATTTGTTCTACATACTTTTTATATACAGGAACCACATTTGTTCTACATACTTTTTATATACAGGAACCACATTTGCTTATTTCCAAGAATCTGGAAGTCTTGAGGTATTAAGAGAAATGTTAAAAATGCGACACAGGGGATACTTAATTGAGCTTGCAATTCTTTTAAGTAACTCTAGACGCAATAAATCTAGACCACACGCCTTGGATTAATTTAAACCAATAATAACGCTTTATACATAGTCTTTAGTAATGTTGATGCAAGAGATGGTGGGGTATGGCTATTGATGAACGTCTAGTTCAGGAAGTTGACATTGTGTCATATTATCAATTTGTATTTTAGACTGTTTGCAAAAGAAATCGTTAAATATTTTAGCTTTCTCTCCATCATCTGTTACCGTAGCCCCGTTTATAATCAATGAATCACATGATCACATGGGTTTCGTTTTGAGGGGTAACACTATATATTTCTTAACTGCATGTGATAAACATTTTATCTATTTTGCTCTTATTAATGAAATGCAAACAGCGATATGTTCAACTGTTAGAAATGTTCGCTTCCAAATTATATTATGATATTATAAAAATGACCGCAAAGACAAATGGTGGCAAAACATTTTAATGGCTCTGGAAATCACAGTATTATTAATACTGAGACGATCATTTTGGGGTCAAATGACGATAGACAGGATAGAGAAACAAAGAACAATTGGATTGCTCTCTTAAAACCTGAGATAATGTTTGAATAAATAAAATGTCTTATATTCATTTCCAACGGAAGCTTCAGTGTTTGTTCGTGTACACACTGTTTGGTGTACATATCGTACTCTTCTTTTTCACATACATTATCTTATTTTTTCTCATGACCCCCGGGTAAAAAATATAAGCGGAAACAAAATACCACACAAAACCCTTAACCATCCAATAACAACCAAGCCCTCCCACAAATCAGTATGAATTAACCGAGCAAAGGCCATATAAATAAACAAACAAACAAACAAACAAACAAACACACACACAAGCAAACAAACAAACAAACAAACAAGGAAAAAAAAAATACCCTAACAAAAAAAAAAACGTTAGTATTATGAAATAAAATCTAATTCTTTTTGACAGTAGGACACATTATATCAAAGAATAATTCACATTGTTTAAATATTTCAATTACCAGTTGATAGCACGACCTAGTAAAGATTGCGAAATTTCTTTTTCGTATGTAGAAAAACATTTTCGTTTTACAATTGACGTCAACAGGGTTTAACTTAGTATAAGAGTAGCAAATAATTAAGTTTTTTGACAGCTCATTTAAAAAATATTCTACATCCACCACAAAAACAGTTCGTGGATGAAACCGTTCCGTTCCATATCTGGACAAAAATGAACCATAGCTAAATAGTACGATCTTTTTTAAAGAAATTTAAAAAAAATTCAAATTCTAGTTCTCTCAGTGTATCAAGTACTGTAAAAATTACCGGACCAGTTTGACTTAGGTGTTTCACAAAAAATAAAACATTTACTTGACCAGTCAGACTATGAAGAGAATTTGCGAGCAGAAAATAATTTGATAGTTTGATACGTCATCAGTAAAGACACAAAGTTATATTATACTGAATTCAAAACTTTTCAGAGAGGAGCGAAACGAACATCAACTATCATTTGCTATTACACAGGTAAAATTTATATAATTTATTTTTACGGTGTGAGTTGCTGAGGCCGATTGGTATAGCGTATAAGGCTGTCACGTTTACAAATGTAAAACTTAAACGTTTCGTGCAGCCCAAGCATTGCCTGAAACTACGTGCTCACCTTTTAAAGACCTGTGTATATGTTTCACATGGTTGGCCATCGTACCAGTGCTTCCCACAGTGTAGGAAATCTCTGTAGAGCAGTGGTTTCCAAACCCCAGGTCGCAAGCCAAATGATCCTCGAGACTCTATACTGGTACTCAGAGCCGGATTAAGACCTTTAGAGGCCCTAAGCACTGAAAAGATTACGGTGTCCCTCATATGTAATTACCCCCCCCCCCCTCCGTAATTTTCTAATTTATTTTTGGTGCCCCTGCTTTGCTGGTGCCCTAAGCACGTGCTTAGTCTGCCTATTGGGTAATCCAGCACTGCTGGTACTGCATTTTGGGTCTCAAAAGATGGTATTTAGGGTCGCGATCAAGAACGTTTGGGAACCACTGCTGTAGAGTATAGGTCACAATTAGCTTTCCGTTTGCCGCCGGTATCAACAATTGCGGAATACTTCTAAACGGGAGATCGTTTGCCATGCTTACTTTCAGCCATTTGAATAAGATTGGGACACAAAGTTACACCATTTTGTCATGCGCTTTATTTATCGCTTAAATGGAAGGCAGGTTTTGTAAACGTTTACATGGGTAACACGAAATGTTCTAGTTTACATGCGTAAACGTGACAGCATTAGTATAAATGAAATATAGAGAACAAGACATGTTGACATGTTAATCATATTTCAATATGGCAACATAATAATAATAATAATAATAATAGTAATTATAAATAAGATTAGTTTCGTTACAGATAAAGAAATATGACGCACCGATATATTTGTAAAGAATGCTTGAAGGATTTTATATACCAGAACAAAGTATCAGAACACAAAACTATGGTACAGTGTAGATAACTCGATAGACATAATGCCCAAAGAAGGCTAAATTGTAAATTTAAAAATAATCAACAGTAGTTAAAGGTTCGGTATGCAATTTATTGTGATTTAGAAAAGAATAATCAGTCAGAAACCTGTACTCAACAATCATACCATAGGCAATGTGTGCGCTGTCCCTCCTTGACACATCGTCTCCGGAGACAAAACCCACAATCTGACATATCCTGGAGAATAAAAAGAGCCAAACACATTCCAGCATTTTTTTTTGTATTTTAAATCAATCCGCAAAAATATAAACCAATAGTTTACACAGCAACATATTGTGCTCAAGTGTTGTAGCATGCGTTGGGTAAGATTACGAAACTAGTATATCAAGAATTAAGACCAGAAAAATGCTAACCATATGGTCCTCACAGAAGAAGATTAACAACATTTCAACTTGACAAATATATATCGTAACGTGGAAAAGAAATAATTGAAAATAATCTTCGCGACCACGATCACTTAACATACAATTTATGAGAACTAGCACATAACAACATATTTTGAATTTAAGTGTGTGTGTGTGTGTGTGTGTGTGTGTGTGTGTGTACAGTTAGAAATATACACCATACAGGGTGGAAAGTGCCATTCCTAGATCATACAGGAGGATGCGTGACAATATGGAGTGAAATTATATATGGAAAAGGAATATTGTCATACACATTAGAGAATTTTCAATTCGTCCCCCACTGAGAATCGAACCCGGGTTTGATTCTCAATAGGGGATTAGCGCTTGGTCGAAAGGGTATGGAGGTGTGCGTGCAGTGAAGGTTATGGGTGCCGTAACTCACAGATTCGATTCTCAGTATGGTATGAGTTACCCAATTAACTGAGTCACACACACACACACACACACACACACACACACACACACACACACACACACACACACATATATATATATATATATATGAAGCATCTACATTTTTATTTTATCTTGTTCAAGGTTAGACAATTTATGTTCACTCTCATGCAATCTGTTATCATGTATCCTTTTCAAAACATCCAAATGCAATAGTTATCAGTGTCAAAAATTGTAATATTAATTTCAGTGCGCTTTTGTTGTTCATTAAAGAAATACTTGTAACGTCTCTACAGTATTGCCTCTATTGACAAACGTGTTTCTCAAGCCTTATGTAGTCAATGAGAGTGGTTCTATTGCTGATATGTAATGCTATTCTTGCCCCCCCTCCCCTCCACTTTATTTGCACAGTATCAAAACACCCTTAACATTCTTTTGGGGGAAATCAAGTGCGAAGTTTGCTATTTCGACATCTATCCCCCTAGTTATGTAGTCTTCAAAGAAGACAATTCCACATCTGTAATTGTAATCAACTGATTGTGCAACTGACTCCGAAGTCATCATATCGTATTGAGGCAAATCTTTTCAAGTTTGTAATCCCGGTTACTACCTTTTTCATCTCTAAAGCGTTTGTAAATGTCATATTAAATCAAAAGAACACAAGAATATAGTGGACAATGATATGTTAGAATATGGAAGTCCAATGGTATTGTAGCTTGTTACATACACCGCAAACCGCATAGCTTAGGTAACTATCCATCTTTGTATATGATTAAAATGTTGTAGTAATTTATCTTGAAAAGATCATTACTTCCATAGGTTATTGCGATGTCTGTAACCACCATTCTTACTGATTTTCTTACAACTGCATTACTAGTGTCTCCTTTTAAAAAAAAAGATGAAAACCTGCCTGGTACAATCTAAATATTTGGACTTAGCTTTGGTATTACTAACTGTAAAGGTTCAGGTTAAACGTTGCTCACGGTGTATGTGATACAATGATATCGTATGTGATACAATGATATCGTATGTGATACAATGATATCGTATGTGATACAATGATATCGTATGTGATACAATGATATCGTATGTGATACAATGATATCTTGGACTGAGCTATTTAACTCCTTATATTGTACGTTGACATCTTGGGTATTTACTACCTTCAAAAACTTGCAAGGAACAAACACACTAATATCTATTACAAGTGCAATGAATATTTACTCGTATTTTACCTGTTCAATAGAAGGTCAGTAAAAATCAATAAGTTTAGGTTACTTAGGCTTTTCAAGTTTTGACTTACCATCAGGATCGTTCAAATCATGTATACCATCAATACTATGGATAGATGTAGAAAGATAAAAAGCAGTATCAAGATTGTTCAAATATTGGGTGACGAAACCTTGTTCCTTGATTCATTTGTTCATATAATCAAGTCTCTTAGCTCTCTTTTCATTACACTCTGCAGTATTTCTGTACTTGTTCCATGAATTTTTGATGTTGTTTTCTTTCTTTTCCATCTCCAGTGGGGAAAATTCATTTGCACAGCCAGTGGATTCATGTAGATGATAGGCCTTCTGCTATTGCTCCTCATGCAATGTGTCATTCACTTAATGAAAAGTGATTATATTTAAGAGGAACACACGTTGATACTGCTGCCTGGTTCAATAGGATTCTTTTTGTGCGTGTTTCAATCCACGTAGTAAAAAATAGGTGTATATTTTTTTATTAATGGCTAATGGGTGAGAAACTTGGTGGTTGTTTACGTCTAATAACAGAAAAACGCCCCGACATTTTACAGGTTCAATATTCAAGTCGATAAAAAAATGTATCAGCCAGATTTTCTGATTTGAATAAGCTATTGAGGTAAAGCATGCATCGTGTGTAACGTGTATTCATAAAAACGTGATGGAGCATAGTTAAATATATAACTGTGCGGCAATTTTTGAAGTGTAATTTTAGACTTTAAAAAGTTCAATAACCCTTTGATATATGTTTATTCAATGCCACCTCCTAATATGTATGTCGATGTCCAACTAGCAGTAGAAACAACATCACTTAAATGCACATTTACAATAATACCATCTGGTTACTCCTGGCTTACTGCAATGCAGAAATCGTAAAGCAATATACATCATGGCATTAGTTTCATTTTCTCTTCAAACTCCTTTTTATTATTATCGATTTCTTTTTCAAGTCATCCATTCTAACACCCAAATGCAAAATGCTTTGTGCCCACTCAGTTTTGAATATCGCTATGTTTTCGTTTATTACGGTTGCAACTGTATCACTTCAACCACTTAATGCAAGAGTCTTCTTTTATCTATTTCATTTCTGAATGAAGCTGTTTTGATTGTAAACTCTTGTTTCAAATCAGTTTAAACTTTGTTTTAGACGTTTCATCCTTTTGACTGATTCTTGATACTACATTGTACTACACCGAAATTGTTAACCACTTTTTGATGAACATATACTTTTGTATGGGTTTAGAATTATCTAATCTCAGCATGTAATTTGCCATAATTTAGTAAATGTAATATATTTTATCGTTTTAATTTTATCATTCAAATCTTTAATATCAAATCTTAAGATGTCCTATAGCTTTTATCGTGCTTTCATCAACATTTTTTTTTACGACTTCCTCTCTCTTTCTGATTATGTCTGTTAAATCAGTCTTCCTTTGCAACTCTGACAGTGTATTAGTGTTAGCGTGTTTAGGTCAGTAATTGTATGTGCTACAATCATCCATTATGGTTTTAATCTCTTGATCATTTTGTTAAATATTATTATTGAAATTTCCCTCCAGATGTTATTTGTACAGTGTTATAGTCCTCCAGAGATTTTTATTTGCTAGACATCAGTCTTTCAAGCAGCTGTATCACTGTTCATTCTCTTTTAAATTGGTTTTATCTCTTATTGGACAAAAGACACCAATGGCAGATGTAAGTATTCCATTATGTTTTAAAAACGTTTTTTTAGATCAGTGTTTCCTTGAAAGGTTTTGTAAAACGAGTCCTATCAATGTTGTACTAAATCCGCTAAAAGCCGAAAGGAACTTCTACATCGGTAGCTATTCCCACAATACTTAATACAGCTGAAAATTGTATCATGCTACTCTCCACCCTATGCAAAACTTTTTTTCTTCTTCAAATAACTCTGCAGCGTTCAATCTCTCTGTAGGATATAACGGTGTGATAATATCAACTATTGCTACAATGCAAATGTAGCAGGAGGTGGTGGAGGAAAAAGTGGCGGTAATGGTCCATCCGGAGGCAAAATTATAAAAGACTTAAAAATGTAGGGTATTTGTTTACTTGAGTTAGCTAAAAACACAACAGCAGCTTTGCCTGGAATTATTGACAAGGCAACAAATCGGTACATCCGGACGATAGAAAACCTAATACAAGACCTATTGACAGTGCAATAAGCTGACTTTTGAAAACACCTGACAGGTTATTTCTTATTTTCTTTCCAATCTGGACACGGTAATTGACTTATTTGTTGACACTAGTGGTTTTATTTTATTTCTATGTATGATCGGAGGTGTTAGCAAAGCATCTAACATAGGTATATATTCTATTTCGAAAAGGAAACTATATATCAGCTACTGCAACCATTAGTATCAATATAAATGATTTTTCGTTATTTAATGGCAAATATGGTGGGTTTTTTTCTTCTTCTAATCTTGGATTTGTCCACACTTCGACATTGCCATGTGCCATCTATACGTCCAAGTATCAGATCGTGCTCTGCACGTGCAGAGAAGGCACAGACGCTTTAGCAGATGTGCTATGCACAGTCTCCGCCATAATTACAATAGGATTATCATCGCCTCCGAAATTTATTTACTTATGCGCTAAAACGGACTAAATTTACTTTCACTATGGTCCAGTTATATGAAAATATTAAATACTCGTTCCCATGCAGTGTATTTTGCATCTCATGTAATTCTCGTGTGAGTACAATTTATGCACACTCTACGTCAAGAAAGGACGTCTTTTATGCAGTTCAGGAATCACGCTATTGTTGACGTTTATTTGGCTTCGTTTTCAAGTACCTTGGAATTTTGCGATCATTTATCTAAGGATCGATTTGATTATTTTAATATTTCTCTGTCAATTTTTTTTATGGGGTACATTTTACTAGCATTTTGCCCAAAAATATTAGCAATTTTTATATATTTTTTAAATATTTTTTTTAAAGACGAACTCTTAAATTCCCACGTTAAGAGGACCATTCTGTTTCCAACACACCCCTATACTAATGTCCTCACTTCATAAAGAATAAGAAAAGAGGAGTTCCATAACCAGAAGTTACATATTGCGTGTTTAATGATATGGTTTCCATAATCTATCATATAGGGTTCTCGTAGCTAACGTAACACCCATAAATATTATACATCCACTGAGACGTAGGCAGAAGACATGCAGATGTACACATAAGCTAGTAAACACTTTGCACAAACAATACATACAGGTATACACGCTCTTTAATGTGCATGTAAATATAATGATAAAAATGCAAGTCGTTTGGTCTCTCTGTCTATTGAGTGATGAATACATTCCAATATATATATATATATATATATATATATATATATATATATATATATATATATATATATATATATATATGTGTGTGTGTGTGTGTGTGTGTGTGCGTGTGTTTGTGTGCACGTGTGTATGTGTGTTTATCACTGCATTTGAAATAACTGTTTGTCTCTCTGTCTATATGAATGTGTGTCACTCACCTTTGTATGCTAATGTGACTTTGAAATGACCTTCAAATATACATGACATATTGCTTTGAGTCATCACTGTAATTAATGAGGTTACCGTCATGTTGACAAACAGGACTATATATACAAGCATGGTCGCATCCTGTTGGGCTATAACGAATCTTCACTAACTGGCGTATTTTGTCAAGTACAGGTAAGTAAAATTTTTTTCAATTTTCGCTTTCTGATATGATGCTATAATAATTAAGATATCGAGATTTAATAACTGTACACACTATATAACCCATCTGAACTACATATTTCAGAGGTTTATTTACTTAGACAAAATGTTGCATACTGTATATGAAGTAAATACTTGTAATTTAATTCGTTTCTTTCATATTTTGTCATAAATGTAATTGAACTATACACCGCAATTTAATCAGATAAAGATGTAAAGATGTTTTAAATACTCTTCTTTGTGTGTCATTTAGAAACAAAATAAAAATGTCCAGAGAGAATACTTTACCTCTGATAAATTTCTCTTTTAGTGCAATGAACAAGCGTACTTGTTTTCAGAAACTTGCAACGTTTCTTCAATCCTTGTCAACTAATGAATGATCTCAGATTTATGTCAAATGTTGCCATTCCTATAGTTCATTCTGCTTCAACTACTTCATATCCTGCGTCGTCATGTTTTGTTTAAAATCTAACTTTGTCCTCAAGAAATAGTGTCTCGGTCTTCGTGGAATCGTTGTAGATTGATCGTATAAAGTTTAAGAGATTTTGAAATTGCACTGTAAATTTAGTTGAATATAATTTTGTATATATACCTACATGAAATGCTTAATTTTTTCCTTTCTTATATTGCACTGGTAATTTAGTTGAATATAATTTTGTATATTTACCTACATGAAATACTTAATTTTTTTCTTTCTTATATTGCACTGGTAATTTAGTTGAATATAACTTTGTATATTTACCTACATGAAATACTTAATTTTTTTCCTTTCTCAACCATCTAATTATCAGGGTTCATGACACTTACCGTATATACTAGCGTATAATCCGAGTCCAAATGCAAACAACATAGACCCTGATCTGCCGTCGCATAATGCGCCGGCAGATCAGGGTCTATGTTGTTTGTTTTACTGATCAGTCCTTGTAACGGCAGATCTGGGTATATGCAGTTTGCAGTTTGCATAGGATTATACACGAGTATATACGGTACTTAAATCATCATTGAAAGTAATCTGTGAATCTGCATCTTTTCTAAAACATTGTAGGATATATTTTATATATATATTTGAAATCAACAAATTAAACACTTGTATTCGCTTGTATGCTATTCTTTAACATAACTAGCCGTGACCACACTTTTATCCCCCTACCCCCAAACTTGTAAACACATTTGCATTATCTATATATACCGGCATTGTTGCTTTCATGTTAAGCTCATGAAATATTTATATCACCACTCTAAAAAATGTTGAATTCAATGCAATATAGCTTTGTACCATTAGTTAGGATATGGAAAAATAAAATTTACGTGTGCTCGCTAATTGTATTCCTAGTCACGCTGTTCTAGTAACTTTATAAATTATGTCAATTACTCAAGTCCGACCGGCCTAGTAATTGTAGAGTAGTTTATATATAATAAGAGAGCTGAAATTTGAATTTAGACCCAGGGTAGCAAAAGTGCTGTTTTAATTTTACTATGTTTCAGTTCTATCAATATACCAACTACTCGTTCATATACAGTGAAGTTTAAATCTCATGTACTTCTCGTCTGACGATAATTAATACACACTCTGCGTGAAAATAGGGCGCCATTTTATGTAGTTTTTAAGCATCCTGGAATCTCGTGATAGTTGATCTTTTTCGTTTTGATTTCATTCATCTTGGAATTTCGCGAACATTTATTGAAAATGTCGAATTGATTAAGTTAAAGTGTTAAAGAAGAATATGTTTGTGTTGGGTACAATTTTATTAAAATATTGACTAAAAACTTTGCATTTTTTAGGCTAGCTTTTATTTTTCCACATTAAGGGGACCTTTTGTTTCAAACACAACATTGTACTTACATCTTCACCCCGTAAGAAATACACCAGGAGGAGTTGCATAACCAAAAGTTACATATTTTGTGTTTTATGATATGGTTTCCATAATCTATCATTCAAGGTTCTCTATAAGAACGTAACGTCCTTAAGCATGACACATAGACTGAGATATAGACAGACAGACATACAGATGCACACATAAGCTAGTAAGCAAATACTTGTGCAAACAGGTAAATAAACACACGCGAATACACGGTTTAATATGCATATACATAGAAGGATGAAAATCTGCAAGGTAGTCGATTGGTTTAACTTATGCTTATGTCCTCACGTCGTAAGCAGTACGTCAAGAAGTGTTCCATAATCAACAGTTATATATTTTGTGTTTTTTGCTTTTATATGGTTTCCATGATCTATCATATAAGGTCCTCTTAGTTAATGTAGCAACCGTAAAAAGGACACCTAGATTGAGAATAGGCAGACAGACAAACAGACAGATGAACGCATAAGCAAGTAAGCAAATACTTACACGTGAATACACAATTTAATATGCATATGAATAGAAGGATGAAAATCTGCAAACACGTCTTATGGTTTAATGTGTGTGTGTCTGCCTATTGCTGGATGCATACATTCATATATATATATATATATATATATATATATATATATATATATATATATATATATATATATATATATATATATATATATATATATATATATATATATATATGAATCAAGGGATTTGAAAAAACTACCTGCGGCTGCATGGATATATGCATGCATTGATGAATGTATGTTGATATATGTATGTAACGATGTATGTTATGTATACTACTCACCCATGGAATGCTACCGTGACTTTAGAGTGACCTTCAAATAGAGATGATATATTGCTTTGAGCCATCGGTGTAATTAATGAGGTTATCGGTATGTTGGCAAAGATATGTAGGGTGAGAACGAATCCTCATAATCAGGTGTATTTTTTTCTAGAAACAAGTAAATGTAAATTTATCACATTTTTTTCTGATATGAAGGCTGCTGTACTGATTAAGACAACAAGATTTGATAATTTGCATACTTTGTAAGCACATAATATACATATTTTTGGGGGGATTGTTTATTTGGATAATATCTTACATATCTGGAGAAAATGCAGTTTAATTAATTCGTTTCTTTCATATTTCGTACGTAACTGTACACAGCAATTTAAAGAACTAAATTATATTTATGAAAGTTGTAAATGCCCGTTCTAGTCATTTACATAGCGATAACGATTTTTTGCGAAGGAAGTTTTCTTTGGAGAAAAATTCATTTGTTCGTTAGCAAACTGTCTTTTCACGAAGAGTTGTCTAGCGGATACTTCTTAAAACTTCACGAAGAAAGAGTGATCAGTTTACCATTAGGGGAAAGGCTGAAATTTTTTTTTAAAGAAAACGGTGTTGCAATAGCTACTGTAGCCTCTGCAATACGTATGACAATATAAATTATTTCTCTGCCTATTGTAAATGTAGTATGAGGTGGTGGAGGAACAAGTGGCGACGGTGCTCCATCAGTAGGCAAATCTGATTTATTCACTGACAAAATAAAAAGCAAGCTTTAATAAATATTGGTTGTTATTTGTTTAAGTTCGCCAAATACACAACAGCAGCATTGCCTGAATCATTGGCAGTGCAATAAGATAACTTTTGAAAACAGCTAGACATGTTGTTTCTTTTCGAGCTGAGCATATTTTTTATATTTTTTGTTTGTTTGCTTAAGTGGTTATATTTTATTTCCATTTTTGATCGGTAATGTAAACAAAGCATCTAACATAATGAGATATACATAAAGTATTTCGAGGAGTAAACTATAGCAGCTCGTGCAACCATTAGTATCAATATTAATATAGTTTTGTTTATTTCATGATAAATATTAGGGGTTTCTTTTGTCGTTTTTAAATTGGACTGTGTCCACGCTTCGTGATTGATTTGTGTCATCTAAACGTTCATTTATCAGAACGTGAAGCGGACGCGTGAGGAAGGCACACTATTACTAGCAGATGTGCTATGCAGAAGGAACGGCATCGCCTGAGGCTTGGAGTTCCAGAGAAAACATCATCAGTCTTCTCTGCCTAATTGCTATTCGCTTTGTCTTCATAAATGTCGTCTACAATTTCTCTTCATACTGCCACATATTGTTTATCAGCCTTTGAAATATCATCTTTACTATGTCGGTAATGATGGAAGGGTTTAATCCAAGTTTAAATACTTCTTTGGATTTTTGCAAAATTGTTGTTGTATCCAAGGATTCTTCCCATTTTCGTAACTATGTTACTCCGTAACAAAAAGATACCATCACCACCAAAATCACGGGCGAAATTCTCTTATGAAGCTGATGCATACTTATAATTTAAATGGTTTCTTTCATATTTTGTCATAAATTTATTTGAACTGTACACCGCAATTTAATCCACTAATGATATAAAGATGTCTTTAATAGTCTTCTTTGTTGGTCATTTAAAACAAAATAAAACTATCTAGACAATGCATTAAGCCTGATAAATTTTGTCTTTGGTGTTATCAACAAAACAGGACGAACAACAGGTGCTTTATTTTCAGCAATTTGCAAAATTTCTTTAATACTTTCAAAAGTATAATATGTTTTAGATTTATATCAAAATCTTTCGTCTTATGGTCGATTCTGCTGAAGCTGTTCAAGAACTGAGTTTCCATGTGCTGTTTTAAATAGATCTTTGTCCTCTAGAAATACTGTATATGATTTTGTTGAATTATTGTAGATTGACCATGTAATGTGTGCAAGATCTTCAAGCGGCACTGTAAATTTAGCCGAATACAAATTTGTATATTTATTTACATCAAACACGCAATTTATTTCTTTCTCATACTGCACTATTTCAACCATCTTGCTGTAAATCTGCATCTTTTTAAAGCATTGTGGGATATCTTTTTAAAGCATTGTGGGATATCTTTTTAAAGCATTGTGGGATATCTTTTTAAAGCATTGTGGGATATCTTTTTATATTTTAAATCAACAGAATAAACTCCTATATTATCATGTATGTTATGCTTCAAAACATAAAACTTTGACCACATTTTAACTCATCCACACTTTAAGACAAATAGGTGTTATCTCTAGATACTGCCATTGTTGCTTTGCTAATAAACTCGCTATACATTTATTTCGCCTCTCTGAATACTGTTCCGTTCGGTACAATATAGCTTTGTGCCATTATTTATCATGTGCCAAGAAATGATATCATTTTGTGTTCGTTAATTTTCTCCATAGTCTGGCTTGTCTAGTAATTTTACAAATGTGTGACATGCTCAGGACTGATTGGTCTAGTAATTATTAGAGTAATAAGGAGAACTGAAATTTGAATTTAGACCCATGCGAGAATAAAGAGTACTAGGCTTTAATTTGACTATCGTTTGGTTTTGTTAATATATCAACTACTCGTTTAAATTCAGTAAATCTTAAATCTTATGTAATTATGTCGCAAGTATAATTATACACACTCTACGTGAAGAAAGGACGACATATTTTATGTAGATGAGGAATCACGTGATCATTGACTTCTATTTGGCTTTGTTTTCAAGCACCTTATTTGTTAGATATTGATCTAATGATCTATTTGATTTACTTCAATGTTTCTTGTAAATAATTTTGTTTTTGGATATAATTTAATGAAATTTGTACCAAATAATTGGCATTTGTTTTAGACAAGATCTTGTTTTCCAACATTATCAGGAGCTTTAATTTCCAACGCAACCTTGTACTTTTGCCCTCGCTTCATAATTAATAAAAAGTCAAGAGGAGTTTCATAGCCAATAGTTACATATTTTAAAAATATTTTTATTGTATGGTTTCCACAGTCTATCATACAAGGTCCTCTTAGCTAACGTAAGACCTAAAAGCAGAACACGTAGACGGAGATATAGGCAAGACAGACATACAGATGCACGCATAAGCTAGTAAGCAAACACTTGCTTAAACAGATAACTACAAACACGTATATAAAAAGTTTTATATGCATATCAGCAATGGATACAAATCCAGAAGCTCGTCGATTATATATACATACAAAGTATGTATTGAATTTTAAATAACAAAGTCTTTCTGATTTTCCATACGTTTCGACTAGTTCGCCTCCGACGGTGAATTCTGAATATAAACAACTGGAAGGTGACGTCACATAAACAATCTAACGTTAATACATAAACGTAACTTTCGCTGGAAATTTCAAGAGAATTCACGTTGAGAATTAGGTCCTTTTGATCCAGAATGATTCTTTCACCCACCTATACGAATTTTAACCATACATTTTCTCAGTATGTATCTATTAATAATCACACAAAGTGTATTTATTTGTATTAAAATGCTTTGCAACAGGATCATTATCCGTTCTAGTTCTCATTTTAGAAAGGCTTGACTGCGTTCTTTGGTAGAAAGAGTCTCCTGTCTGGCCTACATAGACCGTGTTTCTACACTTCTTACAGAAAATGGCATAGTTTTAACCATCTAACTATAAATAAAATTTACTCTAGGAAACCTTCCAGTTGTTTTGCTCTCGTATTTGGGGTGGAGTGGGGAGCTTAAATTATGTGCATCATTTTCCCAACTCAGCTGGTCCAAGTATATTTGAAGTTGTTATATCAAAGACATTAAATACATATTTTCAAGTTGTATAGAAAAAGTTTAATCATACAAATACTTTAACTATTCGAATAGTCTAGGTATCAATATTTTCGGTACTAACATGATGAAATCTTTACATCTGAGAAGACTTTTAAATCAGCCATTGTGTGTTCATTCCAGTTTAGACACGAAAACACTTCTGCACTTTTGAAAATGGTCGATACTCCAAGCGAAAATAAACAGGACCTTAACCACATGTTTTATCCTTCATTTTGCAAGACTTAGTCCTTTTCTTATGTTGTGAATGAAAAGACAAGGTATTATAATTTGTACAGTTTTCATTATTTTTCATGCGGTCAATTATTACCACGTACTTTATTTTGAAAACACTTCACACTGAATGACATGTCGCATTGTGCAACCCAGTTATCTAAGTTAAGTAAATTCTTTTTCAACCGTATATGTTTTTCATGGAAATTTATTTTCCTGTAAAGAAGGCAGTCGTCTGTGACGAACATTTAAGGTTACTGTTAGAAGTAAAAACAAAAAAAAAAAAAAAAAAAAAAAACACGAGGAGAATTCTCCATCAATTACAACCCGCATTGTTGTGCTTGGGTTGCATTTAGCAGATTACATAAATTTACTTTAACATACTGAGAACTATTGAGGGAAACGTTGTTTCAAACAAAGGTAAAGAAAAAGGGTAGAACATTCTGTAATTCTGTCCGCTACTTTGAAATTAAAATAAATATTGAAGCAAAATATAAAGATATTGGCCTGTATAAGTTCATATACACTTGTGCTGTGGAAACATTCATCTTTCTAAAGAATCTTTGATCTTCCAAAGATAAGACAATACTATGAAAAATATTACAGGAGATGTGCTACCTCGCGAGTCTTGACAATAAATCGACCTACATTTACACCTTAAATAACCATATCCTTCAAGTTACCAAAAATCATCATCTTGGCATCTTATTATCTCAGGATCTAAAGTGGAAATCCCACATTCAGAAAATCGCTCAAAGGTCAACTCAGAAGTGTCATTCATGCACAGGAACCTCCGCTTCTGTTTAGAGAAATGCACACGTTCAGCATATATTTCCCTTGTGCGTCCCCTATTGGAATATAGTGCAACTATTTGGGACACTTCAGCTTCAATCAGCCAGATTTATAACAAGGGAATATATATAGCACGAAGAGGGATGCATCACCAGTATAAGCAAAGGATTGGCCTTCTATCCTTGCAACAACGTTGGAAAATTAACATACTATTTTTATTATACAACATGGCCAAGGTGTTACTTAGTGCCAGCATTATCAGCAGAAAATTATTTGATCCCCCATCAAACGTAAACGTCAAATTAAGACCATAAATTACTTAGCTTACTTAGATTACCAACAAAAACGTATTATTGAAAGACTAATGATCGATGCTTCAATGCAGAACATTGTAAAACTGCACAGCTAAGCAATTCATTCTTCGTGAAAACATGCAAATAGAATCATCAGTATAATTGTGTTGTGCATGCGAATACAGTTAAGTTATACTTCTTGTGTTATACTAACTGTAACAACTCTTAACTCGAATACAGTTAAGTTATACTTCTTGTGTTATACTAACTGTAACAACTCTTAACTCGAATACAGTTAAGTTATACTTCTTGTGTTATACTAACTGTAACGTTATACTAACTGTAACAACTCTTTCTCCCGGTGTGTTTATGACAAAAACGCCCTTCACCATACCAGATACAGATTTTCATGAAAACTGACATAGACATTAGAAAGGCACGTATTTTTTAGTGATGAAATTGACACTTTTCATGAAAACCGCAATTTTTCACAAAAACACTTAACTATTTTCGTAAAAAAGAATCGACGTGTAAAGGCATTGTTTTCGTGAAGAAAATTACATTCCTCATAAAGGATTTACTATCTTGACGGAAAAGATACCTTCGTGACAATTTTTACAATCTACTTCCTACATGATAATTAAAAATCCTTCGTGAAGACTTAACTTTTTTCATGAAGATTTTTTAAAAATTATGAAGATTTACCAATTTACGTGAAGATAACACTTTTTCCCGCGAGAAATCAGTCTTCGTGCAGGTTGTATCAAGGTCGCTCATGTCATTATACACGCCAAGACTCGAAGCGAACTCTCGTTGGTTGATAAGAAAGAACGACAAGGACAGATCGATTACTTCACCAATAATTAGGCAAGATACAAAGGAGTCACCTGGGTCTAGTACCTTGTAGCATATCAGTCACCCCCCCCCCCCAACTTCCGTCAACTACATGGAGGGCTAACCAACATTTATTTATATACTATTCACATGAACCTGAGGCTAAGCCAGCAAGATCTACAACCTGGATTAGACAGGTAAGCAGAAGCGATACTATATATGTAGATAGGGTTTGGTTCGATACCGATAGTGCTAGCGAGGTTAAGATGCTTGGTTCATGACAAAAGTGTATAGTAAATTTTCACCAAAAACGTTATTTCTTCACGTAAATTGCAACCTTGTCACGTAAAGTGTAACACTTTCTTGAAAAGGTTCAATATTCGTGAACTGGGACTAGAATTGTAGTTCCAGCCGTGTATAATGTGATTTTTCAAGAAAATCACATGTTACAGTCTTCGTGAAGATTCGCGACTTTTCGCTAAAAAATAAGACTCATCAGAACAATTTTTTAAAAATATTTTTATTTTGTAAACAGTTATCACGCTTTTGACTTACTCGGACAGAGTACAGGTAAGTGATAAAGTGGTCGGTGATAAAACATCAGTTTCTTGGAGAGAATAAATGTTTTTGCAAGAGTTCACTTTTGATGACACATTCATTACGAAAATTCACCACGTTAATGTCGTAAACGGCTATTGATACGAAGTTAATGAAGAGGCCACATAAATAACAATGTATAAGCAACAAAATACAGTAAAACGGTCAAGGCCGCACTTAATGGAAATTAGTCCCCAAACAGGTAGGTTTTTGAAGTAAAATATATATGTTGAACAGACCAAATCTGTGGATATATTTGCATTTTTTATTCTCTGAATTTTCGAAATTCGAAATAGAGTAAGAATGACGAAGAATGGGAACTCAAATAAAGTATCGTCAAGACATGCTGTAATTTTCTTTTTGCTTTCAAGTGGCTTTCCTCACATTGAATTATTACTTACCACAGAGCGCATGATCTTAACTCTTTTTTTTTCTCCAAAGAATTTCATAATAAAACACTATCATTTTAGTGATCAATCACGGATGACCTCAGCTGTGCTTTTTGTGTAAAGGTTGTTGTTTTGTTTTACAGAATTTAAAATGTGGTTTCAAACATATTGTAGTTGTTAGGGTCGTGCACTGAATTTAAAACACCTAGTGCCATGTTCTGAATAGCTTAGTGGTTAGAGTGCACTGACATTGATTAAGAGGTATCCGGTTAGAAATCTCAACAAGTTATTTTTCTCTTTCTCTATTTTGTTACCCGTCATACTCGATATTCGACTGAATACATACCGGCTGGTGATTCTGAACTTGTATAGATAGAGCTATTAATAGATCATACTAAGGTGACCAGTCATGCAAGAACCTTTATCAGAGACGATTGCTCATCATCTTCAGTCTTGTTCTTTGAAAGCCTGTATAGGTAATCTCTTTAAATCAACATCCTGTACATATACTTGCATATTGCTACTTTCTTCATTTTTTGATGGGAATTATCAGTTGAAACTGGAATCGTAACATTGATACATACTCCAACCTTCGGATCTGAGAAATACTCTAGGGTTCATTTTCGCCTAGACAATATATCGAAGATATCTTAGAAATATTCCTACATTTTTGAAAGACGAGATGCAAATAAATTCTTAAATGAAACATGTGCATGCACTCAAATGAACTCAGCTTATGTATCTCATACATGTCAGGGCTGAGCAAATTTTTTTTAAACCACTAGTCCAGGACAAGTGGTTTCAGAAAATTCACTAGTCCCACCTTACTCTTCACTAGTCCCACCGTACCCTTCACTAGTCCCACCTTACTTTTCACTGGTCCCAAAATGGTAATCACTTGCCGAGATTTGATGAGGAGTATGTACTTAATCCATAGAAAAAAAAAACAAACGAAATAATATACAACATAATTATTTCTTAAAAGAATTTAAATTTTCAAAAACATTGGTTGTTATACATTTGGCTTCTTCTGGTTCATGTGTATATGTTTTAGCTGATGGATTTGAAAAAATGTCCATGTATATGTCTGCCACCTGCACCAGCACTAAGCCAGCAGCTCATAGCTGTGTCTGGGTTGAAGTCCTCAAGCTCTGGTCCATTTGCGGAAATGTTCATTAGCATTTGTAAACTCTTTTGGTTTAAGGAATTCCTTAAAGAAGTCTTGAACTAAATCCTCGTTCACACTCAGCAGTGGATGGGCTTATAACAAAAATGATTTCTAATAGTTTGCATAATTGACTGAGACTAGGTGGAGTATTCACTAAGAGTGTTCCAATAATTCTCTGTCTCTTAGTAGTGTCATATTTGACATTTGTTGCCATCACAGATTGTTGCTTATGTCTCTTTTGAGAAATAGCTACCGCACCCTCAGTGTCAGTCTTACGTTTTATCCCTCCACTTTCAAACAAATTTTCCTTCTCCGAATCGCCGTTATTACCTTCCTTGCGAAAATAATTTAGCAAACTCGTTTTTTCCACAGAGTAACTATCAGCTTGTTTGACAACTACTTCTAAAGTGATCATTTGTTGTTGTTGTTCTTGAATTAAAGTCGTATGCGCCCTTCGGGCATGCACGACTATGTACCCCCGTTAGGGGGATTAAATATGTGATTGAACACATTTCTAGTTTGTCAGGTGTGTTAACAGTTCGTAACACACCTGACACAGATGTACACCCCTCCAGCGCAGCATGATTCCCCACGAGGAGGTTAAAATGGATGCGCGCTATTGGAGAGTGAGTACATTTAACACACCCTACAGTCAATGCATGGTTTCCCCACAAAGGGGGTTCATTGAACGCACGAAATCGTAAGGTGTGTTGATATACCTGTACATAGGACTAGAACCACAATGTTTACAGGCATATGTGTGCGCGTTGTAGCGCACGTTGTTGATTGAATTGTTTGAAGTACGCAGTCCGGATTGGAAAAGGCGGCACGGACCAAGCAAGCGAAAGCGCGAAGCGCGACGGAAGCCGAAACGCCAAGAACGTACATACATGATCAAATTCTGCCCAGTTATACTAAGTCGGGCTGTCCCTAATACCAATAAAGTGTAAGCCACTTATTCAATTATGACAATACTACAAGTTACAAAGAATTTTCCATTTAACACGTATATTTCCAGTTGTAAAAATTTTGTGTACAAAGTGTACATATTATTTTCAAAAAAACAATACCAATCTTTGAGTAGAAATTACTCATATCTTTTTCGTATCACGCACACTACAATTGTAAGTTGTAACTTTTTAGACGGTGGTTCGAAATTGATCAAATTTGTGTTTGAAAAGAGTATAATCAAAAGGGGTTTTCGAAAAAAAGCCAAATTGAAAACCCCATTGATTCAGGCAAACGAGGCATGATAGCCCTTGGAAGGGTTGTTATGTTTTCCCTCGTAAGTAGTCTGGAATGTTGACTACTCCAGCCGTCGTTTTGCAGCATTCCCCGGGAAGTCCCGCTTCTCCGTCAGCTGCATGTAGTTAATTTGGAGGGCGTAGATTAGGTCGCAGTCAACATCCCGCTTCCCTCTCTTGGCCCGTCCCTTTGTATTATTTGGGTGCAACAGCATGTGAATGGAGTGACCGGAATACACCTGCTGGTATCGATTATTGGTAGCTGGGTGGCTCCCTACTCCTCGCATTTCCTGATGGCTGGCCTCTCCCATTTTTTCTTCTTTTTGCCGCATTGTGCGGCTGATCTGATGTTGTTGATCAGGATGGCTTGCCTCTCATGGTAGCAATGGAATAGGTGGTGGCGCCTCCCCAGGCTTTCCATAATAATCGCCTCGCTGGCCTGATCACAACTCCGCCATGCTGCTCCCTGTATGTTGGAATGATGTGTCTCTGTCGACGGCTGGAACCTGAATGAATGAAAGTGATCATAACATACATTTTCTCTTTTAAATATGAACAGAGACAGCTCATTAATTAGCGTAATTGTTTCACTTCAAACGCAATATCGCACGTGGAAGTTAATCATCTGTATAATCAATTAAAAATTAAAGAATCATTACTGTCATTTAATCAGTTCATAAAAGAAACCAACACTGATGTCGATAAAGTACCTTTCATTAATTTAATTACACTGACTCGCTGGATTAAAATCATAGTGAGCCGCTCGTGATAATCTGGCTTGAGTAAACTCAATGCAACAAAGCCGCTTAAAACACTACTAATTGATCATACTGGCTTTTTTTTGTTTGGCGTATTTTGATTTGCCGATAATTTGGTCGCTAAGCCCAATATGAAGTCAAGCGGTAACAGGATGTAAATGTATAAACGATGAGGGGTAGAATCAAGTATTCAGTACGCCCGGAGGGCATGATTGGCCAAATAAAGGTAGATATAGTGATTAAAGCACGAAAATAAGGACTAGCCCGACTTTTTTAAAAAGCACTTGTCCCGGACTAGCGACTTGGAAAATTTTACTTGCCCGACTTCAAAACTGACTAATCCGGGACGTCGGGCTATGGGATTTGCTCAGCCCTTTCAAGTACTTATGTAATGCTACTGCTAGTATTTTAGATTTATTTCCACGTCAAGGAACAAATAAGTGCCCTCATATATTCGGACGTTCGTTTGCTAAAATATGTTTTGCACAATATTTGTATCAAACTATACTTCATGCAACCATTACATAAATACCATTATATAAAAAAAAAAAAAAAAAAATTCATAAAAACTTACGAGTTTCTTTCGCCCTTTTTGCCGTCTTCCCAGGAAGAGAGCTTTTACGATCATCAGCAAACAGGAAATTTAACTGTCAACCACTTGCAAAACGGGCTTTAGAGAATTACACGCTTTGATTGGATACAATCGCATGTTTTCCGGTAGCGTAGTATGGTCTCTTTTGATAAGTAACATGCCGATTGGTGAGAAAGGTTGACGCTAGTGGATACCCAGAACTTGCCGATTCTGGCATGTTTCCGCCAGAATCAACGGATAATCTAGTAATTATAAGCTAACCGATGGCAATTCCTCCGTTTAATATTGTCTCGGAGGTCTTCAGCAATGACATGGCATGAATAACAAAGAATATTTATTTATTTATTTTGCTTTTGTTTTCAAAACTTACTCTGAAGCAGCTACACCAGCTTAATGTTGAGTTACATCTTCCAATTTATATTATGGTTTATTATTTATTTTTCCTATATTCTTAAGGACATGTGTTGTCAGGAGGTAGCAACAAGCTAAATAAGAAGTAAAACTTAAAGAACGAGCCCAGCTTGATATTTTATGGCCTCTCAATATCCTCGTGATGCTCACAGTCTGCTCCCAATTCATTTACTTTGCATTGAATAGTTCTAACTTTGTTTTAAAAGTTCGTCAGATGTTACCTTAACATTTGAAATGCCATGCTGGAGGATTTGCGTCATTGCTTCTGTCGTTTTATTAAACGTAAAAAATGCTGCCATCTTCAAAACATGTACTAAAACTTTAGCAAGTTTAGTTTTTAAAAAAAGAGGTGCTCGTGAAGTTAGAATGAAAACTGGTTAGGTCTTCCCCGCATCAAGTCAAAGCATAAAGATTCACCACAAACCTACAGTAAAACCCGGTTATTACCGCGTTCATCAGTGGGTTTCAATCTGGCACCCAATGTGTTCAACTATTACGACAACAAGTTTTTTTGCTTGTATAGACCTTCCCATTACGGTTTTAAAGGGCGCTACCATATTTACATCACAAGACATTCAACCATTATGGTAATGATATCACCCAGCGCTCGATACCATAGAAACTGTATTCGCACAAATTTAGTATAAATTAATTTGCAAAGAAGAAAACAAACTAGTCATATGAAATTATACATTAAAAGGACCATATTATAGCAACATTGAAACTTTTGTGTTGAATTGAGTATTCTAAAGTTTCCATGTTGTTGTAACGTAGTCCTTTTCCCCTTTAATTTAATTTCATAAGCTGTATTATTAGTTTAGCTATATCACGAGTCAGTAATTCATGGGATGATTTTTCTTTTCCCAAAGAAACAGACAAATAAGTAGATGCTGTCACTTTCATTATAGCCGAATTTTAGTATGTTTCGACATTTTAAAAATAAACCATACCGTTTACTACAAACAGAAGTGTTGATCACAACGAAATGAAAGAAAGAAAAAATATCACAAAAAAGATGAAACCAGTTGTGACCCCAACATTTGCATGATCCTTCCTCTCTTCTATCGAATTAGTTTATTAAATTAGGAATCGTATAGATCACGATTTACTTATCATAAACAGCTTGAAATAAAAAAGCAATTATTCCCACCAAATTAGTTGTATGACAAAATTGCAAACGTAGGACAATATTTCAAAGAATGTCTCAAGAATACTGTATTCTAATAAGTCAACTTTTCAATCTGAAAGAAAAGCAATCATTTTGCCACATACAGGTTGTTTTCTAAGTTTGTGATGACATATCAAAGAGGTAAAAAGAAACCGAAATAAACTCAAAACAAACCATCAAATGTTTCAACTGCGTGATTTTCCGACCACTGCGCCATTTCAGTCCTTCTTTTACATAATCTGTCTGTAACAGGATAAAACCGGGTGGAATAGGATGTACCGAATACACATAACAAAGGCACGCGAATGATATGTTTCTTTATAATGCAAATTAATGATAATTGAGTCTCTGACACTCTAGCTCGTTACTTCCATCTTTCACAAACAAAACTAAAACAACTGAAAACCCTACCCTACACATGCACACAAAGTTCATAAACGGATATAACAAATGGTATCATTCATCAGCGGATACGATCAATGCATAGTTCATCAGCAAATATCACAAATTGTATCGTTTTTCAACGAATACGATGATTGAATTGATTTTATCAATAGATATGACTAATGTGTGGATTTATCAACATATATGATCAATGTACATTAGATTGTCATACATATAATGACCCTGAATTTTAGGTGCAAAACCTAATACTCTTCATCAGCAAATATGCTGCTTTTATCTCATGACATCCTGACGATCATCACGAATACTCCCAATCCATTGCTCACGATGAATGGTCTCATGTTGTCCACCTTCCCGGCCTGTTGAAGGGTCCTTCGAGAACCTCCCTACCCCGCAGACCCGTTGGTTCAAAACCTTTAATTCTCACACTGAGGCGATCGGTATCATTCGTCGAACCATCGTCATCAGTCAGCATTTACTACAGTATCCGGGTTAAACAATCCCAACGGTGTTCAACAACTCCCCGAAAAAAGCTAAAAATACATCAACTGAAACGTGTAATACATGAGACAAACAAAAAAATGTGTTTAAGTATGAATAGATTGAAACACTTTACGCATGCGTGCACATGAACTGACTTCGATACTCATTACACTCCTCTTTCATAAGAATGACAATACGAGATTATTAATATAATAATCGCATTAATACATGAATCTGTTTACGACAAGAATAGCCACAATGGATTTTAAAAGCTCGAACGTTCCTCATCGTTTAATGCGTGCAACACATAACTGAATTCAAGTTGTCTATTCATGTACAAAATAATTCTAGCCTGAAAGAGACTATATTCTAATCCGATAGCACGGCATTTTATGGCATAGGTCTAACTGTCTAGAAATTTAGAATAAATTACGTAACATTCAATTTATTAAACAACTTTATGACATAAAACGGATAGCAAGAAAGAATAAAGTTTTACATTGTCACATACTAGTAGCTCTACAGCGGAAGATTGCTTCCTTGAAGTGGACAGCTCTCTGACAAGGCTCTAATGCATTCGGGTGATATAGAGAAAACACAGCGCAATAAGTACTCTAGACGTGGTCAAATCCACGGCCAGAGAACGCGGGATACCCCCCCCCCCCAATGCCGGCGATTTGTGCGTGCTGCAGTAAGTGGACAGAAAATGCTATTTCAAAATCGCCAAAGCCAAAGTCATACACCATGGGTAATGCTGTACTCGGCAACAAAACCCATTTTACATTTATGTTCATATATAATACAATAAGGTTTTTTTTTCATGCGCAAAATTCTGTGACTTCGTCAAATTTCAGAGTTTTTGGTCTCTTAGTTAAAACTTGACAACTTCTTTAAAAAAAATTCCAAGTTTCATTAAAGGGACATTTGGTGCTTCATGTTCCTGTACGATGACTTGTTAGAAGTACGAGCAATTAATTAGTGATCATAAGTGTCATGACTGAAGTGTCATTACAGTGGTTACATATATTCTGATGGATCTGTTGTTTTTTTTCCTAGTGTTTGAGAGTACAAAATTCGATGCTTTCTAATATATAAATGCGAAAGAGCTTGTGGTGTCGCCTATGTTCTTCAGTCTTTCTCGGGTCAAGCACATAAATAATGAGTTCCCATAATCAGTACATTAATGGCAGACTCAGTGACAAGCAGCGGCCAGGGGAAGTTAAATATGGAATAACTTTCCACTGGAAAGGTATATACGGAAACCGGGTCCAAAACAGTGTATACATTCCTTGCTAAAAATATACCTTTATTCACATATGTTAGGATTACAATATTACACTATATTTTTTAATTTCACCCGCATCTTCAGCCTCATTAGGAGCACAATAAATGTTTCCTTTTTTGATCGCATCTTTCTTGTATCGCACTCACTTTACTACACAAAGATCCCCCACCCGAACCCCCCGCGGGCTTGGGAATGCAGAAGAGTCCTGACACGCCCTCCCGTATTCGTCAGAGGCGACTTAATGGAGGCAACCATTTTGCCCTGGGGTGCGTTCTGCGATAATGTTCCAGCTAACAGGTCTTGGGTTGTTTAATGAAAAGACTGGTTTGTAAATAAAATTGGACTTTGTGTATGAAGGATTCCCCCCCCCCCTTTTTTTGGCTTTCTCTTTGTTTTGATAACTAACCTTACGAGGTACTGTATAGCCATGATTGTGCCGTTTTAACCCTATACATACATCATAAAGGTCATAATGAATGTTTCATTGGCGTGTAGAAATCGTTTGGAAACAAACACATACACAGTATATCTTGGTGAAGTTTTCCGTGATGACTACCTGTGCATTTGGAGGACTAATCGTTCAAGATGTCGTTCAAGATGACATACTGATTAAAAAAAAAAAACGGTTATTGCTCGGGGATGTTGACACTACTACTGGTTTCTTAAAAAAAAAATTAAAAAAATAGGTTAGTGCTCGGGGATGTGGCCACTACTTTCTTTCATCTGATAAACATTTGGAAACCGACAGTGTACCGCATGACTTCAAAAAGGTGGCGCTGTTAATTGTCAAGCGTATACGTTTTTGATGGAAAGAAAACAACATACTTACCTCGTCTATCTTGCACATTGGGTCTTAACTGATTTATAACACGTCGTTTGGAAGGGAGCAACTACATCGTGCACTAATCCTGACCACATACAGGCAAGTTATGGAAACCTACATACAGATGGCACAGTGTTTGTTTACAAGCAAGAGTCTGTGTTCAACGCAGGGGTGAAATTAACCTGGGTACAGTCGTCGATATATGTTTGCTTTGCCAATATATTCTTTTCTTTGTATTCCCCGCTGATAATCCGTCAAAAATATATTATCATTAATTAATGGCATCTTATTGAGATTGTGGCGATATCGACGCCTAGCGACATTAGAGGTGTTTTCCGTGATGATTAATTCTATTAATCGCCAATTATCCAAAACGATGCAAGTATGCTGCTGCACGCGATATTTTATGTAATCTGATTACATGGTCCAATTACGAGGAGATACTTTTGCACTTTCCTCATGTTTCAACTGAATTTATTCTGACATTTTGATAACGAAAACGTGAACAGGTTGTTTCTATAGAATATGGATATAATATTGGAACAGTCTATTTCGGAACAACTTGATCAGAGTTATCGAACTTGAAATTACCATATGTAATCCCAGTTGTAGAGCAGAGGGCCGTGCGCTAAACTTTTCGCATATTCCCAAGCCGTCAATCTAAAACTTTAAATAAAATTGACCGGACTGTAATCCAGGCTAGGGCGAAAGGTTCGGTGATCAAGACATGACCAGGGCCGGCCCGACCATATAGGCGAATTAGGCAGTCGCCTAGGGTGCCAGGCTTTAAAGTGCGCCACATTTGACGGAAGTGATTTTTTTTGCCATGGTTCGCCTAGGGCGCCAAAACTCCCTGGGCCGGCCCTGGACATGACACTTTTATTTCTCTCGCAACATTTATGAGTATTTTAAAAAATCCTGACATTGCACGCTTAAGCCACCGGGCCACACATCCACCATAATATGATACAACTTTGTCCCATGATACAACGAGAGCATGTAGTATGTGCTTGATCCAAGGAGAGACCTTCCGACATACCAATCATTCTTGCTTACCGCCTACTTATTTAATATTACATATGGTCATGATGACTATCAGCTTAGGTCTGGTGTGAGTACCGTTATACTCGCTTATAAGCCAATACCAACTGCAAACTGCATAGACCCAGATCTGCCGTCGCATAATGCGCCGGCAGATCTGGGCCTATGCAGTTTGTAAGGACTAATCAGTAGAACAAACAACATAAACCCTGATCTGCCGGTATATTATGTGACGGCAAATCAGGGTCTATGTTGTTTGCCTTTGGACCCAGGTTTTACGCGAGTGAAAACGGTAGCTGCAATCTTGTAGCATACTGTTGGTCAACATGGGGAAAACGTTCCCACAACAGTGACTAAAATATAAAATATATATAATAATATCCAGTCTAAATATCTCAGGAAATGCTGCTTTCGTTTTGCATAAATATTTTGCTTGTTTTGTTTGTTTCTTTTTTAATTCCCTTAATACATCTGTAACATTTCATATTTTATATATAATAATAATAATAAATATATTTAGGGAGGATCAGCAAATAAAACGTAGTAATACATTAATACATATAACAATTAAATAACATTGACACATTACGTTATACAAGTATAAAAAACAGGTGTAATACAAACATACATACATGTAAAAAATATGAAGAAAAAAAAATGTGATTCACCAAGGATGACCCATAAAAGTTTACAAAACTTATTTCCAGTCGGGTCCTGAGGAATCAAGATTTTGGGGCAGGGCATATTTTCCACACACACACACACACACACAAATATTCATTCTAGTAAATGTTCATTGAACTCTGTTCTCTTCATTTACTTTGTTTTAAAAGGTATGACTTTACAGCCGGTTTGAAATAACGCGTGGTGTAACATATAATTACATCTACTGCTCCTAGTGTCAAAACGGTGATGATCACTATTTTTTTTTACAAATCTTTGGCTCTTATAAGATTGACTTTCTCATACGAATTTTATGAGCATGATTTAGTCTTAACTGTTTTACTCTAATGCATTAGAAAATTTTCTTATGCAAATGAGACTTGGCGGGAATTTTGTAAAGGTCCATTGTGTTGTTGAATAGTAAACATCGCTATATATATAAAATAGACTCCTATGTAAACAATGTTCCAGTATGTGCTGCACGCACTTTTACATGCACGTAATAGATTCTTGCATATGATATGCGTTATCTTGATATTTTACGCTGCTGGAATGTTTCAAGGTCTCGAGATAGCTTTTTGAGTGCCATAATAACGATGTCAGAATCATTAAACAATCTTAACTGATGCCTGTCTGTATGTCTGCATGCATGTACGTACATATGTGTATATGTATACGATTACGTATGCACAAATAAGTTGCTTCTATGTCCGTAAACCTGTGATTCTGTGTGGAATGTTTCAAGGTCTCGAGATAGCTTTTTGAGTGCCATAATAACGATGTCAGAATCATTAAACAATCTTAACTGATGCCTGTCTGTATGTCTGCATGCATGTACGTACATATGTGTATATGTATACGATTACGTATGCACAAATAAGTTGCTTCTATGTCCGTAAACCTGTTTATCTGTGTGATTTTTTTTTTACATAATAATGAAGGTCTCATTTTGATAGTTTTGTATACATTTTAACTCTGCATACTCATGCAATGTCTGTTCGAGGGGAACAAATAGTATCAAAAACTGATTCCAATTTCGTTATTCACGTATGTATTCAGTACACAACACCGGCTTATTATACATAGAGTATAAAAACAAAATGTATAATGAACTAACATTTCACATCACCTTTGATCATGGTAGAACATAAAAATTAATAACTATGTCGTGACGGCCCGAGACAAGAGACCTGCAATTAATTAGTTGTATACATATAATTTATATCCGGATGTAGCTCATTATTTTTTCCCCACCTTTTTAAGACACAAAGAAACTCAAAATGTATTCTTAGCCATTCATTTTAAACCCTCAGAGCCGGATTTAATTACAACAGTGGTGGCAGACTACTGGCAATTAGTTGCCACTTATCCACTAAGGCGACTTATTTATAATTATGCCGACAAATTTGAATGAATAAGACGGCTTATGGATTAGTGGTAGAAATATGCCACCATAGAGATCAAAAGTAGGTGTCAACACAGCTTTTGGTCAAATTATCCTGTTATTGAGTCGATATAAACAAAGAGACATGTCACCTTAGATTGTACATAAGAGGTTTTAATTTCTCGCATTGTTTTTAATTATGTGAACATATTTGAAGGAACAAGTCGGCTTATGTAGGTGAGTAAGTGTCACATAGTTGGCAGAAACCTGCCACCATATATAACAGCTTTTTCATTCTCGTGTTTCCACATTGGCTGTATGTATATTGTAGTTGATCGTTCAAAAAACACCAACTTTCTAGATAATTTTGAGATATATGTCATTAAGGTAAGAATTCTACCTTTTATTTTCTGATCTGAATCTTTCTTTCATAACTTTTTTTGTGTTTAATTTTGAATGAGAAGCATCATTTCATTTTTCAGGGCTTACACTATCTTTTGTTGGTTTCTACAGTATTTATTTTCAAACATCATCACAGAAAGTACATAAATAATATCACATCAAGAGATACAGATTATAACTTCAAGGAATAGAATGAAAAGTTGTTCAAAGGCTTTATTTATATCGCAAAATATCACTATATCTCTAGCCTTCATGGACTTGTTTGAAAAGGTGTTATAAATATCACAGTTATAAAACCGCTGAATCTTTAGGAGTGAAACCAGATTGCTAATGAGTGATTAGGTTACTGACTGTAAGAGAGTTATCCAAATGTTTCAAGAAACATTTTTCCAATATTTTACCCACACATCTTAGAAAAGAAATCGGTCTATATTTAGATAATATATTTGTGTCCCCTCTTTGTTAGTATATGCAGAGATATATTATGTTTCAGAGAAATGTTAAACATTTCTGACAAATAATGCATGTCGCGATAATACAAGAGCGCATAGCTTAGATTGATCTCATCAGGACCATGCACCCACCGATCCCCACGCCCCGCCTTGCCAATATCTAGATTTGAAATTGCATCTTCTACATTATTTCTGCAATTGTGAATACTATTACGGCAATGTCAGGGAGAAGTATAGAGGGTAGGGTTTTGGAAGTTTCGTCTACAAAGGGGTGTTCGGAAAAATAAATTTGTTACAAAATTTACTTTATCAAGACTTAAATGTTTTGGCTACATTCCACCAAACCTTTTGGCTAACAGTGCCATCTTAAAGGGTATTAGCAAATTTACTAAAATACTCAAGTTGTGACTTCGCACGACCTTTTATATCTCTAAAATTCTTCCAGTTTAGCCACCAAGCGATTCTTTTCCATTGCCGAAATAATTTCCTAATATTATTGTGCATCCAGACGATACATTATGATTTTACGGGGAAATAGCGGAATGAATGGGTTGTTTCTAAAAAAATATTGACAGAACCTTACAGATCTGTTCATCAATCAAAAGGTTAGAAACAAAAAAAAAAAAAAAAAAAAAAATTAAGAAAAACAACAACAAAAAAAAAACAAAAAACAACAACAACAAACAATTAATTATATATAATAGGTCCTGTATATTTAGTAAATATTCCTAAACTTTGATTTTAAAAGTTACGTTGTGGAACATTCATAAAGTTTGTAGAACAATATACAGGATTGTGGTCACTACAAAAAAAAGTTCAAAGACCACCTCTTCATAATAAGTTAGTGTTACACAAATTATCTAAGACCACCTCTTCATAATAAGTTAGTGTTACACAAAGGATCTAAGACCACCTCTTCATAATAAGTTAGTGTTACACAAATTATCTAAGACCACCTTTTCATGATAAGTTAGTGTTACACAAATTATCTAAGACCACCTCTTCATAATAAGTTAGTGTTACACAAAGGATCTAAGACCACCTCTTCATAATAAGTTAGTGTTACACAAATTATCTAAGACCACCTCTTCATAATAAGTTATTGTTACACAAATTATCTAAGACCACCTCTTCATAATAAGTTAGTGTTACACAAATTATCTAAGACCACCTCTTCATAATAAGTTAGTGTTACACAAAGGATCTAAGATCACCTCTTCATAGTAAGTTAGTGTTACACAAATTATCTAAGACCACCTTTTCATGATAATATAGTGTATCACAACATAAGTATTACATCGATTAATGTGGAGCTATGTTCAGTATTCTATGTGGGTTGATCAATCACTTGGTATAAATTAAAGGTACTCATAATATTCGTAATATACCTGCATCTACTTGATATCATGATGTCTTCTCTAAAGACCTCTAAGATTATTGTATTTTCACAAGACTGTTTTGCTTGTTCATTTGAGAGTTCGACCAAGGTCCATTCATATAATTATATATTTAAATAAAAAGCTGATATTAAAATTTTTCTTCCGAAATAATTATTTCAGGCCAATTAGCCTGGAGGTTTGGTATTAATAATTTTTTTATTTTTTTCAATAAAAGGAATTCTTGTTTTGAAAAACATAGCTACCCCACCGCATTTCTTTTGCTATCGAACCAAATTGGTGGTTGGGAATTCGGTTGTAAAATATCGTCTGTTGGAATTGAAATGTCAATCCACATCTCCCTGATTGAAAAAGCACCAAAAATATTAAATTCGATACTTAAGCGTGGACATGGATTATATTTAATGTCACTAGCACGTAAGAGCAACAGGCGGATGAAAAGTAACGGTACCCTTAATTTACTTATTTTGACACGGTAACAAATTATGATCTAATTACAATAATATAACAAATAAGAACACCTTGCTGCATATGCTAGTGTATGTGAATTGTACAAAAAATCCTCTGTGACTAAAGTAATATACATGTATTAGTAAAATACAAATTAATTGGCTGTATATACCGTATGTACTCGCTTATAAGTCCCGCTGAAAAACTGCACAGACTCAGATCTGCCGTCGCATTATGTTAAAAACAAACAAACAAAACTGTTGATAGTTACATCAAAGTCGTCGATTCAGTTTAAAGTTCCGGAACTAAAAAGGTTTGCATCGAAGCAACACAAATAACCGGACGAAACGGAAAACATTCTCTTGAACGTGATGCTAAATTTGACCTACATAAAATATGATACAGGATCTAACAATATAAAAATCGAATTTACTTGTGTCTTTATAAATGTGTATTTAGGCTTAATTAAAATTTGACAAAGAATCCCGCTTTTTATATAAGAACATATATTTGAATAGACGTCGCTGGTGGATACGAGCCATGATTTAGATTTTTCGGTCATTTTTTGCGAGTATTTTATTGGTAAGTTCATCTGCCAATCCCACAGATCTTGCATAATACATGTCATTTATGTTTCAAACTTTCCTCTTCTTACTTTCATATCACATATATTCATTCTCATGTATAGTTTAAAAGATTAATATTAGAGGAAAGACATGTTTTCTATGACAAAAAGCTGACTATTTTCAACACTTTTTATTCCAGTGAACTGCTGCGATGTTACTGTTAATTATCTGTTCACTGGCATTATGCACATTTTCAACGGCGAACAACCAGTAAGTAAAAATATTCATATTTGTTTGAAATAATGAGTACCATATATTTATAACAATTTTTATTCTTATTATTATTTTTCTTGGGCATCCTCCTCTTCATTCTGATCATTATCACTATTGTTGTCGTCAAGCTATTTGATGAATAAGTCTACTACTACTACTACTACCACTACTACTACTACTACTAATTATTATTATTATTGAGCCTGTTTTCTTCCTTATCCTTAATGCTGATCATTATCGTCATGATTGTTGTCATTATGACATTAGATGATGATGATAATGATGATGATGATACTACTACTAATACTAATAATAATTATTATTATTATAGGTAGATAATGAATCGACAAAGTCTGGACAAGGGTTGTGCACACTTGCTAAATTTCACTAACTTATTCATAATTTGACTGGATATTTGTAGACGAGAGAGCGAGAGAAAGAGAGAGAGAGAGAGGGAGGTAGAGAGAGAGAGAGAGAGAGTGACCGTGAGTTTTTAATTACAAGCAATTGCCAGTATCATTGCTAGATAATTAATCCCTCGCCACGAAGATGTCCAGATCTCTACATGTATCTAAATAGATAGCATTGCGTAGATAGATAGATAGATAGATAGACGCCATAGGGGTCTTTGTAAGGGGCTTAAAAAGTAAATAATGGAAGTTTCACATAAAAGTAAAAGTGGAGAGATAATATAGACTTCCCAGATAAACCAATTGTATTTTTCTTCTTCTCAAGTGTGAGTTTAAAACACGATTCATTATCTTAATTAATGAATATACACTACTTGAACTTTCACATGTTCGCAGACGAAATATTTGTTCTCATAGCCAATTGCTTAGGATTCATTTCTCAACTAATTTATAGGGGAGTCACGTGCCATTAAATCCCATAGGGTGAAACAAACAAGGCACGAAATAATACATTTTACATGGCCAATAAACTGATAAATAATGTTCATTTGTAAGTATTCAACAACTTATTTCGTAAGCAAGTAAATATATTTTGAAAGACTTCTTGGTATAGGATGAGTATAATCTTACATCTTTACTACCTATAGCCTTAAAACAAACCATATTTATTCCAGGTAACTTGGAGAAACAAGTTTATTAATTGACCTAAAGATAATTGCATTGTCCGATGGCGAATAAAGTAAAGTATAAAGCTTTTTCTTTATGTCACCTCTGGGCCTCTGTAAAGTAAAGTATAAAGATTTTACTTTATGTCACCTCTGGGCCTCTGTAAGAAGGAAATAGGTAGAATGTAGAGAATATATAACCAATGTAAATGATGTTTGTATAAATATCATTAAAAAAAACCCACTTTTTGTTTCTGTATTTCTGATTGCATTCCAGATTTATATCCCATTTACGTCGTTCGCTAAAGAGCAAACAAACCAGTTCCAGATGTTGGTGTAGCACAATGTGCCGACAGATATTGGTCTCCGTTATTTGTTATCTCTGTGATTTCATTACGCTTCTTTTGAGTGAGCGTGATTAGTTTGACCGCCAGGTGTCGCGCTTTTAAGGTTGGTCGGTGACCATATTGTAATTTTATTTCACGAAATTTCTGCAAACTGGAAAAATACTCATGCATGAAATATGGGACTTTTATCATTCTGAATTTATACCAACCTACGTGGTCGTTGTAAATGATCTACTGAGAGACATAATTTTCAAAATGGATTTTGTTCTAGGATGGTGAATATTTTTAAAGAGACCGACCACCATTTCATTTTGGAAGGGGGGGGGGAGAAGTGGCTCTTCTGGATTTTTGGCAGAAATAAAATGTACGGTCTCCAGATAGCTTGAGGGGAAAAAAAATCCTGCTCTGACCTGTATATTCTTTCCATCATATTATTTGAAAATAATATCTTGAGAAAAAAATGGGAAAAAACAAAAAACATCAGGTTGGAAAAAAAATCCCAGGTCTCTCCCCCGAAAATTAAATGGTCGGTTCCTAATGGTATAATATCGTGGAATGAGATATCACCAAATTTAAATACTGTACTTAAATTGTAACAAGTAAAGTACTCGTCCTCATTGTTGGTAAATGCTAACTTGTTAGATTTATGTGCAATGCAACATGACTTCTGTGGACCTACATTCCAGTAGCCGAGTAGACTAAAACTGTTTTCCAAATTGAAGAGTAGCTATCGACAAAGAAACATTGCGTGGTGTAGACCTTGATCTGCCAGCGCATAATGCAAAAGTATATCTGGGTCTACGCAGTTTGCATATCGATATGTATTATGCACAAAGTAATGCGGTATACATCCATTCACTTGAAGAAAAAGTATTATTTAGAAAATTTATTTAATTTTCCATTATCAATTTTCCAGCACCTATATGGTTGTTCATCCCAGCTATATGAGACCGAATTCTGATTTCCTAGTTCGTGTGGAGCTTTATAAGAAGCTTGTGAGCTCAGAGACCATAACTGCAGAGTTCGTGACAAATGACGTGAACGATGTTAGGAAATCTGCACTCATAAGGTCCATCTCCTTGAAACCTGGTAAGCCAGTTATGTTATGTCGAATAATAAGCTGGTCGGTCGTATTTGAATACACACTAATTTGTAAGATAATGATAAACGAGCAGGCTTTGACAATTGACATCGTAAGAAACAAAGCACGTGATAAAGGCCGAATCATAGGTCATTTCATTTTCCATTCGCTTGCAGCGACACGTATATGTATACGTATGTATGTATGTCTTTTCGTCTGTCTGTCCTAGAATATCATGTGTTTAGGGCCTTTCAAGGGAAAAAAGGGAATGTGCTTTGCTAAAAATGAATATAATCTAAGCTTGAAAAGTGTGACAGTTATCTTCTAAAAATTATACCACATACAGTTTAAAATCGTTCATCTTCAAGTTAAGAGTATATAAAAGGTGAAAGAGTTATAGTAAGGGAAAACTTATGAAAATCGCATCTTTCATTTAGTACACGTGCAAACTGTAGAATTGACGATCTGGTGAATTGAGAAATTACCTCACTGCATGCACCTTTTAATAATACGTCGTTTCTTTCTCTCACTTTTCTCAGGAATGCAAGAAGCAGACATAATACTATCGGTAAGTTTGTGTATGGAATTTGCTAGCAACAATAACACACAAAAATTAACTCCTTTTATCTTTTAACGATATCTTAATAATGAGCCAGTTCAATTGACTGTGTACATTATTCGGTGTTTAGGAGAAAACGTCTAAATCCTACTGTAGCACTGACTAGGGAATGGAGTGTCTTCGTACTGGAAGAATTATATAGTTAATGGATTTATATTTTACATACTGTAGAACAGACTAAAGTAGAGAGTGTCTTTGTACTGAATGAATTATATAGATAATGGATTTATGAATTTAATTAAGCTGATAATAGAGATAATTTGTATCCCAGTGTTTTGCGAAGTTTATTGAAATAGACTCGGATATAGGGATGGGTGATTGTGATTTTACCGATCGGAATGTCTAGAGTGAAACATGCTTTCTTTTCCAACATTCCCAACATTTACAAGAAGAGCAAGTGTAATCAGCTGGAAATTGAATATATTAGCTGATATATACAGATTCGAAATTTGTTAATTTGTACATGCGTTTTCATGGAATTTTTTTTAAAAACTTGCCCTTTTAATGGAGCAAGATTCTCTGTTACAGGATTATAGCATGCATTAAGGCAGTTCTGTAAATTTGTGTTTGTTTTCGACAGATTCCAGCTGATTTTGAATCCAAAAGCTACATGCTAGAAGTGAATGGAACAGGGGACGTACCTTTTAAAACGTCCAACTATGTTTACTTCCTTGACAAATCGATGTCCATCTTTATACAGACGGACAAAGCGCAATACAACCCAGGACAACAAGGTACATGACGCATGCTCTTGTAACACAGTTATGGTCCCCACCTCCCATTTTCACCAAAAGTTGGTAATACAGAATGCGTGTTTCCATCCGTAACATTCAAGTGTTCGTCTTGGAACACTTAATCCATTTGAAATAACGATCTAAAACTACTTTCGTTATGTACCATAGACTGGATTTGGATTAGGAGGATAGGGCGACACAGTTATGTAGGAGAAGGCTAAAAATCTATTACAACGTCTTTCAAAACGATTTGGAACAACGTAAATACTACGAATCATACTAAAAGAAGTAAACAATTATACACTGGTAATATTTTTACTTATACACATTGACTATAGATATGTTCTGCATAAGACATTTGTAGTCTAATCTTTGAGGTAAAGTTTACAAGACATTTATTTTAAGTACGTGCTTCAACTAAAACAATGCAAAATAAATGTGTGGACATTTTATCACGACTAATGAATTTGGCACACGTCATGTTTTCAATTCTAATTTCTAGAGTCAATTTGTCAAAATGTTTTTGTAAAAGCCGTTTACTGTGAATCATAAAAAATGTGTAATAATAGAATATAACATATAAGATTCTGTGTAATTGTGAATATGCAAATAAGACATTTACGCGCTACTGAAGGCAATTCAACAGTATCAGGTTCTGCTGTTTTTAGTGTTAAACCAGGTGAAGAGTCGTGTCAGTCAGGTGTCAGATATAATTGTTACCCGTCTCCAAAACCCTGTCAAAATTAAAATTGTTGTGAACTATATTTTTAGAAATTGTGTCACTATCGTATATCTGTATATACACGATTGGACTCTTTTGTAATGTAAAATAATCCATCTAGTACATCTCTACGACTAAGAATATCCACAAACTGAAGTACGGTTAAATTTAAGATATCTTTAAGAAACACTAACTGTGTTGTAGTAAAGAACTCCGCGCATAAAAATAAAAAAATAATGTCTTTTGTTTTGTTGTCCATCTGCTTGGAGAATCAAGTTCTCCCCATCTTGAATCTTGCTTGTTCATTTATTTTATTGATTTTTCTTATTCATCACAACATATATATGTTCTTTTCCATTTGCTTGGAGAATCAAGTTCTCCCCATCTTGAATCTTACTTGTTCATTTATCTTATTGATTTTTCTTATTAATCACATCATCTATATATTCTTTTCTTACGTTTTATGATCAGTCCAATACCGAGTTTTTGCGGTTGACCCTGGATTGAAGCCGAAGTCAGTAATTCTGGATATCGAGATATTTGTAAGTGATCCGTATACAAACAATTCTTTGCCATGTACACTAGATCCCCCACCTTTAATGCTTTTAAAATGAATATTCTCCCGCTCTCTCCAAGTAATTGTCATTTGGGAGGCAGGATGTGATTTAGATTGTCTTTCACGTTGTACTACCATTCACACCTGTGGCGAATATATATTGCTGATAATTATAAAGAAAGATAAGAGACTATCTTTAAAGTACTTGTATTTGAAGAGAATGAATGAAGGTAGCAATAACTTATGCATCTGGTAGGCCTACCAGACAATATATTTACAGTTATCTGTTTGAATCAAGTTTTTAAACATGTCAAAAACCAAAGTTTTGGGTCCGGTTTGTGTCTCGTACAGGTGTACCAACGGTTGGCTGTGAAAACACGTTCAAAATCCTCCTCTAAAGTTATGTTTCTTTTGAGATACAATCCTGCTCATCAAGTACACCTTCCGTTAGAGCTAGAGTGTAATTTTTAATGTTTTAAATTAAAATTGCTGAGAATGGTATTGAAATGTCCTATTTATTGCCTTAGTTTTATATACTATTTACTTACTGGCAGAATGTTGTATGATGTCTGCGTCGGACGATCTTATCCTGTAAAAGGGTTAGAAGTAGTCAAGGCAGGGCAAGACTCTGCGAACTCCTCCCTACATATTATTAACTGATGTAAGGGATCTCACGTCCAATATAGTTCCCTCGATGAGTACGCTACCATTACAGATGTTGCAATGAACATAGCGATGCAGAGAAAATACACTTGCCGACTCTTTCTGTCCCCACTCAGACAACTGAGAACTAATCTAAACATTAGTTTTTTATTCATGTATTTTTCTTGTAATTGACAAAACAATGCATACTCACGAAGACTTGCAATGCATAGTCTATCAAAGACCAGAAAAGCTCCTTGCTCTGAGCTTTCTGCGAAAATGTTTTGTTAAGCTCTAATTAAAAAAAAATAAATAAATAAACAAATAAATTTAAAAAAAAACAACAAAAAAACACACAAAAAAAAAAAACAAAACAAAAAACAGCTAGAGTTTGAAATGGCACCTAGACAAATCGTTCTATATAAAAATAAGCAAGAGATATTATGGAGGCGAATACATGTATAGTTGTTATTCTCTTTCACATACATTGTTTGCTTCCTTCAGAAGATTTCGAATCAATCGATGGTTAAATAAAACTTATACGTCAACAAATTTACTAGGTAACTTTTCCGTGTTGCCATTAATACCTCGCTATTTCCATTTCATGTAATGAAAGGATGCTAAAGGCAACAAGCTCAGTGAGACCAATGGGGTACAGAACATTTTTGGCACAGCCGGATCATTTCAGCTGTCAGACATGCCCGTCCAGGGAAGCTGGCGTATCACGGCTAAAGTCAAGGTAGGTTTTTCCGCTTTTCTGCCCGTTTCTTCCCTCATAGTTCTCTTTCTCCACTCTCCATCTTTTAAAAAAATCATCATCATCATCTGGTTTTTGTTTGTTTGATACTAATTAATGCTGTGAATATAAAGTTTTGAGGCTGATATATCTTTGATCTTCAATTAATAGGAATATGATCCGATTCGAAGGAATAATAATCAGACTTCATGTTTGAGAAGCATGTGTCCAAATGGATATCTTTTGTTCTCAGTTCCGGATAGTTTCAGGATGTCAGTTTATCTTAAAAAATAGAAGAAAAAAATATTTGTTAAACTGAAAATTGATAGGTTTGTATACACTTATTATTTTCAACATTTGTAAGAGGACATATTTCTTGTTTATGTGTTACTTAATTCCATCCTAATTACTCTTGTCTTCTTGTCTATAAAACAAGAAGCTTTACGGAACAGTTATTAACTTCAGCTTTTTTAATCTTTATCATACTGTTCATATATCTGGGGATACAGTCATGTTCAAAACCTGTGCATTAAACCTTCTTTTTTTCATCATCTTTTAATTATGATTAATTTTGATTTTGAATTTAATCTGTATTCAGACATAATGCACTATGAGAATTACCCTTATGTTAATCCCGAACATAATTTAAAAGATCATCTGAGTTAATAATTGTTCATGTTAAAAATTTGATAGTAATGATAGCTCATGAGATTTTGGATAGAGGAAAGAGTTCGTCAAATGTGAAGATATTTTTTGACAAATTACGAAGGCAAATCGCGTAATATCTAGGTTATTCTAAAGTTTACTCATTCACCAAAGCTATGTAACATACATTCATTACTGCAGATCCTTTGAATCTTAATGATCATTTAAAACAATATTTGTAGAGATGAACAAATGCTATTAAACTATTTTAGTTCAAGTTACTAGTATATTGCAAATTGTCATTAATTCTTCAATCAATGAACTTTTTCTGAAATTGACAACTAAAATTCTATAAAAATGACGAAAAACTATATTTAATTCATAAGTTAAACGAAACAGCGTCTTTTGCAGGGAACGGAGATACAAGAATCCTATTATTTCCAAGTTGAAGAGTATGGTAAGTCAAAATGAAAGTGAATGTAATTTTATATCCCATATTTATTTCTACAGTAAATGTCAGTTGTTGAAAACTTAAATTAGACGTTTTTACGTGAAATTCCAAAACAATTGTTGTTCTTTTATTGAAAATTGAAAGTATTTTATGAAATTGAATGTTAGATTGACACAAATTAAATTGCCTGAAGGAAACAACTGTAAATAACTAGACACAAACGTTTTGAAAGGTCAAGTTGCTTTACCTCTGTAATAACAAGATTGACATATACTCCATTATCATTGGTCACTTTCCAAGCATTTGTATGCGTTCTCACATCATTATGCATTCAACAGATTTTTCTTTTGTTGCATGGAGCAAGATGTGTTCTCTTTCCAAAAGATAAGCATTGGACAAATTTGAATATTCCAATACATAATTTAGCTTAGTAGAACAAGTCCTATTATTTCTTAAGCTTCTCCAACACCTCCCCTCCCATTTTCAAAAACAACAACCCTACCCCGAGAAAAAAAACCCAAAACCAAAAACAAAACTCTACTTGTTATATTTTGGATTTAGAACTTGCCTCTTAGAACATACTATATATCTGATCGTTTGTTATGTAAAAGCTTCCTTTTGTATTCATATCTTTATTACGCACAAACAAATCCATTTCTTATGGAATACTCAAAGCAGGTCTCTGAAAAATCTTGATATGCGATCTTTAATTTTGAATTTTAAACGGAAGCATAATATAAGAAAATTGGTACAAATTTAATGCCACCCGAAACAATTAATATTGAGCGTCGATTAGCTGACAGTTACAAAACATACGAAAACTTTCAGTATTATCCTACAATGCACTATAAAACTGTCAATTGAATTATGTTTTTCGAGATAAGTATGGATTAGTTTTGGACTAAATTTTACATTTTTAGTCATAGTTTAACCTGAGTTAACCTCAGTTGATTTACACCTATTATTAATGCCAAATCCTATTGATATAATAAGTTTTTCACTTTGTCCAATTCTGTTAGTTATACTTTAGTCAATTACCTTTATTTAGCGTAAACTTGTGCGTGTGTGTGTGTGTGTGTATGTTTGTGCGTGTGCGTGCACATGAGTGAATCATTATATTTTTATCGCTACATGAGTATCATGATGACGACGATGAGGACTAGATGATATGTATTATATATCAGACTACTTATTGGAGACAAAGATAGAAACTTTACATACAACGAGTTTAAAATATCGGAATGTGATTGGTTGCGTTACACAGTTGTTTCATCTGTCTTGTGATTTTTGTCTCGTATTTGTAATTAAACTTGCGTAGGTCATCCTTTCATTCAACATTCTTTTCTCCTGTTGGCGTTTAAAATTCCTTCATGTTTTTTTTCATTGCCATGTGTAATTGTTTTCATTAACGCATTCTTCCTAATCGCACATTTTATATTACAGTTCTACCAAAGTTTGAAGTCACGGTTCAGATTCCTTCCTATGGAAATACGGATAATCCATCGCTGTCCGGCGTAGTCCGAGCCAGGTAGATGGGATGTTTCCTTATTACTTGTTGTTTAGAGTTAAACGCAGTTTTAGAATGTTTGGTGGATGGATTTGGAAAACTTTAAATAAAATGCATCTGGACTATGTTGAACTGTAGTGTGCTATCCAGGTTACTATACGACGCCCAAAGTATGTAGGAAAGTTATTGTTATTAAAATCTTAAAAGAAAATGCCGTGCTGGATGAAGTGCTCGCTTATAGTGAAGACAATGATTCGAATAATTCTTAAAGAAAGTTGATGAAATCAAGCCATGACAGATCTTTTTAATTAAATCGTATCAATTATAAAAATGCAATTTTCTGTCAATGTATAACAAGCTTAATATGGTGAATATAAATTCTTCTAAAGCTTTCAATTTATAAATTTTTTAGATACACTTTTGGGAAACCTGTCCAAGGTGTTTGTGTACTGCGAGTCGAGCGCCAGTACTCACGCGGCTTCTACGATCCAGTTGCGGTCCATACACAATTTACTGTAAGTACACTCACAGTAGCTGATGTTAAAATGATTTGTGCTGGAGAAAACGTCCTTATTTAAATTCACAGTAAATCAATTACAGGCGTTGATTAAAAACTGCAAGAGAGCGATAGAACGGATTATCTCAAACATGAAATGCCCATGATTCCTGTGGTAAGATAGAACAGTTTCCAAATTAAGACTAATAAGGGACATGACGCGATTATTCTCCGGACCTGAACATTCTTATAACAGAAAATGAATAAAACATATTTAATGATTTTTATCCGGAAAGAGAAAATATACAATAATGACAAATTTAACTCATGTATACTATTGTGCCAAAAATCGGCAATTTATTGGACATTTTAAGAGAAAGACAAGATTGAAGATCAATATTCTAATTTCTTTCTTTTTAAAGTCAGTTAATTAAAATAATTTATATCATTGCCGTCTTTAGAAATATGCTTTAATTGAGAGTTTAACATCATATCGAAAATACCCTGTTACTACCTTTAAATTCTCACAAACATTGGCAATGATTAAATAGTGACAGAAGATTTTGTCTGATCTTCTTTTTCCAACAAATGTGCACATGTATGGAATACATTTTATTTCGTTGACTTTACGTTATAAATCCTTTCATATCTTCCATTCCATTTTTTATTTGATAAAGATCAACGGTGAAGGGACCTTTACAATACCGATGAGTGTCTTGGAAAGGTTGTCACGTGACATTGAGAGTGAGTCATTCCGTGTGATGGCTAACGTCACAGAGACATTGACGGGCATAACGGAAAGAGCCGATGCGACCATCACCTTCTACCCAGAGAAAGTCAAGGTGGAATTTGCGCCGTATATGACAGAGAGTTTCAAGCCGGGATTTCCTTACTACGTTGCTGTTAGTATCTTGTAGGCTTATGGGTGGGGTTGGGGATTGGGTGGGGGACAATTCATTAAAAGACCATATGATATCTTATATCCCTAAAACTTGGAATGAGATTTCTCTTAATATATATATATATAAAAGGTATATATATAGGTAAAATAATCCATATCCTTAAAAAACCCTACTATACATGCCTCATTACAAAAAAATTTACTCAGGTATAGTCTATACCGTCTTATTCTCCATCCAATCATTATTGTAGTTGCTAATTTACATTTTTGGGGAGAAGTGCAGTTTTTCAACTTTTAGGATTTTGTTTTAACAATGACAGCGTGCAAGACAAAGGCGTTTTACAAATTTGAACTCGAACAAGCTGTATTCACAGTTTGCAGAGAGTCTTTTTGTTTACAAAAAAACTGTGCTGCATAATGCAATGGTTTCTGGGTATTACTTCAAGTATAATATAATCCTTCAACTATAAGTCTTTCGTTTGTACTGCTAAAGTTATTATGTATTTAGTAGAGTCCTATTGATAACAGTAATGATGCATCATGATCTATTTTCTATTTCTGTATTTTCATAGGTAAAGGTAACAGAGCAAGATGATCGCCCACTTGTGAACCCAACGGAAATGTTGAAAATCAACGTTACATATTTCACAAAGACGGCCATAGCGGGCGCCAGCGCCATTAACACCACTGATGCTGAGTTCATCAGTCCATTCCCTCTTGGAAAAGTCGTTCTTCTTCCAAACAAGCAATATACACTATCTCCAGATGGATTTGTAACCTTTAACCTGGATATTCCGGATTATGTTTTCACTGCGAGCATCTTAGTATGTAAAACTGATCTGTCCTTTATGATTGTTAAGATAGTACTTTGTAAAAAATACGATGACATTCAACTAAATTATACGTTCATTGCAACAACAAAATAAACTAGAATATATGCAACCTATTTAGCAAAGGGCTATCGTTGCAATAAACATATAATGTATATAACTTTAGCAAAGGGCTATCTTTGGAATAACCGTATAATGTATATAACTTTAGCAAAGGGCTATTATTGCAATAAACATAATGTATATAACTTTAGCAAAGGGCTATCATTGAAATAAACATATAACGGCTTCATATTATTGGAGTAAGGCAGAATGTTGGCTTGCAGAAGTGTCTGATACCAATAAGTTAAACCGCAGTGATTTATTAACAAGAAATTTTGAAGTGTCAAGAATGTCGAAAATGTATTTTTCCCCTCAAAACGAAAGGGATGATATGAATCACAAGAAAAACAAGAATAAAATTAACTGAAGAATATAAGAATAGTGTCCAGATACATACTGAAAACTGTTAGAAATTTAACTTGTTCATTTTGTTTCACGCATGTTGGGCGAAAGTGGCTTGTTCGATTTTTATGAGGTATGCCTATGTCATTGCAAGTACAGTGAGTTCAAGTAAAACAACACCGCATTTCATTCTATTTTCTCAATTTAAGAAGTTTTACATAAACTTCTAGGTGTCGCAGAATTTCTTTGTAAAAATTATTTTACCACTATGTGATTATTGCTAAGACTCTCTCACAAAGAGTAGCAACTCCATTTTGAAAATCTCGATGATTCATTTTAGGCCGAGTTTGCTGGAAGAAAGGTTTACAAAGACATCATCCGCTTCCAGTCTCCATCAAGTACTTTCTTGAAAGTGGAGCTTTTGACTAAATCACCAGAGGTAAGCATTTCTTCGCTTCCTAGAAAATTTAATAGAAATGTACAAACAAGGAGAGAACAAACAATGCAACATTTTAAATTCATTTCTGTATGTGTCCAGCGTGTCGACAACAACAAGAACAACAACAACAGCAAAAGCAATAATAATAATAATAATAATAATAATAATAATAATAATGCTGAAAGGGAAAAAACAACAGCACAAGCACACCTTGACTTATTTCACTTCCTAGGGTGTTGAGGAAAATATATAGGGAGCATAGTTACGACCCATATTTTATCGAAATTTGGTTGCGGAGAAATGATTGAAAGTGCTTATCAGACGCATAATTGTTTCCATGACAACCGTCTTGTAACCATATTCTACCTGCAATCTATAACGGCAACAGTTTTAAAGCTTCAACAAAAATGAAAACTATAAATGTTTCGTTGGATAGTTTAAGTTAGAGAAGACGGTTAATCTTGTAACTGTAAAACATCAAAAGGCTACGATGAGCCACGAACAAAAATATAAAAGAGAGTTTAACGTAAAAAAGAAGCTTAATTTAGACCACCATGCATATCTTTAATCTTCAGATGACTTTTTCTTGTACTCATTTTCAGATCGGGAAAAATGCAGTATTCACTGTCACTGGAAGTAAAATCCCAGGGGAAGTAACATACTATGTAGGTATTTTTCGTGCATCTCCTTCTTTTGCATAATCACCATTATGTTGCGTACAAATCGTATTGTTTATTTTCTGTATTATTCTATGTTACCAGTATTCGTTTGTACATCTCCGAAGACCAAATACATACTGTGTATAATTTGTCCATGTGCATTCCTTATCAAGTGGCTGCTGCATAATTACCTTCTTGCTGCCTCAATAAATTTTTTTTTTTTTGGCTAATCCTTTCAGGCTGTAAATTAAAAATAGCAATATAGTCACAGGTCACATAAATGATTGATTTAGTTTATATGAATTAAATCATTAAGACGAAAATTGCAAGTATTGAATTTCAATTATGAATTACTGTTTGTTCCTGGTTATCGTTATTTTGATTAACATTTATTTCAAAATTGTTGTCCACACAAATGATACACGTAGTAGCAAGGATAAAGATACGTTAGTGCAGTCACTAGGGTTAGTACTACCATGACAGGTTCATCTGGAGTAGCAGCCAATCACATCTGTGTCAACATGCCGTTTAATGTACCGAATTGCACATGTGTGACAACTTATCACAAGCTCTAATTTATGAGTAATTGCAGTACTAGGTAAACGTTTGAACATCAACTTTAAAAATTGTGAAAAACGATATAATATGACTTTGTTGTCAAAATAGGATATTTTCAAGGAATAAGATGTAACCGGATTACGTTTGTCGGCTGAAATTGATCTAATTTATATACATTTATCATCTTTTTGAAAATGTGGTTTTAGAGCACCTACGACGTTTATTACTTAACATAACATATTTAAATTAATTTTCTTTGCTTTATTTTAGACAGTTTATTTTGTGTAAGCACGTGTACATGTTGCATTATTTCCGATTAAACGAGGAATACGCTCCTTAAAATGATTAACTATCCTATTTATATAGAAAGACAACTGAACTGTCGAAATACTTTTTTGCACGCTTTTGTTTTTGGCGACATCTTGCTTTATTTGTAACTGGACAGATTTTAATTTATTATGTCTTTTTGACGTACACGAAATGTCAAAGTAAAGTGTCCTCCAACAATATGTTTAAAACTGTACCTGACAGGAACAACTTTCAGAAAGCAAATCTCTTTTTTTAGATTCTCTCAAAGTCACTCGTGTCGTTGAGGGGTAAAGTGACGGTGGATCAGAACAGCATGGTGCAGACTTTTGATGTCCTTATAACTTCCAATATGGCACCGGCAGCTCGCATTCTAGTGTACTATGTCAAATCTGATGGAGAAATAGTGGCTGATGGACTATCCTTCACGGTGCAGGAAATTTTCCAAAACAAGGTGAGTTTGTTTAAGATGCAAGCTGAAATATAATAATACACATATTTGCTTTTACTTAACTTTTCGATTCGGAATTTGTGTGTATTAATATTTTGCAATATCACAGATTTGATTTGATGTACGTTTACCTTGCTTTGAATAGGTGGACATCAAGTTTAACAAGGTAAGGTCGCAGCCTGGTGAAAATGTTGAAGTTCAGCTGAAAGCAGACCCTGATTCTGTCATTTGTGTGCTAGCCGTAGACAAAAGCGTACTACTTCTGCGAACTGGAAATGACATCACGGAGAAAAGGGTGAGTGAACTGAGGGAACCTTACTATTATAAGAGATTGTAATTATGATTGACTCCATTCAGTTAAAACAAATCATTACATAGTAAATATAAATGTATAACTCGAAGTTCGAAAGTTCCTATAACAGTCACTCTCTTCTCAATGCTCGGAAAACTTTCTTTAACAAATTTAAATTGATAAGTTGTGCTAACGTTCAGACTCTATTTATTACGTGACTGAACTCACATATTCTATTCAACGGGCTGCAAAATTGTGTAGCGGGACGACTGAAGTTGTTTCAAATGTTATACATGTGTCATATATCACAGCAGGACACCATAAGTGATATCATGGGAAAGATAGCAAAATATAAACTGAGTGGATGAAACGTCATGTCAGTGAGATTATAAATATCAATTTAAAAACAAATGTTCTCCGTTTTCATCATTTTCACATGGATCGCAAATAACTGGTTGGTGATAAGGATGAAACATCTAATAACCGGGATTACCCAGTCTAACAATAATAATCATATTCGTCCTGTGGGTGACTTGGTGCAATAGCTAGGGCCAGTACCACAATCCCATGCATCATGTCATGACAGGTAAACTTCGGATGGCAGCCAATCACAGATTGTCCATGTGCTGTTAAATCCAATGAGTAATATGTGTGATAATTCCTCTGAAGTGTTTGCTTGTTAATTATTAAAATATAGGGTGAAAACTTTATATTATATAATATTGCAGTGGATTAAAGTAGAAATCGGATAATTGAATTTCATGATGTTCTGATGCTATCATTCTGTCAAGCAGTCGGTAGTAATTTTTTGTCTATTTTCATTAGGTACGAGATGATTTATTTAGTTATGGCCGCGACGGAATTCCCTTTGCAACAGGTTGGGGTATTCTCCCGCCTTGGCCGATCCCTGCAGATGACGCATATGACGTATTTAATGTAGGTATTAATTTTCTGAATCAGACCTTTTGACGCGTTTTTCTTTTAATTTCATCTCTCATTATTTATTTTCAAGTGATAAGTATGATTAGTGCTTTCATGCAAAAATCGAATACACATATACAAACTACTAGAAAGTTTAATTCAAGACTGATCTTTTTCAAAGGAGATATGAATAGAGTCCACTTTGTTAGTTATTTCAGAACAGCACATATAAATAACATACCTATTTGTTTTGCTTGCTACGGTATCATTTTTCAGACGTATTTTCTATTCGAAATTAAATTATGGTAAGTTATGGCTCATTTAAAATCTTAATAAAATGAATTATCCCATCAACTCATTTTATATATATATATATATATATATATATATATATATATATATATATATATATATATACACATGTATTTTATCCTCAAAGCATTTGATTCAAAGTAATTATTTTTGAGTTACACCATTATAATAGTAGTTTACAGTTAATATATACTCTGATAAGAAATGAACTAATTTCAATTTCAGCAAGCAGGATTGATCGTATCGACGGATGGAAACTTGCACAAGTTTGATATTTGGTCATGTAAGTAGAAGTGTATTTCTATATTTTCAAACATGTTTAAGTAAACAAGCTGAAGACGAAGGCGACATAAAGAGATAAATTACCACCTATATTCCGTTATTGTCACTATGCTATATTTAGCTAGAATCTCCAGCAAGTCAATAAATTATTACCTTATGTATTCTCTCTCTCTCTCAACTGTCAACTATATGAAGTATGAAGTTTTTCACAGAAGAGAATCTTCGCAACTATCGGAAGGTATTTAAAGATGGCAAAATTTTGACTCGACTTATAAATGACGATTTAAACTATAGTAAATTTCTCGAGAACGAAATCTGTTGGATCAAAAAGATTGGTCGTTTATGGAGATGGTCAGTATACAGAGGTTGTTGAATGGCATTTAAAAAAAGCATCTTTCAAACGCAAACTTGTTGCCAGTCTGCAGTGGAGGCCTGATTACAGAAGGGGTGGTTTGGATAGGTAACAGGTAAGTTACACGGTATAATGAAAAGTCAGGAATATTTAAGTCACGATTGTCCTAAATCGGATTCAGTACTCTGAACATTTTCAGGGCGCAACTGTTTGTCAGTGTAGCTGCAAATAGTTAAATGTTTAAACTACTTTTGTGTTGGATTTTATGAAAATTTTTGTTTTTTTTATTGTTTCCTAGTAAATGACAGACCGATGGGGCTCCAATCCTTTGGCGGGGCAGCCATGTCACGAATGGCCTCAGCTGATATGAAGGTTAATCAGAATCTTGAAATCACAACCCAGAGAGTCCGAAAATTCTTCCCGGAAACCATGATCTTCACCAATGTCACTGTTGAGTATGTGTTCAAATATGAATTTCACTATCATACAATTTTTCAAGATTCATGATTTTTTTTTACTGACCTATTTCTTTTTTTTGTCACTCATTATAGAAATTAAATATTCCATTATAAGAAATGATAAGCATACTGTGAACCAGTAATTCAACAGGTGATATAGTTTGTTTTCACTCGTCTTTATTCAGAAAAAAAATATTCGTCATTGGTTTTTCGCTGTTTTCTTCATTAATGTATGGCTCTCTATAGATTTCGTTTAATATAGCAAGAGAATTAATAACATAGTTATCAGGCATGATTGTAACCTAGATCATTAAATAACTTGTTTCTCTTTTGATGCCGAAAAAATTCAAACAGCAGAATGTTCTTACCAGGGATACAAGAGAATTTAGAAATGTGTTTTTTGTTTAACACGGATGACACACCACAGTGCATGAAAAATGCCTAAAAGCAATATTTAAGTAAGGTGCGAAGAACGTACAGACAGACGGATTGATGAGGGTAACACTATTGGCCCCACCACTGTGGTTGTGTGGCGTAAAAAGCAAGATTTATTTAAGATGTATTCGCATGCTTGATGTGAAATGTCCTGGCTGTTACCAGTTTACTGGGTTTATTTATTTATTTGTTATTTTCTATTTATTTATTTCAGTGCTAATGGGAGAGCAAAACTAACCCAGATTGTTCCTGACACTATAACGGAATGGGTTGCCAATGCATTCGCTCTAAATGTAAAAAGTGGCCTCGGGATCGCGCCTATGACTGCCAATGTATGTAATTTAACAGCAATCAATTATTCGTATTGACAGTATATTTAAAAAATGTCATTTAGTAAATAATTGATGTTGCTTGTTGTCATTAATTTCTAATGCATGTCCTTTTTCTCTGCACTTGATTGTTGTCCTAAATGTCTTCTTCTTTTATAAATAGAGGCAAGAGTCATAATAAAATATGATGATGGGTTTTTCAAGAGCTTTTTCATTTCTTGTAAATAAGTGAAATGCATATTTATGAATCGATTTAGTACTTATTATTATTATTATTATTATTATTTATATTATCTCACCTGGCCGTAACGGAATAAGAATGTATGGTATGGTCCTGCATTTGGCGTACTTCATGGTCAGACTGCCTACATTTGCTATTTTTAGCTTCTTCTAAAAGTCAAATAACTAATTTCGGCCACATTTTACAGCGAGCATGCTAGCATCAAAACCTTTCAATTTCGTGCAATAATTTTGATCCGCCATCAAATACTGTGACCGCAATTAAAACACAGAAAAATATTAAATCGATATTTTTCCTCAAAAGAGTTAACCAAGATTTAACCAAATTTGACACAAAGCACCTTGGATGAAGCCTTGAAGTTGGTAAGAATTATTCTTATTCACCACTTAGTATGGCCGCTCTGACTAACAATATAAATATTTTGAATTGACGCTTAACATAATTTAACTAAGGACGCATAACATAATTTAACTAAAAACGCATAACATAATTTAAATAAAAACGCATAATATAATTTAATTAAGAACGCATGACATAATTTAACGAAAAACGCATAACAAAATTTAAATAAATATGATATCAAGCATCCTGGCTTTAGCACATTTAAAAATTGTATAAATTCAACATGTTTGTCATGCAGTTTGATTCTGTTACTACAAACATAAAATTAACATTTTTGTAAAAACCGCATAACGTACTGTGACAAATTGTTACTGAAAGCATTCAGACAGCAAGGCCTTTCAATACTGTTTAAATGATGCCGATCAACAATAAAATATGGCCACTGTAAACAAATTTGAAATATCTTGAAAGTACTTTTTCCTAAAGATCATTTAATCAAATTGGAACATATTTGACGGAAAGCATTCCGCTGATCCAGATTAATTGTCCAACTAATCTTGAATTCGGCCAGTAGTTCAATGTAACCCAAGTGAGCAAATAACAGGTGCACTTGGTCCTCTTGTTATCATTATTATTATTATTATTATCATTATTATTAAATCAATATTTAATATTTAATTTTTAATTCGGCTTTGGTTGATTGAAAATAATAAACTCGGAGACAATGTAAACTTTGTTTATCCATTGTTTTCATACCCGCATAAAAATTACAGAATGGTAAATTAAATGACATTCAAGTAGAATATTGATCATTACAAATACTATTTTCCTGAGAAATAATTTTTCTTTTAGCTTACGGTGTTCCAAAACTTTTTCGTGAGCCTTCAGTTGCTGTATTCTGTCGTGAGGGGCGAAGACGTTGTAATTCAAGCCAACGTTTTTAACTATTATGACACCGACGAATACGTAAGTTATATGATAATCATGCAGTAATTATATGTAAGTTATATGAGAATCATTCAGTAATCATATGTAGGTTATATGATAATCATATGTTAGTTATATGATAATTACAGAGTAATAATATGTGAGTTCAGTGGCATAATTATCGCCCCCACAGACCCGGCAATGCAGGGGTGGGGTGGGGGGGGGGGGTGGGGGGTGGTGCCCGCTCAAGGAGGTGGCAAAATCCCGCTTAACATTAATTTGATGGGGGGCCCAGTCTAAATGTTTGCGGGGGGGGGGGGTCGCAACGCTACTGTGTCAGTTATATGATAATCATGCAGTAATCATAGGTTAGTTGTATGATAATCACGCAGTAATCATGTCAGTGATATGATAATTATGCAGTAATCATATGTAAGGTATATGATAATCGTGCAGTAATCATGTCAGTTATATCTTAATCATGCAGTAATCATATGTAAATTATTCGATAATCACGCAGTAACCATCTGTAAGTTATATGATAATCACACAGTAATCATATGTCAGTTATATGATAATGACGCAGTAATCATATGTAAGTTATATGATAATCACGTAGTAATCATATGTAGATTATATGATAATCATGCAGTAATCTTATGTAACACAATACTCCTATAATAATCATAATATAGGTGGAGTATGATAAAATTTCGTTTAATACAATTTTCAATATTTTTAAAAAAATTTGTAGTGTCCATTAAATATTTAGAAACAAAAATGAATATCAATCTTTGAAATGTTGATCGACATTAATTCATACGTTTTACCATGAACGTTCCCAGCATTCTGAAACACACATACAAACCTTTTATGTACGGTCTGCCATTTAGTTACTTGATTTTTAATCTCACTTTGATTACATAAGATATGAAAAATAATCCGCATGTACAAGTATAAGTGACGATGAATATTAAAATATATACATTTTCTACCTAAATCACGATCAAACCTGTCAAGGTGGACATGTATCTCACACCCATCAAACATATTGTAATGGCACTTTGTAATGTTCCTGAAACCTGCAAGTTTCATATTTTGTTTGAATAAGCCCTTGCAGATGCTGTCGTTATCATTAGCATAGATTTTCTGTCTTGTGACCAGTACACATCAGATATAATTTTTAAAAGCAAAGTCGCTAACCCATGATTGTAGAAATATAACAACATTGTCCGCCATAATTATTTTACAAGTTTAGGTCGTAAGGTTTACACTTCCCCAATTACCCAGCTGCGGTGTTCGTGACATGAGTTTTGTATAGCTTATAATCTTTCGGACACCAAAGCAATTTCGTTCCCTTACGTTGATGTTGATGTTATTTTGTTTTATTTTGATGTCGCAATTTAGGTCTGTTGATAAAAGTTATTATTCTTCGTATTTATTTTTGTTTCGGCCTCTCTCGACGAAGTCGGCGGAGCCATATATTAATGACGTTGTCCGTCCGTCCGCTAACAATATTTTTTTTACAAGATAAATTTACTGGGAATTGTTTTATTTTATCCAAATTTAGTATACAGCTTTATATTGATAACACCTGGAAAGACTTCGATTTCATCCTTCTTAGTCAGTTTTTAGAGGCGTTATGGCCCCTGAATGCCCATCCTCTTAACGGTTGTTATGTGGCCTAAGTTTGCCAAGGATTGCTGGACTTAACTAAATTAGGCATGCAGCTTTATATTGATACAAATACAATTCTGAATGTGTCCGATTTTCAGTGTTCTGCGACATCCTTTATAGTGGAGGTACTGGCCCCACTCCTCCTCCAATCCATTATTGACCGTCCTCACGACTTTGGTTTCCGTGGCATAACGTTACCAAGATTTTGTTGTTTTTCAACTTAAATTTGGCATGGGACTTTAAATACACGAGGTCTTTAATGATGCCGATTTCTAGCCTTCCAGGACACCATTTACAGGCTTTATGCCATTTGATTGCCCGTCCACCTAATTCGGGTTGCAAGGATTGTTGCATTTCAACTAAATTTGCATGCGGTTTGTTACTAATGAGAGCTTGAATGAGTTTAGTTTTCAGCGTTGTTACAATATTATTTTGAAGAGTTATTGCTCCATTGATCGGTCTTCTTTTTGCTTTACGGAGCATAACTTTACTACAGAATGCTGAATTTTTTGAGCAGATTTATCATGCATCATTATATTGATGAGACTTTCAATGATTTGGATTTCCATCATTCCATGTCATCAATTAGAGGAATTCTGTCCTCTTATTGCCCATTCTTCTAACCTTGGTTTCCCAACACAAGTTCTACAGTTGAGCAAATTATAGATAGCGAAACCATTTGCGATGCATCCATCGCTAATAGCTCTATTTACATTCTATAAATAGGTTTTAGTGACCATGACCGGATTAAATGACTTCGATGGCATTACTATTGATGGCACTGGAAAGGAAAAAGTTGTGACTGGTGACCTAGTGCAATGTGTTCAGGTATAATTAATTTATTTATATCATTCGTTCAGAATTTTGTACTGAAACATGAAATATGGGGCTTTCTCTTGTATAGGTTAGAGAAATCTTTTTTTATGATATATATATATATATATATATATATATATATATATATATATATATATATATATATATATATATATATATATATATATATATAATCCTACTTTAAATCATCCTTAATAAAAGCGTAAGATGTTTGTCATATAATATGTCAGATCATTTTGACTTGTAACTTTCTTAGCTCCTACAGTGCAGGATGAGAACTAAAATGAAATGGCCGTATCTGTAGATTCCACACACACACACACACACACACACACACACACACATATATATATATATAGGGTATATAAAATTGTGATTCGCCCATAGCATATGAATGCACATACAAATGATGACTGCAACAGGAGACAATTACGTCTATACCTTTTTAAGCCGAATGATGAATTTCCAGTCATTAGTCCTTAATTAAATGGAAAGTAACTAGAAACAAATCCATATTTACCATTTAATGTACATTTTCTAAGTGTATAAAATACGTTACACAATTTCATCAAAATCCTCTACGGCAGTTTTGTCTCTCTTAAGTGAATCAAAAAGAGGTGGAAATCTGTTAAGTAAAAGAGAAAGAACAAAACAAAACAAACAAAAAATCCCCCCCAAGAAACAAAACAATTTAGCTGTATGAAAAACTTTAATTCACAATAAGTAATCTAAATCAACCTGAGTCGTTATAATAGTATGTATACACTTACATGGGATTTTTATACAGTGTTACTCGATACCAATGATACAAAGTTGCAAAAGCCTGGGGAGAAAAGGGTCGTACTGTAAATTCCTTGGCCAGGTGGCACACTCCTTCTATAATATATCTACAACTGACTGCGCATTCACTGTTCGAAACGCTATCCATGCAATGTTTGTAGTTTCTTCAGTCGAATCAATTTTTGCGTTTGAGTCTGAAGAACCTCTTTTATTTATTTAATCAATGTGAATAAAAATGACTAATAAAAGAAGCAAATTAACAATTTTAAACGATATTGTGAAGAGCATCAGAACTACTTTTGTAGCAGACACACTCAGCAGGTAGGTGTTTGTCAAAATTCAAGGATTTTAAAGAAATGTACAATTTGTTTAAATATATATTTTGTTCAATATTATGCAAATTAAGATGCTCTTTCCCGTTTCCCATGGAAGTATGTCTTTAAAGAATATGGAAAACCTATATTACTCGAAAATAAAGTATTATCTCTATTGACACAGTGCAAAAGAAAAGAACATGTAAACCATATTTGCAAGGAAATGTTGAAACATACAAAAACTAGACCTACTAAGTCACAACATAAAGGGGTATCTGTAACTTTGAAAATTGGAGTGAGATATATATTTGGCGGAAATCTATTACATGTGGTACTTATATTATACACTTTTTACTATAAAGCTATCTATTACATTTTTACAACCTGTAGATTCCTTGTGAAATTGAGAAGGACTTCATAAGGTTCTTGAAAATTTTAGAAAGCCAATTCAGAGTCAATTATACATCTTCTGTGGCAATATCAATATGTACAGATAATTGTGAGAGGAATAGAAAACATTATACAAAGACAATTTAACATCTAAATCAAAGCTGAAGAAGTTACACTAGGTCTTGTTGATTCAAAATATGCAATATATATATATATATATATATATATATATATATATATATATATATATATATATATATATATATATTTATATGTGTGTGTGCATTCCTTCATTATCTGGTGCCATATCAGCTCTTACAAATGCCTGTGGTATTGAATGCAGTTAACAAAGATACTTGACTCCATCTAAATGTGAAAAATTCATGAACAAAATAGAATATTTTAGAATTAACTCTGAGTCTTGCATGTAAATGTAATATTGTTATTCTCAGGGGTGTATGAAATGTTGTTTACCTGATAAATCAAAAATATATGTATGGCGTATACGCTATATTTTTCATATACTACTTGTACAAGTTTTTCATTAAAAGGAAATTCGGCAAACCTCATTTCCTTTGAATGAAAAATGTGAACATTTCGTGGTATATACCACGAGATGTTCACATTATATATATATATATATATATATATATATATATATATATATATATATATATATATATATATATATATATATATATATATATATATTCTCTTGATATATCACAGGTAAAATCAAATGAACCAAAGGCAGTATTCTTCACAATAAGACCGAAGTCCATTGGTTCCATAAACCTACAGGTACAAGCAGAGTCACGTCTGGCGAAGGATATATTAATGAGACCACTTTTAGTTAAGGTATGTATTTTCCTTTGTTTTTGGTCAGTACGTACCTATCTAAAATCAGTGCATAATCAGGAGTAAGAGGTGACTAATTTTACTAATTCTTTAACATTTTTGTTAGTTGTTAAAATATATATTTTGAAGAGTTAAACGGTTAATTAATCAAGATTATATGAAAAGTTTTGATTACTTATTCCTTATTTTTGAGTACTTATTTTTCAGTTGAGACTGTGACATGTATAATTTATATGCACGGTTGTGGACTTTTCCTTTAATTGGAGGGATAGGATGTTTAGATATTTTCAGCATATATTTACTTATAATAACTCATGTCTGGCACTCAAATTAACAGTTATCTTTGACCTTATTAGTGCTTTAAGAGTAAGTAATCGGATTGAGAAATAGTGGTGTCACTTACACAGAGTATAATGTGTTGTATATAAAGATGAAATCAACGCATTTATAACAACCATCAATTTAGGTGCAAAAAGCGTCTGCACTGACCTCAGGCATAATTGCACAGAAGTCATAACGTATACGTGTTTACTTTCTGTCAAATATTTTAGAAGTGAAAACACGTTTCTGAAATATTGTAACGGTATATTTGTAAATAAAAGTGACGGTTATATTTTTATTGTATCGCCTTCGAATTGGGTATCAATTTCCTGGAGGCGGTAGCGGTAGTGGCTATGTCTTCGTCAACTTGAAGATTTTTTTTTATCGTTTCTTGAACGTCACATACTGTACTTTCTATGTCACACGTTGTATTCAACTGAAATTTGGAACATTATTATAACAATAATAAGACTTGTATACTTAGATGCTTGATTTCCCTGTCTTCCCCTTGATGGCGGGATTAGAGTCGTCGACATTATAATGTTTTAGTTAAAGTTTATAAAAGCTGTTTCATCTTGTACAACTGTTGATGTATTTGTCAAATAAATATAGTGTTTATTCATAATGCGGAGAATACTTGTTACAGGCTGAGGGAGAACCAAAGGAATATAACAGGCCGGTGCTAATATCACTTCCGAAAGGTGGGACGTTCTTAGAGCAAGTTCGAATCACGTATCCTCAAAATGTTGTACCAGGCTCACAGACTGTACGCGTAACCTTGATAGGTGAGTTAACGTCATTAAAAGAAAGAAAAAAACAAAACAATTTCTATGGACAATGAAGGTAACTAACCATATATGCCCAGATACCCAGATTATTTAGCGGCAATTATATATTCAGGGGGTTGAAAATTCACTGGCACTACTCGAAGTGTAAACAAACGTTTCTGGTCGACTGAAGTAGCCAACCAATCGCTGATTCAGGGCTGACCAGTATTTCTCTTAAATGAAAAAGATGTTCTGTCGATAATATTAACAACTGAAAGTTTCTACTTTCTACCAAAAATATGTTTTCCATTTGTTGTCATCAAGCTCACTCAAGCACTTCATTCTCACTCTTCAGTACTAATAAACTCTTACCAGGGGAAGTGCAGACGGGTCTAAGTTGGAATTACTTACAACTGGTGTTGGAAGGGTCACTTAATAAACTCCAGAAAAATAATAATCTTTTACACGATCGAATTTAACATTGTCAAGGTTTTATATTTTGATAATAGCAGGTTGAGTAAGAGTTTATTCTTGGCGAATACAACTACCTGAGCGCCTGAAACCATGACCGGAATACTAGTATTCTAAACAGTTCACTGCCATCCAGTTTAGGACAGTGTCTATTTCCTTACACTTTTAAAAGATGCATTTTAGAATTTATTTCTTTTGTCAGAAAGATTACCCTATTTTGTGATATTTGTTCAACATAAATTGCTAAGACCACATAAATTAGCAGTAGCAAGAATAACAACAACATAAATTCTGTAAAATATAGAAGAGTGAATTTATTCCAGTTTATCACATAAGTTTCACCTTTATTAGCTTCAAGACGTCATATCATAACAATCGCTCGGCATATTGCAGCGTAATACTAAGCAATGTCATATTGCAACGTCAGGGAGTAATGCAAAGTTCCTAACGTTGTGTGATAAATATAACCTTAAACTCGTCTTCATTGTACGTGTTGAATGCTATCATATACCATTCGCTGTAAGTTCCTCCTGGCATATAGTATTGAATTCGCTTCATAAAAGTCCTATCAAATGAACACTGATTTAAGATTCTTTAATTGCTACTATTATTATTATTATTATTGCATAACTTTGTCTACGGAAGTATTTACTCTGTAGGTGATATTCTTGGACCTTCCATGGAAAATCTGGATGACCTTATCCAGCTTCCATACGGCTGCGGAGAACAGAACATGCTGAACTTTGCCCCCAGTGTGTATGCAGCACACTACCTGAAGCAAACCAACAGACTTCCTGACGATTCAGGAAAGCTGGAGGAGATTAGATTCAAATTAAGAACAGGTATCTATTTAAAGCAGTATCGTTATTTAAAGCAGTATCGTTTTTATATACATTTCAAAAACCTAATGAAATATTGCCCCAATCTATACTTTATTCAAACAAGATGAAAAAAGAGATACAGTGTTTTGAAAATTAAAAATGAATGAAACATAGTTTAATTTTTATGTAATTGAGACAAACTGCATTTCTCTTTAACTTTTTACCACATGAAGTCATCGATATGACGTTGCGATGACCGTTTCAGATCATTAATTTGCTAACCTTGTAATTATTCCATATGATGAAATTCTTAAAATGCATTGACTCATTTAAATCTTTAGGTCGACAAGGCTCGCAGAAATAGATATCTTTCAACTCGTTTCCTAAATTTCACTGGAAATGAGCACTTATATTAGATTCTTGTATATAATACCATACTCAAGTTTATCGTAGCATTTCTACTGTTTTCAAAGTTGGACATAGTATATAGAGTATAAAGAAGACACGCACAATCGTTTGAAATTAATGAACGAATTTACAATAATTGACTTGGCATTAGTGATAACACAGATATACAAGTCTACTTAAGCTTGAGGTTAAATGAAACAATTTAGGCAAAAACTCTTGGAAAAAATAGGGCACAAGTTACAACATAATATTTAGCTCAACATCTAAACTGCTATGCGGTAATACTACAAAACTGTATTTAACATGTTTTCAGGTTACCAGAGGGAATTGGTTTATCAGAGATCTGATGGGTCATTCAGTGCATTTGGGGATGCAGATGAGTCGGGAAGCATATGGTCAGTGTGGAGTATACACTCTTGTAATACTATTATTATTATTATTATTATTATTATTATTATTATTATTATTATCACACAGATGGTTCATAGCGCAAGTAAAGTAAATGAAATATGTTTATATCCGGAGTTTGCAGGAACACCTAATATTAACATTTATTCAGTCTTAGCGAAGGTTAGATTGAAGCATTTTAAAAAGCCCAATTGTAACATAAAACGATGTATTTTGGGAGAAAAAGTTTAATTCCTTTAAGGAAAAATAGGTGAAATGCACATTATTAGCAAGGTTGACAACGCAAGATTTAAAAGAAAGAAGGTACACTCTTCTTATACAGACATAATTTTGCGCGGAAATTTCGTATCATTTTATTAATTAGTGGGGGAAATTGAGTCGCAGAGTTCTCGGAAAATGTGGATATATTAGACCAATATCATATTTAGATGATTTTAAGATGTTTTCATTTTGTCTTTATACACATTTTTGTGCTTATGTTATCACAAGCATATTTTTGGGTTTAGGAATAAAAAAATTAGTTATCAAAAACATCATTAACAAGAAATTTAATGGAAAATGTCTCCATTTATCTCCATGTGAAGAAAAATTGGAGTCTGTACAGACAGGTACTTCTTTCAATATTTCCAGATTGTTGTTTGTTATGAAGATATAAAAAACAATACGATATTGGGATTTAGCAGCAGCTGCTTTATAAAGTAATATATATATATAAATATTACTTAACATTTACTAAGAGCAGTTTTCCCAACAAGTTAACAGGTAGACAAACAAACAGACAGAGAGTGAAACAAATAAACCACATGTTAGAACTTTTTCAGACAAAAACAAGTTTATTATTATTTATCTTAAAAACTCTTGACATAGTCCAAAATATTTTTTGTGTCAGATCTCTGAATTTCACTTTTCAGGTTGACGGCCTTTGTTGGAAAGTCCTTTGCACAGGCAACGGATCTGATTTTCATCGATCCTAAGGTCATTCAGGAGATTGTGAAATACATTCTCAAACAACAGTCTGATGACGGTCTGTTCAACATCACAGGGATAGTTCACCAGAGAGCGATTCAGGTAAAGTTCTCTATTTTTATTATTGTATAGTAAGAATTTGTTCTTTCTGAAGAACATCCGGTTTATGACTTGTTTGACCTGTTTTGTTCATCACTAATCCAGACTGTGTTGCTGTTGTTTGGTATTGATGCATTTTGTCAGTTTATTATTTCTTTCTTTTTCTCTATTATTTTATGTTAGCAAGTAGAATCATTTCCTATGTAGGAGAATGTGAAATTACCCTTACTCATAAAATATATTACTGAAGCGTGTATATTTAGTTTTGTATATATTATGAGACTTTGTTTAATCTTTAATTCCTGTTCGTGTAAAGCTGAAGTTACCAATTTAACAACATATTAAATAATTTAAACAGAAACCACTCATAAAGAAGGATTTCTTGTGGCTGCTACTAAGTAAGATATGGTGCAAACAAAGAATCATGCAAGTCACGTGACTACCCTCAAGCGCACTAGACGTACTACTGTAGGAAGAAAAATCATCTCACTCGTACACTTAAATTGAAGGCTGTACTGAGTAGGTCGTGGACGTTATATAGCAATGACGATGTGATCGTGAACTTCATTATAACAACTTTTTAACATCTTTCAAGTTTCTTTTTATGTTTTTCAGGGAGGATCGGCTGAAAGCAGACGATCGCTTGGTGCTTACATCTTTATCGCTCTAAAGGAAATACAGGCACAAAATATCAGTGTGAGTTTCTTAAACACTTTGTGTACTTACTATTTCGTCATTTGTAGATAGTAAACGGAATACCATGTATTAAACTGCACACTGCTATGTTCATAAATAAGGCTGCATTATTTGTTTTTAAAATAAGAAACTATATATTTTCGTGGCTCTAGATATTACGTATACAATTTAAGAAATTTCTATCAAGATTTTCTGCAATCTTTTTTTTTTGCCCACATGCTGGTTCGGTGGTCTTGTCTTTTCACTTTCTGTCACAATATAGCAAGCGAGACAGTTATAATGAATACATTCACTAGTTACTCTACCCCATACACCAGTGGGAAAATATTGAATACCCCAAACATATATGGGCACACAAAATATGGTTTGAACACGCAAGAGTTTGAATTATTTATTTCAATGTTTATAGTAGTATCAATAATGCAAGATAGTTTTCATAACGCTCGTTGGGATTATTCGATACTTCGATACTTCGAATAATCAATGTTTAGGATAATTGTGTTTCACTGTATATTTACAGAAGGACGAGAGTCATCTTTTAAGCTTGAATGAAGCCATTGCTACAGCAGAGAAGGCTCTGGCGAATTCAGCAGCTGTACTGGCAACGGAGTATGAAATGGCAATAATAGCTTACGCTCTGTCACTTACAGAAAAATATGTTGCCAATGCCAGGTCCATCCTAAACACCCTAGTTCAAAGTAAAGATGTCGTCAATGAAGGTAAAATATATTTGGCCAGAGTTTGATCGGTCTCAAGAAATGTGTGTGATATTCTGGATTTCATACAAGCATTTTTTTTTGCTGGAAAGGTGTTTTCCCATTCTTAATATTTTAATGGTTTGATGTTAATGGACATTACCACTTTTTTATTTTTGCGTCAATTTCGTTTGTAGGAATATACGTTAAAGTATTAGTGAAAGGTATTTGTTAAACGTAGTTAGGGCATGGCTGTGGAACATGCAACTATAAATAAAAGCATGAAGTCACTTTAAGTGAGTTTCATTCTTAAGACAAAAATACAATACATGACGGCAAATTCCTAGAATTTTACTTCTAAAAAAAAAGGTGTGAAAAAGATATCAGACCAGTAGGTCATTTTCTCATGTTTCCTGTATTGAGAATGCACTATTATCCACACGTAAAATTAAAATATATTTTATTCTACGAAATTCATTGCAAGATACTGATCACATATAATGTACTAGTGAGAGGTCTTAAATGTCAGAATTAGAACAGTAATTCATTTGTAAAAGACCAACAATTTATATGGATATCAAAGTATTAAGCGATGATTCACTTGACGCTAGGAGACATCACAACTCAACGAGGGTTGAATCCATATTCTATAGAATATCAATGTAACTTTAGAGACTTAATCATGTCATTCTGTAAAAAATATTCAGTAATTTTTTATTTAACAAATCAAATATCACTATCGAATATTCTCGCTTACACTATAGTCAATATTAATTTAACTCGAATATACTTATTTTCAAAGCCAAATTTCCTACGCATAAGGATATAAGAAACAGATTATAACAGCTGCATGTAAAAATGCATAAGCACTTACCTAATGGTCTTACCTGTCGTATCCGTGGAGGTTTTAAGAAAAAGATCATTGCCCTTATGTTAATTCGTTTTGATGCGTCAAAGCAGAATAAATCATTGAACCCACTCCCCCCTCCCCCCCCCCGTCATTGAAATTTAGATAAGAAGAGGTTTGTTGAGATATTAATGATTTATTGGAAGCATTGAAATAAATATGATCCTATTCGTGGATACTCTATAGCAAATATATTATTTTGACAGGTGGTCTACGCTACTGGAAAAATGACTCGCAGTCCCTGCAGATTGAAATAGCGGCATATGCTCTTTTGGCCTACACTGAGCTGCGGGACACTGAGAACGGATTGCCCGTGCTGAGATGGATCATTAAGCAGAGAAATCCCTATGGAGGATTTGTGTCAACTCAGGTAGCTTTAGATAATTCTCTGAAAGATTTGAATAGTTTATCTGAAAAGGTAAATTTTTTCTCTTTTCCACGGTGCACGTGACGTGTTTTCATCGTTTAGACATGTGTTCAAACACATAAACCAATTTTCAATACCTATTTATACCAAATATCATCCGTGCACCTTAGTTCATTCTTACAACTATTGCTACTGTTACTTAATTTTACCCACTGGAAAGTATCTTCCTACCCCTTAAAGCATTTTCAAGAAAGGGTACGATTGCCTTTATGATAAGGAATCTGTTTTCAAAATTGCGCAGTTTTCAAGCTTTTCTTTAGAGTCAATATAATGCCATGTACAAAATTATTATTCATGCTGAACTATTATGCAGAATTAAAGTATAGGGGATGAATATTTTAGTTTCTGCCATGTACTTTGGAGAGCGTAGGATATCTAGATTTGTATTTGTGTAATTCTTTTAATGACTGTACTAGATGCAAACAATTCTTGAATGTTACCAGAATACACATAGTATCCAGTATGTGTTAGGAAAACTGACAGTAACGATATGATAAAAATATCTCTTTGATATAAAATAGAAGGGAAAAATATAATGAATTTTGTAATGGGAATGCATGCCCATGTTTGTATTACAAAAAAAAAAAAAAAAAAACAAAAAACACACCACACACACACACTGTTAATTACAAAAATGCATTGCATTCAAATTTGACATCAACAAAAAGCATTTTTATGGGAAAGATAATGCAATATTTTATATTCATTTATCAAATAACCCCCTTAAATAAGTTTTCAGGTTTTTATTCAATCAGTTTCTGTCACAACATTTAATTTTATTACTTTGTAGAACATAATGATATTTGAAATGAAGTTATGCTAGCTCAATATTTCTTTCTTACAGGACACAGTTATTGCAATTCAAAGTTTGTCCAGTTTTGCGGCTTTGACCTATACCCCAGTTGTTGATATCCGAGTAACCCTTCAAGTGGGAGCTGCCATAGAGAACTTGACCCTCAACCGAGATAACAGTGATGTCCTGGCATTGCGAGATGTAAGCATACATATTTACTTTTATTTAGTAAATAAGATTTCAAGTATTTTATTGGCAGAGCACAAAGTTGACTTCTCGCCATAACCTAGTTACTTACTTACACTATGTGTATATTATATCGAGAAGAGCAAGTAACAGACAAGAAACTAACACCATTTGCATTTAAGAAAGGGATTAAACATTATTTTTATGCATCGGGTAATAAATCAAATGGAATGAATGCAGACTGCTGCAAAATGTCTTGAATTAATTTTGAAAATGAATCGTGTTGTTCCACATAAATTGTGTATGAAAGAAAGTGCTTTTCATACGCAGCCTTTCTTCTTAAATGGGAACATATGTAGCTCAGATTTCGAATTTGTGCAAGACGGTTTAATGAGACTGTTTTCACTTGCATATTTTGTTACACGATAAAAATTAAAATTGTTAGACTAGAGACAAACAGCTGTAATGAGCACTTAGAATTGCATTAAAGTTAAATAAGACGAACAAAACAATACAAGAAATTCAATCATTTTTATGTACCATAAATGTGGAATGTAAAAATCCTTTGTTGGAAAAAGTAAACAGAAAAAGTGTACGATCATTTTAAAAGATATATAATAGTTACATCTGTGTTAACTATCATTCAGATGGAAAGTCTCTTCTGAGCGGGTTTTCAAGACTACACATTACCTCAAAAGCGTTACCTGTTTTGGAAAAAAGTATTTAATATATTTAACTCTTTCTCCCTTTTTGTTTTCTTTATACGATCTGAGAATGAGTCTTGCTTTACAGAATAACAATCATTCTACATGGAAGGCAAATGTCATCGATTCCACCACAATGTTAATATTTCTATTACATGATGGGACTTTTGTCTCAATTTCAGTTCCCTGGTACTACGAATTTAGTAAATGTAGTGGCTACTGGAACAGGAACGGGTCTTTTGGAGGTGAGTTGTGACATGCACACATATATGCACACTGAGAAACTTGCAGACGCGAGTCAGTAAACAAAGTTGACCTAATTATAATATCCAGTTTTGTCATTCTTTTTCTTCTAAATTCTAGATACAGCTCTGATACAACTAATGCATATAAAAGTCTGTGTGTGTGTTGATTATGTTGTAAAATATGCTTATTTGTATATAATGTTGTGTGCTTATGGTACATTAGTACAATATAATAAGTTTACGTTTGATTTAAAAAATAAATTTGTAATGAACTTTATCGTTTCGATTGGTGTGGATTTTATGAGTGATTTCAATTATAATGAGTACAATAACATACCACAATTAAAAACAAAAAACTAAAGTAACTGTCTATTCACAAGTCCATTATAGTAACATTATATGCCTTTGCCCTACCACCGTGAATTTGAGAAATGGAATGCATATATTTAAACAGGTTGGGGTATTCTATAATGTGTTGGGTGAATCGGAACCTCCAAGTTTCTCGCTCACTGTCGAAACCTCAGAGGAAAGGAAAACTAGCTTTATTCTCACGGCGTGTACAAGGTATGTATAAGTTATTTACATGGTATGTATAAATTAGTTACAAGGTATGTATCAATTATTTACAAGGTATGTATAAATTAGTATAAATTAGTTACAAAGTATGTATAAATTAGTTACAAGGTATGTATAAATTAGTTACAAGGTATGTATACATTATTTGCAAGGTATGTATAAATTATTTACAAGGTATGTATAAATTATTTACAAGGTATGTATAAATTAGTTACAAGTTATGTATAAATTATTTACAAAGTATGTATAAATTAGTTACATGGTGAGGATAATATTTTCAATAAAAATAAATTGATGATGAATGTGATGACTGAAATGGCGTTGGTAACGTTGTACAAAGTTTTGTGAAAATGATATTTTGTAGGATAGTTACGTATTTCCAACAAAGAATTCATTTAAGACATCTGCAATTGAAGCGGTAAAGAATGTTTGCGATAATACTGATAACGATCATGACGATGATCAGTGATGATGACTATCACGAAGATGATAACGATGATCGGGTATAAACAATAATCGGTTGTGAAGATGACTATCTTTATTCTTGTCTTTTTTTGAGCAACAGGACCTTTTATAATGAATAACTCAGATTAAGGACCTAAACAATGATTACAATTGTAATCTGACACAAACATAATAATCCACTAAAATATCATAGATGTTCATTAATGATGCTGATATCAACAAACATCCCAGTCTAATCAGATAAACTTGTGAGAGTTTGAATGAAGGATGTCATGCTACTAATCTTGACGGACTTATTCAGTAACATACTTGTCTTCATCTTACTGAAAGAAATTTAATAATCAATTTTAGAGTTAATGAAAATATTTGACATTTTCCCGAAATGCATTAGTCAACATTACTCATTAAGTGCTGTTCAAATTGCAGCTGGACAGAGGCCGGAAACAGTGGTATGGTACTGTTGGACATCGGGGCACCATCAGGTTTTGGGGCAGACAAATCCTCTGTAGTAATGATATCAGAGATAAAGAGACTCGAAGAATCTTCTGGACGTTTGGTCATCTATTTTGACCAGGTATTCTGCTTTGTCACCTCATATGCGTTTTTCCAATTTTGAGTCCTTACCGTTAAGTATATCTCTATCAGTTTTAACGTCAAAGTATGTATGTATGTATGTATGTATGTATGTATGTATGTATGTATGTATGTATGTATGTATGTGTGTGTGTGTGTATGTATGTATGTATGTATGTATGTATGTATGTATGTATGTATGTATGTATGTATGTATGTATGTATGTATGTATGTATGTATGTATGTATGTATGTCCAAACATTGTTTATTCAACAAACTTGACTAGTCCGGTTTATCAAAAGTTCCAAGCCTTGCTAGGTAGACAATATAAACCCTTGGTTGTTGACGTTCGTTTCCTCGCAAAATAGAATTTTGTGAAGCCAATAAATCTTCAAAATAACAGTTGAATTTAAGTACATTTCTTATATATTGGTCTAGCAGGATGATAGTGTCTCAAAATGATACGATGTTTAGCTGATGAACGTTTCTGAATATAGAGATAAAACAAATGAGGTAATAATTTATATGCCACTATCGACTAATGTCCTGCTGCAGCAGGCTCTATAATATCCGTTTCTAGACTTCTTATTAATCAGGTAATTACATTTTCAAACAAGGTGACGTCTGAGAAGATCTGTATTGGTGTAACAATGAGGAGGGAGTCCCTGGTTGCCAAGGTCCAGGCTGCCACTGTCCGAGTCTACTCTTACTATGATCCAGGTAATCAACATACTGTATGCCAGGCAATCAGCATACTGTATGCCAGGCAATAAACATACTGTATGCCAGGCAAGTCGCTGGCAACATATTTGTCGACGGAAGAAGGTGTATTTTGCAACTTTCTCGTAGTCGTTAATTATTTGATTGTTGTACTTTTCCAACCAGAAAAAGTATTCATTAGCTTATGAAAAAGTTTTCTCACACAGATATAGTCGAAACAGGAAACATTTCGTGGCAAACAGTAACATATCAAGTTTACATAAATCAGCGTCCAAGTTGGACTTTCGTGTATTATAGACGATTCTTTATCAGATTTTGATATAATTTGGAAGGTAATTAACAGTTTTCTGCAGTCGGAATTACAATAGGTCCCCGAAAGGGTCAGTTCAATTTAATCCAAGTGGTCATATTTGATTATATGATTTTGAAATGTATAACGTATTTAGACATCATTTTTATTTAGTTTTATTTCAAATTCCACGCAAGGACATTGAAGCCTGTTATTAGGCACCCTTTGACAAAGCTAAGTGGAAAACATATTATCCATATTTACAATGCAATATCTATCTATCATTTTGATATGTGTGTCTGGAGTATGTATGTGGCGATTCTGATATAAAGATTGTGCCACTTTTTAAAAATTAAGTTATGCTAAATGTTTAAAAATAATTTCAATTACAAACAGTGGTGTGCAGTGTAAAAGATTATATACTGATTAAGAGTAAAAGCTGATATCACATCCTGAAAATCGTGTGACTTAGAATTAATAGTTCTGCAAAATCTGACCCCTCCTCCTCCACGAAATGCCCCCCCCCCTAATAAAATAATTATAAAAAAAAATTAAGAACAAAAACTGCATTTATTAGCGACACAATTGATGATGATGATTTGGACTAACGAGGAATCTATCACTCAAAGTCTTCAAGTCAAAGATGATTGTTCATTCAAACCTCATGCAAACATATTACTGGACATACATGCACTATACACACGATATAGTAATGGTTATACTAATATTTTATTGCATTCCTTTGATTAATATATTTACAGTCAAACGGACGGTAAAGAGCTACCTGCCTACAAAGCTGAAAAATAACAGTTTGTGTGATATATGCGGTGCTGAATGCGGATGTACTCCAGGAACCATTGTTACCCCAACGGTATGTCTACAATTCATTTTAATCCATGAGTCAAAAATAGTATATGTACGTAGAGTTAAAAGATAATTTGATATTTATTCCTACACTTTGGAGCCTGGAAAATTATCTGTCCGTCCGGCTGCCTGCGTGTATGCCGGTAACTACTCCTAAATAGTTGTGTTAAGGTTCACTAAACATCGAAGTGTAAGTATCCATGTGGCAAGAATATGCAAGCAGAAGATAATTTTTGGCTTCGTCATATGGGGTTCCTGCGAGGACGTCAAAGATCGTGTACAACAAAATTAAACCACAATGACATTTTCCATTCTATAAAAAACAAACCAAATAAATAGTCTTAGCAAGAAGATATATTAAATGTTCAAATTGTATTGTCAAGGCAGTTTTAAATAGAAATTCATTCCCCTAATGTACAGCAATGACGAAAATCAAAACAATAGAATTGATAAGAAAATGTTAGGATTAACTCTATCGTTAGATTAGTCAGGGAATATACAACTTCAATACAGACAATATGGACTTTTTTCTTTGAGACCACGTGCAGATCTACGCTTAGCAATGGTAGTAAATACTGAAAGGACGTAAAATGAAGAACTCTATGTATATGTCTCTTTAAAGCAGAGAACGGACATTAATGCAAAATAATCTGATTGTTCCTGAAACTACGCCGCATTTTAGAACAAATTGTCAGCTATCTGTGCGATGTATAAGTAATGATGAAGTTTTATAATACCTTCTTGTCTTACTGTGTGTAAAAGCTACTTCAAAATGAGCAATACATTGAAGAAAAAATTGTCTGAAATGTGCATAAAACAATTTGAAATGTGCTGCTTGAATCTTTTTCTGTTATTACTGTTCATGAATTAAATAGAAATGCTTCACAGATTTCCAGTTTGATTTTAGTTTATCTACTTGGACGTGACAAATACAAACTCATTTATCGACAACGTGGAAATGGTGCGAACAATCAATGCCTGACTCTGTTCAAATATATGAACCCAGGCGGCGTTCAGACGATTTAGGTTGACCAAGGTACAACCTTACATTGTATGTAAGCCGTCGAAACGACTCTCTGTCGCCTGCCAATGTTGTGATATTATTACTGAATCAGGCATAGATAGTTTGAGGTAAATTGCTGTCGCTGTATACATACAAAACAATTGCGTGTTTAGAAATCATAATACCACCATAAAAATATTGCAGATATTTGGTGCAGTTATCATTAAAAGTTTATAAGATAAGTGAAATCAATCTTTGTGTCGTATAGGGGAGCACACATATTTCCGTAGATATATTATTAAACTCTACGCGTGTATATTATGGGTACACCGTAGTTTATAAGAAATTGTAAACGTTATAGTGGGAATCCATATTACCTAAATAAATCTGTTGAAAACCTCTATGTTAAATCTTAAAATAAGCGGCATGTACATGATTCTGTTTAACCTGTTTTAATTCTTGAGCGTCTGGCTTAAATTAAAAATTTCACTTTTGAAACAGCCACAAATACACCCATACCTGTATCATATAAAAAATTAGTAAATTATTGGTAAAAATGACGCGAGACTTGTCTATCTACAAGCCCGTCGTAGGTAAATAAAACCTGCTACAGCGATCGAAGCATAATACAGAGTAGGAAGGAAGCGGTACTTGCTCATCCCACCCAACTGTCTCTCTTCTCTCCCCCCCCCCCCCCCGCTTTTGCAACACAGTTTACCAATCCGATATTTGGAGTATTTTTAATTCGTAAAATAGTTGCTGTTAAGGGTCAGTTGATTTTTAAATGACAGCAGCTTTTGTACGTAAAAGAAAAACAAAAACCACCATGAAAACCCATCATTATATACAGTGACAGTCTCATCAGAAATTGGCAATAAGTTAATTAGCAATAAGTTTCGAGTTTAATCTTCATATCCCATATACTGTTCGTCAATCCGGAGAATATTCTTTTTATCCTGATCTTGGATGTTCTATATTTTACTTATTTGCAAGCAATTTTTACATATACAGTTTTCTAAATTCAGTCCAAATTTATGTCGCGTATTTAGTACAGCCAGTCCGTTATTCATGATGCATACGTTAATCAGAGTCAATAATTATGTTTTATTGAATGATACAAAACATTTATTCCTTTTCTATTTATTGTTAGGTGAACATCGTTTTAAATTTACATTGAAAGAAAAAATGCATATACAGTGGATTCTGTTTATATTTGCATACATTTTTGCCAAGAACAGGTATGGAAATAACCGGCCTATGCATATAAGCGGAAACAGTCAAAAACGTAGAGAAATAACTCTTTACGGTAAATATTCTATTAAAACCGAGAGAGTAGAATTTCGAAGTAGATGTTAGCATTTACCCTAATTAGACTAGTAAAGTGCATGTACAATTTTAATGCAGTCACTGTTGATTTGTCTTTCAGACCATGTGCAGTACTGGGCCTCTCAGGATGAGTTAATTCTGACAGTGCAAACATTGAAGAACTTCACGTACCCATTTCATCAATGCAGAGAACGGAGGCTAAAGCAGTATGATAGAATTGTTCCTGAAACTACGCTGCGTTTTGGAATCACATTTTCTTCTCTACCTACAAGCTATCTGTGTTATGTATAAGTAATGATGCAATTTTATAATGTCTACTTGCCTTATTGTATGTAAAGGCTATTTTAAATGAACAATATATCGAATAAAAGCTATCTGTAATGTGCATAAAGCAGTTTAAAATGTACCGCTTCAACGCTTTTTTATTATTACTTTTCATGAATAAAATATAAAGAGCTTTTCAGATTTCCGCAGTTGTTTTTTTTTTCTTTTTTACTGAAACGCGACCGATGAAAATTCATTTACAGCCAACGTCGAAATGGTGCGAACAATCAATGTCTGACTCCGTTATAATATCTGATGGTTAAGCGTGTTCGGACGGCATAGGTCAAACGGGGCACTGGGTTAAAACTATGTGTAAGTCATGGGCACAACTGTATGTCGCCTGTAGAAATGCTTAATACCTAAATGAATGTGTCGAAAACCTCGTTAAATCTGAAAATAAGCGCCGTGTATATGATTCTGTTCCATCAGTTTTAATCTTTGAGAGTCTGGCGTAAATTAGAATGTCACTTCTGAAACAGTCACAAATACACCCATATATGCATTGTGTTTGAACCTATATGAAATCTGAAAAGAAATGTTAGGTCTCATACCTATATGATTCAATAGTAAGCTTTGTTGGAAATGCTTTATTTTCAGTTCGATTATCATGATAGAAAGTAAACAGGTAGCAAATAGAAAACCATTAGCTAAAAGTTAGTAAAGCAAATTACTGATATAAATTAAAGGACACGAAACCCATTTAGTCAATATAGGGCGATTTAAGCACCCTCTTTCTTTCTTCTATGTATGTATGTATGTATGTATGTATGTATGTATGTATGTATGTATGTACTGTCAGGCGGGGTAATATTCTTTCTTTCCTTAGTTTGGATTTTCTATAATTTTACTTATTTTGACACAATTTGCGAACATACAGTTTTCTAAATCAAGTACAAATAAATTTGCGTATTTAGCGCAGTCCGTCTGTTATTCATGATGCATACGTTAATCAAAGTAAATGATAATGTTTTAGTGAAAGATACAAAACATTTATTCCTTTTCTATTTATTATTAGGCCAACGTGTCTTTAAATTTACATTGAAAGAAAAAGTGCAGATACAGTGGATTCCGTTTATATGCATAATGTTTTTGCCAGGAACAGGAATGGAAATAACCGGACAATGCATTTAAGCGAAAACAGTCAAAAACGTAAAGAAATAAATCTTTACTGTAAAGAATATATTCAGTGGTCATAGACATGTAAAATTTCAACATTTAATATACAATTACAGAATTAATGAAAGCTAATTAAAATAAGGAATATTTTAAAAAAATTACATCTCACTTTATATTTTTGAAACGTAAATTGAAATATACACAAGAGCATTAAAATTTCCCAAGGATGGATCATACAATATATACATCAATAAAACGAGTAAGCATGACTACTTTCTGAGACTTTTACACCTTTGAGTCCTCGAGATTCTATAGCAAAGATCAATTACTAGAAAAGAACCAATTGCATCTCGTACAGTCTCAATTATTACTTGTTTTGTCTAAATCGAACAGACTGTTATTAGTAGTTATGTACAGTGCAGGATACATGATGCAATTCATTTGAAGGTCTCCTGCTGCAGAAATATCCTGAAAGTGCAAATATGTCTCTCCAGGCATCATCTTGTGCACGTTTGTGTTCTGTTTGCAAATAGCAGGAGGAAAAAATCAAAGGTTCCCTACTTTTCGACTCAAAGCAAGGTCTTCAGCAGCGAACAATACAAAACACACACACAAACAAAGAGTGACACGCGTAGAACAAAAAATATTTACATTCTGGATCAGAAAAGCAAACTTATCGAAATTCACGAAAAGATCTAAACTAAAGAAGAAAGCAACAAAACAACAGAGAAATAAGTACCGGATATAATTTCCATGACGCGAAACAAAGATAATGCATGCACGTTACAAATGAAGGTGATGAAAATAGGTTATACTACTACTACTACTACTAATAATAATAATAGAAATATTGTGGCTGAAAAAACTGATAGGAAAGTAACTGACGCACGTTAGTTTAAACAGAATCCTTATCGACAAGAGTTTTTTTTCATGCCAAATTCGTCATGCGTTAGCATCTGTAGTATCCACTATTTCTCTTTTTGGTCACAGTCATTGACATTCCATCTGAGATTTGACTCATTGGGGAGCATTTGAGGGGATAGAAGTTCTTGGCGAGTTTAGTGTTGACATGTTTCTGATATGGCTTCTATGATTGTTCAATCTTTTTCTAACGTCTACTGTCTGTCCAACATATTGCATGTCACAAATCTTGCACGGCAGGGCGTAAATTACGTTTTCGATGATACATCCTAATCATTGATTGATACAGTTAGTAACGAATAATGAAGGTAGTTGTCTTGGGCGTTAAAAATCGTCTGTCTTCATGTCTATATATTCCTGTTAGGCTGGTTTGATTTGAATTGGACACGCACATGGTGGTCATTAAAGTTTTGGGGTCTATGGTTGGTTGGTTGGTTGTTATGGGTTTAACGCCATTTTTCTGAACATGATAGTCTATACATGGCGACCAGTATATTTGGTGAAGGAAGAACCCGAGAAAACCCCGGGAAGAACCACCGACCCACAGGAAGCTACTGGCAAGCTTTCTAACATACCAACGTTGGCCGAGCCCGAGAAACTTACCCACGCGGACAGAGGTGAGATGTCAGTGATCTGTAAAGGCGAGCGCCGTAGACCACTCCGCCACCTGGGGCCCCGGGGTCATTGGTAAGTGACTGTAGGTGGTTCTTTTATGATCACCTTTAGGCGTGCACAGAAGTAGATAATATACTATATACAGGAACTAGATGTCTTTTACAAATTATCAAGAATTTTAAACACAGTAAACAGACTCCCAAATATTGATTTATTTTACTGGTGCTGTCTGTTATAGATAATAACCTAATGTCACAAAAAGGGCTGGGTGGGAGGTGGGGGTGGGGTCGTGGTCGTGTATTTGAAACTTTGCAGGAAAAATATATAATAAGACGAAACTTGTCATCCAGATGGCAGCGAGTCGTTAGAATTAATAAATACAAGAAAGAACAAAAGGTAAACATAAGTCTTCGCGCACATGAAATTGTATGGATTGCTTCTCTTCTACGTAGGAAAGGAGGTGGAATTGTTTTGCATGTGATATTTTAGAACTGCTGATAGACGTGCGCAAGTCTTGGTTCAAGCATTAAACATCAGCATCTCTAGATTAAAGTTAATTTGGTTTCCAGACATCCTAGAAAATATGCTTTTTTTTTCTTGCAGTGAATCTCTGGACCTTCACTGACAAATTCCTAAAAGATGCAGCATTTTATTTTTCAGAAATAAGATTTCCGATTACGGAAAGCAAAATTAGCGTACTAATGTAAAGTTTTCTTTGTAATTAACTAGTAATATAGATATGCCGATCCTGGACCAAACAACCAATTTAACCAGTTTAACACGGTTTAATCGAACAGCCAGCTTTTGCAATTAAAAATCTCGTATCAAGGACATTTCTGAACCACTCATAATTTTAAAAAAATCCTTGGATGAATTATGTGTTTTAAAGCAAACATACCACAGAGTCCGTGGATCACATGCCAATTTGTTAATTGTGTGTTGAGCTGATTGCATCGGACTAAGATATACAGTCCAGCAGAAAACCAATAAACATGATGAGATCTGGATGTGTGCCAGCCCACTCGAACCACAACAGAAAATAAATAAATGACACGTCAGAAAAAAACAAACAAAAAACAAAAAAAAACCCAAAAACAAACAAAACAAAAAAACAAACAGGTATTGCTCTATGTTAGGTCATTTAGTATGTCACATACATTCCTAAAGCCTAATAATGAATATAGTCTACTAATAATGCATAAATATATAGAAACCGGATCGAAAATGATTTTTTTAGGACAGTATAAACTATTTTCGAACAGGTTTTTGCAAAAATAACAATAAGTAAAAAACAAAATGATCACTCTGAGACATTAATCACAGAACTGTCTTATACATACTATAGCACAATCATACGATCGTGATATTACAATGATTCTACTAGTAATAAATTGAGCTTTAAAGTGCAGAGATACTACAATACAGATAGTGAGACAGACAACGCCAAAGCACAACACCAAATATCGTCATCTAAATTGTTAGTCTAGAAAATTTCAGTGTTATTAAGAAAGTTCGGTAGCGTAAAGGGCAGAAACGTTGTATTTCAAATAGATAAGTCAGCGGATCGAATCTTGGTAGCTGAGAATTTTGTTCTGTACAAATTGATAACCACCTCGCTGTCAAAAGTAGGTCACATAAAGATCCGGAAAGCATCAAAGATGATTGGAATAATGAGAGCGCTGAAGTTTAAAATGAATAGAGATTCACTAAACAAAATACACACAGCTTTCATCAGACCAATTTTAGAGTAAGCTGATGTAATATGGGATGGGTGTGGCGAAACCGATTCTAATCCACTTGAAAATATACAAAAAGATGCAGCAATAATTGTAACAGGACTTACCAGAAGTGTTCAGGAGTGTACTGGGTAAGCAACTCGGCCCTGGACTTATCTGCCGGGACAGGCCCGGGGTTTTGCTCACACCAGTAAAACACCTGTAAAAACGGATTTGTTGGTGGCGGCCCACCGGGATTTGTCCCGGTATGCCCAATGGCCAGTACACCACTGGAAGTGTTAGATCTGAATTTTTGTATAGAGAATGTGCATGGCTACCTTTACAAGGGCGTAGAAAAGTCAACAAACTTGTTACGTTTTATAAAATTATTAATCATATGACACCAGACTTTTTAAACGAGATTATTCCACCTACGGTTGCTCAGCTTGGGGGGCAGAGATATTATTGAAGAAACAGTTTAAATTTTTAAGTACCATTTTGTCGTATACAGCTAAAAAATAAGTCTTTTTAACACTCAACAATCTACCCCAAAATATAAGAAACTCCAATTCTATATCTGTCTTTCAAAAGTAATTAGATAAAAAAAGCAAGTGCCATCCTACTACCCCATAAGTGAAAGAATAATGCATATCATACATGTTACACTGAGGAATAACTGTTCAGTGCTTAAGGCGGATCTTTTTTTGAACCACATTCTTGCCAATCCATTGTGTAGCTGCTCCTAATCAAATGAAACAGCCTACCACTATTTCTTTGAATGAAAACTATACAATAATAATCGAATCCTCTTAATGAATAACCTTCTCAAACTTTCAGTTCATATTGACCAATACATGCTTTTGTTTGGTGACGATACTCTTAATGACACAATTATTACTAAAGTTTTTAAGCAGGTTCACCTTTATCCGTTTTTTAGCATATAGACCTAACAATAGAGTGCAAGAAAATTAAATCTAAGTGTGGTTTTTCCTTAATATCTTTGTCTTGGTTTTTTAAGTCTCGAGAACTGTTATTATTATTATTATTTATTTTTAAAAAAATTTTCCCGCATGGGATTTCCGTAGTTTTCTCTCCCCCGATCACCATTTGACTCAGCAATATATATACATGTGTGTGTAAGTATGTATATTTATGCAGGCGCTTATGTGTATGTGCATATGTGTATACGCATGGATGTGTGTATGTATGTATGTATATGAATGTATATGCATGAATATCTATGCATGTATACATGTATATGTGTTTGTATATGCATATATATGTATGTCTATATATGTGTACATGTCTATATATATCTGTATGCATATATGTTCACATGTATTCGAAGATATTATACTACAATCCAAATATGATTAAATTTATTCGTCCTGGAATGCCAGTTCAATAATATAGGAACTGTTTGTATATTTGTATATAATATACATAAATTTGTGTGAGGTATGACGTGGCGCATCGCCTTTCTTTATTCCTTTATAATCTCGCACCTCAAACAATGATTGCTTTAGATCAATATAGTTCCTACACTAATTTAAATATAATTTCAATTTTCTTTGTAAGTTTCACCTGATGCATGAAATATTATGTGATTTGTATTTGTTATGGGAAAGGCCATTCTAAATTGGAATATCTTGTGCCTAACCCTTTTGCTTTCCTAATATATGCAATAAAATATGTTTAAAATCAAACCAAACCAGACAAGGTTTAAAACAAAACATGCAAATGATAACATAAAATAAAAAAGTAAAAAAAACAAAAAAAAAAAAACGAAAAAAAAAAAAAAACAGGCATAAACGAGAACAAGAACAAGAACAAGAACAACAACATTATACGGCAAACTCGCAAGATGCCTGACACCTGAAACATGTAACAAAAATGGCATGTAAAAAAAAGAAACAAAGAAACAAACAACAAACAAATTTTACCGTATAACTAATATACAATAAACGTGTCAAAGTCTTTAGTGTACACAATAAAGGAAGCACAAGGTCCGATTCCGGAGCATAAAAAACGATCTGTTATAAACAAATGCGGCATTCATGGGGGATAGTAAGTGGTGAAGTTCCAACATAACTACCCCCAGGGGTGGGAGCTATAGGCAGTGAGGTGGGCATTTAACAAAACTTTACGACAAAAGTTAAATATATTAAATTTCTTTTACATATCTAAAATATTTGCAGATAGATATATATATTTAAATATTACTAATGAAATACATCAAAATTACTTATTGTCTCGAACGAGAATGAAGACTTGCATAATGAATCAGCCGATTCCAAAGGAAGTTACAAAATTACAACCCCCTTTAATATTAGAAACCTTCCAGTAAGAACGGAATTTTGTAGGATGAATACAATGCGAAATGTAAACAGAATTGTCACTATAAAACGTAGAGATTCCGTTAAGAGAAATAAAATAAGCATAGTGTTTACGGTGGCAACAATCAATGTGTGTACGATTTTTTTAACTAACATTGAACCATATTTGAAGAGCATCAATAGAAAAATCGACAATTAGGCTCTGTGAAAGTTAAGTTAGATTCATCTGTCAAACTTATGAAGAGACTCGACCAGGAGGGAGAGAAAGTTGAGTATAGGAATGTTTCACTTTTGGACAGAAAATGAACGAAGATACTAGATGGATTTATGTTTGTTTAAACATATTTTATGGCCATAAATGTTGATAAATGGATCGAGCTACAAGTTCTCAAAACTTAGAATAAGCCCTTCCCCTACAATCGATAAGAAATTTACATGAATAGCGGCACAAAATTAATATGGTTTCATATAATTGTATGCAATCATACATAATTCAGGAAAATTAGTCGAAGAGAGAGAGAGAGAGAGAGAGAGAGAGAGAGAGAGAGAGAGAGAGAGAGAGAGAGAGATTACATGAATGAAACTGTAAGTGAATACATTAATAATCGTGGCAGGTGTTGGTCAAGAGTACATACACCAAAATAATTACACACGACAATTAGTAGCTAAAAACGAAAAACGTTTTGTCTTTTTCAAATGATAAGACTATAAATCTCTCAAATGATTAGACTATAAATCATTATTTAAATCACTACAGTTATTTCTAATTCTAGAATGCAGAATCGATTTTTTCCTGTTACCAACAAGGAACTGGACACACATTTATGTTGTCGTAACCTCTATTGTACTTCTGAGGATAGATTAATTACTTTCACCTTTTATTGAATCTGGGAGTGAATTCAGACATGAATAGAAGAGCGTAAGAATGAATTTATTCTTATTTCGAGCCTAGCATTTATTCCAATAAAATTATTCCTTTTTCTAAGATTATACCTGTTTGTCGCATCATCCAGTGGTGGTAGAAGGTCAACAAGATAAGAAGGAGATACGACGAATAAAATTTATGACAGTAACACAGTTTATGAAATATTCTGCCAAGGCAGGCCAACCAGTTTCTTCGTAAATCTTGCGACACGATACAATTCTAGGAGGAACAGTCACAGTTCTCCCTGCTTATAATTGAAATTTTCTAATTTAAGAGAGTCTTTAGCCCAACAGCCATCCTATACAACATCAACATATTCTAAGAAAGGGGGAGTGTATGTAAAATATATCCGTTCTAACGTTGTGTTTCTCGGCGAAATTTATATTGAAGTATTTTCAAGGCAAGGCAACCATCATTTCTGTGATCGACTAAAATATGTTATCAGTATGTTTGGTCCAGTTGCCGAGACTTCTAAAAGTTACCTCAAGATGTTTGTGATAGTCAACAATAGAGAGAATTTTCTTTTTGATTTTAGTTCAGGAAAAACGAACTCTAGCTTACGCGAGAATAATAATACCCTCAGTTTTAGTTTGATTGAAGTCAACCAACCATTGCCTTGACCAATCGCCAATCGTTTGTAATTCTGTATTAAGTATATACTCAATTTCGTAAGTATCATTTGATGAATATACATATAACATGGGACATATCTAGGAGCTGAAATACCGTGGAATTGTTGGAAAATAAACAACACTGATATTTGAATATAAAATCATTTGGGGGTAGATGGTTGTAGAAATGTCTAAAAATATTTCTTTCCATAACTTTTCCAAAACACCTCAATAATGAAATAGGCATGTAATTTGAAGGATCACTGACACTTTCCTGAGGTATTTCTTAAGGTTGGGAACACTTTTCTAACAAGATACGTGTCGAATAGAAAACAACATTGTTTAAGTATGGATGCTCACAACCCCAACTGGAGTTCCGAACCCAGGAAAGAAAAGGAATCTTACTGGATACGCCGCTTTAGAACACTGAAACCAAGCGACGCAAAACCAAGAAGACTAGAAAAAGGACAACCACACGCAAATAATATCAGCATCTGTTTATAGCCACAACTTTTTCAATTAAATAATTCATTCATTTTGCTGATTACTCGCTCACTCACTATAATTACTATTGTTTTCATTTTTGTAGATCTTCCTTGTGTTATTTTTGCTATGGTCATTCCTCGCAGTACAGAAATAATAAAATATCTGAGATATAATTTGCGGTTACGCCACTTTACATTCAAAATCGGATGGCCCTATAGCTCCTCCCTTTGTAGGTCAATACCAACTAGTTTACAACATCATCAGCCAAGTTGAAGCCAACTGGGCGAAACATCAAACATGTTCAAGCTTTTGTTCCAACGCTTTTTTGTGTTTATTGTTTGTCTTGTCTCTGTTTTGTTTTTGCCTTTGACAAAGACTCAAAGAGAGTCGAAAGCGCTTAGGCTTGCTAAAAGCTAGTTTTGCACTTATGATTGTCTGTTTGTTGTATTTATCTTAATCAATTCGTGACACACGCGATGCCTTGCTGGATCAAGTGCACTTGAAAGTACTGTTATTCACCATATGATTTGTATTCTTTATATATATATATATATATATATATATATATATATATATATATATATATATATATAGTGAGAGAGTGAGAGTTACACACAGATAAGATTAATATGTTTTAACTCACTATGTAGTTATTTCTTTGTACAATCTATTATTATCTATTTTATTTGTATATAGTATATTTTCACAATGCAATTTACCATATTTGCCCCCGTATTTTATTTATAATAACATCCCTTTCTATAGTTGTATCTTTGCATTCCATTATTTGCTTTTTAGTATAAAGGTGTCTCTTGTACAGTGGACACACTGGAATACTTGGAATCATATGTTGTCTGAATGCCGTATCTCCTGTTATCCATGTGTCATGCAGGTATTTGTGCATATAACTCTATGTTGTGCCGTACCTTGTCTTAGACCATTTATTCCATATAGGTGTCCATTGCAGTTCTCGGTTGTTGAATTTTATTCTAAGTCTTGTTTTTTGTTGTTTTTTTGGTGTGTGTGTGTGTGTGCGGGGGAAGTAGGTTTTTCCTGGTTAATAATCGTGTATGTATTGTTATCTTCCTTCTCTTCCCAGATTGTTTTTGTGTTTCTGTATTTAAAACTATTTCTTATCTGCTCCATTTGTCTTGGGGGTTCTTTTAATTTAGTGAATTTAGTATTCTTTTATATTTCCGGGTTATTGCTCAACGTATATCCAAAAACATATATGTAGATAGATGTCCATGCATAACTTTTTTCTTTATTAAGTGTATTATTCTATTAAGTATATTTACTGTTTTTATATTCTTTAGCTGCGGGGGTCCTAATGCTCCCTCTACGCATAATTTTAGTCTATTTGCTTGTATTTTGCTTAGTATTTTATAGTCCGTGTTGAAGAGTGAGATTGGTCTCCACATTTTTTTATCTGATACTTCCTCTTTCCCTATATATAGCAATATAATTACACCTTTCTTCGTTTCTTTAGTCATTTCAATATTTTAGAATATCTTGTTATATACGAACTCTAGTATCGGGATTAGTTGATTCTAGACTTTAATGTAAAAATCTGTAGATAAGCCATCTGATTCGGGGGACTTCCCCTTGTTGAGATTTGTTATAACATGCTTAGTTTCTTCTGCTGTTATGAACTATTCAGAACTTTCTTTGGATTCTTCTGATATTCTTTCAAAATCTACATTCGCACAATATTGGTCTATATTCTCTTTGTGATATTTTGACTAGTATATAGGTTTATATAGTATTCATGTATCTCTCTCGTTATATCTTCACGCTTTCTTCAGAGCTTCCACATTTTTCTATTTCCCCTTCTAATTTCCTCTCTTCTGTATATTGCCCTTGCCTTTCTATTTGTTAATTTAATACATGTGTTTTTCTCTTCCCTCCCGTCTATTTCGTTTGAAAGTACAGTACTTTTTAGATTTGTTCTGATTTCTCCTTTTAGTTTCTCCCATTCTAGCGATATAATTTTACTTTGTTTTTGTGAAATAATCCTGCAATATTTGTTCCATTTTTTATATATATATTCATTATCTTCCAATATTGAGTTATTTAACTTCCAGTACCTCATATCCCCCTGCGGGTCCGGGGTTATAGAATATTCCCGACGCGTCCTCGCTGCGTGTTGTAATAGGCGACTGGGTGGAGGCAACCCGTTTGCCGTGGGTTGCGACCAGTGCCGATGTAGGAAAGGATCCTGGTAGTTGAGCAGCGGCTTTCCAATGCAATACACTACTTTGGCCTCTACTTCTTCTAGACGGGCGGTCGGGATGGGCCCGGTCTCAACAAATCGGCTGGTCACGTCAAGCCCTAGGATGTCTTTGTAATTTACTTCTATCACTATCTCTGTTATTTTTGTCGTTGTATCGGGCGTGGGCATTCCGGGAGCCGAAATGAACGGTATCTTCACGAGCTGCTCTCCCTTCTTTATGTTTCCCGATTTGCTAACGTTCTCCATGGCAATGCTGTGTTAAAGTTTATTACAATGACGTATACAGCGCAAAGTATATGTGTATTTCATGCGAACTATACCGGGCTAGATAATATTACCATTATATATTATTATAGCCGTCCGACTTCGACATTTTCCAAGTCCGAAAACTAAGGCCACAATCAATCAATCAATCTATCATTGTTAATGTAGTGTTGACTAAAATCTTGCACAAATACATTTAAACCCTCCTATAAGCGATAGACAGAGAGATAGATTGAGACATAAGTATATATACACCCTTCAATGTGAAACATTTTATGATAAATTGTTTTGATCTCCAACCTACAGCGATCGTTACTATAATGTTCAACAAATGAAGGAACTTTTTTTATACAGTAAACGTACCTTGCATTTTAAATTACTTGAAAGAAGTAAACATCTATTCAAAAATCTTACTTTAGAGCAATCAATTTTAGTATTTTTAGAATATATGTACAGTCGTTCATCCTAAGTACCTTTACTCTTAATGATAGACACACCATTTACATTCCCCGTTGATCGGGAAACTTCATATATTACCCTCACTACTTCGTCGTTTAGATTTTAATTGTTTGACTCTATTATCGCTGGTCGATAATGAACCTTTTAACATTTGTGAATTATTCATCATACAACATTTTCTATGGCGCTAAATAGCCTCACAGTGCTGGTGCGCCGTTAAACCACAATCAATCAATCAATCAATCATCATCTTCTCGGATCCACTATCAGTACTTCAGTCACTTCACAATAGGAAATTGGAAAATCCACTACTGACCAATATTCTCATGAAACATACCGAGCTGTGTACCTCCCACAATATAGTGTACTGTTGGCTACCCAGCCATATCGGTATTAAAGGTAACGAAAAAGTTGATCACGCTGCTAAAATGGACCTATCCCTTTGAACCATTTAATTTTAAAATACCATTCACTGATTTTAAACCTAGTATCAAAAAGTGTTTACTTAATAAGTGGCAGGCAGCATGAAATGATGCAGTGAATAACAAACTACATATAATAAAACCAACCCTCGGCGACTGGGCTCCTTCCTACAGAACCATCCGTAAAGACGAGGTAGTCACTGTAAGAATTAGAATTGGTCATACTTATGTAACCCATTCCTACATACTAAAGGACGAAGACCCACCTGAGTGTTTTTCTTGCAGTGAACCCTTCACTGTGAAACAATTTGTGATAGATTGTTTCGATCTCCAACCTACACGCGATCGTTACTACAATGTACAACACATGAAGGAACTTTTTGGTACAGGAAACGTGTCTTGCATTTTAAATTACTTGAAAGAAGTAAACATCTATTCAAAAATCTAACTTTACAGCTAGCTCTGAGTATTTTTTTAGAATATATGTACAGTCGTTGATCCTAAGTACCTTTATTCCTATTCATTTACACGCCATTTACAGTCACCGTTGATCGGGAAACTTCATATATTACCCGCACCACTTCATCGTTTGGATTTTAATTGTTTGACACTATTATCGCTGGTCGATAATGAACCTTTTAACATTTGTAAATTATTCATCATACAACCTTTCCTATGGCGCTAAATAGCCTCACAGTGCTGGTGCGCCGCTAAACCACAATCAATCAATCAGAAATGCAGTATAGCTCAGAAAAAAAACTACTTCATATTTTCCTTTACAAATGTAGTAACGTTTTTATTATATACTCATTTTGTTTTTCTACCTAAGGCTGAATAATAAAAAGAAAATGCTATAAGAAACAAAGTAACTGAATTTCTGCTAGATTTCAAAGTAAATACACAACCGTAATTAAACAAATTCCCAGTAACAGTATTCATGCACACATGGCACCGCACAGCGACTTTGAACATTCGTTTAAAAAAGAAATCTAATTTTGGTCTACTTAAAATTTAAATTTAGAGTCTTATTGTGAATGACTGCGCCTTGGAACAACTTTCTCCGTTGGTCTGAAATGCAGGGATTTTGTTTTTCTGTCGATCCAATTAAATTCTGCTCTTTTTGTTGTGGTAGACTGAAGCTATTAGCTGGGTCGATTCCGTACGATGTACATGTAGCTGGAGGAACTGGCCTCGACAGTAAGCTGAACTCGTGTTTCTGTTCTGCCATTGATGCGAAAAGCTCGTATTTTAACTTGTTTTCTGGTTACCAGAGGGAATTGGTGAATCAGATATATGTTGGGTCATTCAGTGCCTTCGAGGATGCAAATGAGTCGGGAAGCGTATGATTAGTGTGTTGTATAATAATAATAATAATAATAATAATAATAATAATAATAATTTTATCAATAATTATTTATTAAAGTACAAATATGCTTAATGAAGGTATAATTTTGCCCAGATTTTGATAAGTCTCAAGAAATATATTTAATAGTTTGGATCTTCTCAGTGCAATTTTTTTGTCCTGGAGAAGGTATATTCGCTTCTTTTAATTTTGTCTTTATTTTAGATGGTGTTGGTGGAAAAGGGAGAGTGTTGCAGGTGTTATTTGGCATTGCTACTATCATTTAGCGTTACATTTGCCGTAACAAAATGTGTGAATTTATTAATGAAACAAAATACAGAAGAGATTTAAAATACATACTTGACTAAAACAAATATTATTTTTTTTGGGGGGGGGGAGGGGGGCGGGATGGGTTGGGGGTCGGGGAGCGTACAATATTAAATGGCAGAAGAAAGTTGCTTTCAGAGATTTTCACTTTTGATATAGAAATGTAATATAAAACATTCAATTTCTTAAATTTTATAGCTAACTAAAATGTCAAAGAAAACTACAGGCTAGAAGAAATCTTTGTTCATCAGATTACTGTATATATAATATACTGTTTGTACACACGTAGAATTGAAACATATTGTTGGCCTGCGAAATTCATTATGAGATTCTGTTCACATCATATATACACTAGTGAGAGGCCAAAAAACAGCCACAATATCAAAATTAAGATGGTGATTCATTTTTAAAAGACCAGCAATTTATAAGATATATAAAAAGCGACGATTCATTCACACTATGAGATATCACAATGCAGCGAGGGTTAAATCCATGCTTAATAAAATATCCATGTAACTTTAGAGACATAATCACGGCATTCTGTGCACGTATCGAGTACATTTTATATTAAGCACATTAAATATCACCATAGAATATCCTTGTGTACACTATACGGTGTATTTCAAACGAATTCACCTCGTATATACAGGTTTTCAAAGCTTAATTTCCTTTGCATCAACTTGTAAGAAACGTGTTGTAACAGTTGCATTTAAAGAATGCATTGCATTTACCTAATTGGCTTAACTGTCCTCTAGGCGAAGATTTCCATGAAGAAGAAATATCATTAACACCTTTGAAGAATTTGATGAGCCAGATCAGTGTTCTTACCTGTCGTGTCTTCTTCCATAAAGAAGAAATATTATGGATACCTCGCAGAATTTGATGCGTCAAAACATGAATAAATTCTTAAACTGCGCCGTGGGACCATTCCCGGTGCTGAGGTGGAGGACTTATGTCAACTCAGGTAGTTTGATACAATTATCGGAGATGTTTCAATAGTTTATCTGGTAAGTCTGTAATTTTGTATTTCTTTTTACCACGGTGCACTTGACATCAGCATGTAAATTGTCTTTGCTAATCATTTGTCAAATAATCTCGTTAAATAAGTCGTCATGTATTCATTCAATCAGATTGTTCCGTATCATTTACTGTCATTATAATATAGAACATAATGGTATTTGAAAATAAGTTAGGTTAGCTCGATGTTTCTCTATTTAGGATGCAGCCATTAGAATGTAATGCTTGTCCAGTTTTGCGGCCTTGACTTTTCTCTACTTGTTGATATCTGAGTCACCCTTCAAGTAGGAATAGCCACGGGGAACATGGTTTTCAACCTGGAACACTGCGATATCTTGGCATGAAGCTTACTTGTTTACTTTCTAGCATAGGATAAGAGTTAAAGCCCTTTAGTTGCAGCACATAAAGTCGGCTTCTCGACATAACTTAGGTACATACTTTGTCAGTGTATATCGAGAAGAGCAAACACACCCCAAATACAAACAATACACCCCCCCAAAAAAGAAAGAAAAAGCCAAACAAAATAAAAATAAACAAACAACAAACACATTGTATACACAGTCTTTTTTCCTTACGTAGGATCATGAGTATCAGAAACTAAATTTCGAATTTGTGTAAGAAGGTCTAATCATGCCTATTGGTCTTTCATTTTTTGTTCGATTCCTACTTGGAACCAATTATAACTCTTTAACCTGTTTGATCCTATTGGTGTAATTATATATTATAATAATAAAAATTCATATGATCATGCATCTAAACATATAGTTTGTGATCCAGGGATTAGCGCTTCCCTCTGTTTGGTATATAGGTATCAATTTATAATAATTTCATGTATATACCTTGCATTTCTAAATAGAAATCCTGTGGGTTGATTCACATAACTGAGTGTTAATTTCCGCTTCCTTTACAGTAGGGTTTTAAACATAGAAAAAAAAGATCTAAAAATACACACACCCACACACACACCAATATTCATATATTTTTAAAAAATACATGTACACATAGGAATAGAAAAAGTGAATTTACGTTATTGGATGGCCTTTTTGCATTTAAAGAAAATTGAATATACCTTCTTGTGTCTAATTTTACTTAATATCATAGCTAACTTCTAAAAATCCCCCAAACAACATAAAAACAGCATCATAAAACATGTAACACGAATGTGATGCTACAAGTTATACGATATGACACATCTCTAATAGTCTACACCAGATAATTTATTTTTATTTTGTATGGAAGATGCAGTCACCATGAAGGCCACCATGTTTTAAAATATTTTTGATTTGTTGATGGGTAGCAACTTCTATCTGATATAACAAGCTATAGTTGAGAGTGGGAATGAATTTTGGCATATACCTTTTTTCTTCTTTCACGAATTATGTTTTCAACGCATGCTGTCCATCACATGTTAACTGAATTTTCTTCTTGAAACTTTGTGATGGGAACTGGCTCATTTTGTCAATCTTGTCAAATCGCCTGCAGATTTCAAAATATTGGTAGGATTCGTCTTCATTTCGTTTCTGTACATACAGTTCAAACGCTTACTTTTCCATGCTCTCCTCCCCTGCTCCCTGCCCCGCAAAAAAAAAAAAAAAAAAAAAAAAAAAAGAAGTAAAGAAGACATCTTTGTTGTTGGCCAATGAGAAGGTTTTGCACACACATTTAGGCGATGGAATTACACTTTCGTGGTAAAAAGTTATATATCAAGTTGATATGTGTCAATTGACATGGATTACATGAATTGTTTTTATTGCATTCCTGGACTTTCATGTCTTATTAATAATTCCTAATTGTAATTTGTTATTGTATTCCTGAACTTTCATGTATTGTGGATTATTTTTAATAAGAATTTGTATACGATTGAAAAGTTATTTAACAATTTCCTTCGACCAAATTACAATATTTCCTCGAAAAGATTAGTTCAATTTCATCTAAGCGCTCATATTTGATTATATGATTTTCAAAAGTATTTACATATTATCTTTTCCCATTCCAAAGTTCATGACAGAACATTTAAGCGTTTGAAAGGCATTCTTTCATAAAGCTAATATTTGATTTGGTGTTTTACAACACGGCAATCCTTTGTTTTTACTGACGTCATCAATATATGTAGATAATACCACAGTGAAAAGCGCGCCGCCATTTTGATTCCCTTAAAAAATCGAGGAAGCATAGCTACTATAGTTTCAGTCAGGACGAGTCAGAATGTTACTATTTTCAAGCGTACTATAGTTTCCGCTTTTTACACTAAGCTCTGCAAAATGCAGTTGTTTTATCAGAGACAGATGAATTTTAGCAGCGAGTGCACCCCTAAGGTAATTTAAAATAAGATTCCGCAAAAGTGAAGTACTCTAAAAAACCTAAATTGACATTGGACATGTACGAGGATGTATAAGATCACTGTAAGACAGTTGATACTAATGTGATCAAGGACCAAGCTGATCTCTTTCAGAAAGGGACGCAGCAAACAGTATAAAAGCAGTCTTTGGTATAAAATGCAGACGGGTAGAATAACAGCGTCTAGTTTTTGTGCTGCATGAGTGAAAATCCATCTCTTTCATTGCTGAAGATGAACTACACACCCGAGACCCGAAGTTGTATTTCCTATGCTACATACTGGGGCATTAGGAATGAAACAAATGCAAAAATGGCTTATGTCACACGTCAAACGAACGATATACAGGATTCAGGATTAATTTTGTACCCTAAGTATGCAATGTTTGAAGCAAGCCTTGATGAGCTAACTTCATGTGAATGCTGTTGCCAGGGTGTTTTAAAATCGAGTTCCCCGTGACTCTGACGGATAACATAACCCCTGACATTAAATGGATGATTCTACATGAAAATGTTGCATGGAAATTGAACAAGAAACATTCCTGTTAATACCAAGTACAAATTCAGCTATTCATAACTGAACGCTCATTTCGTGATTTTGTCGTATGGTCACCCAAAATGTTGCCTGTTCAAAGAATTTACCATGATGCAGACTTTTGGATAACTATGTCTTCAAAAGCACAGAATTTTTCAATCCAAGCGTGTATTGGTTGAGTTATGCGTGAAGTATTTCACCAGGAAAGCAACCCTAACAGCAAATACATTACTCTCTTTGACCAGCAACATAGCTTCCGCTGCATATGTGAATGTTTCCACGATGGCGGCACATATTGTGTGAGCAAACACCCTGATGATCGAAGAAATATGATATTGTGTGAGAATGAAAACTGTAACGCTAAATGTTATCATCTTTGCTGTGTACACATGAAGCGCATTCCACGAGGCATGTTTCTGCCCATGCTATAACAACTGTACGTCAAATGGCAAAAAGACAAAAGTGAGTACATGAGACAATCTGACGGTCTTTCTCCGTGAATTTCTTTCTTTATTTTTACACGAAGCATTTTGACATACACTTTATTTGCAAGTATGCACGTGTAGATGGACATGTAATGAAACGTATAATGACATGTTTGCACTATTGCAAGATCTGTTTAAGTAAATTTACATGAAATGGACATTAAAACAATATAGACTGCATATTAACACCACAAAGCATATTGAGTTTATGCAAAATGTAAATGAATACAATCACGAATAGTTATATTAAACAAAAGAAATGAATTGTTTTTAGCCTTCATGGCTTAGATGTCTTGTGAACATTTGTCTTACATTTAAACATAAAGACAAAACAATGACTCCTTGAGACTTAAAAACTTCACAATCAAACACTCATCTCTCTTTCTCTATAACACGCACGCACACGTTAACATCAACGGACATATACATTCACAAACAATCCCAACTCCATCTTTAGATTTATTTACTACAATTTTTTCTCTCTCTCTTTCTCTCTCTCTCTCTCTCGCACACACATACACACAAAAAGAAAGATATTTATACGTTCAGTGTTTCTGTTACAATGAAAACTTTTGTACACATTAACACATTCCTATAAGTATCAGTAAACTAATTGAGACAATAAAACAATTGAGACAATAAACTCTTATTGCACTTTATTTTAGGTCCTATGAAAATAATTATTACTGCTTTTATCTTATTTTGTGTAAAGAATTGATAATCAGCGAAAACAGTTACGTGTATTCAAAAGAAAGCATCTTCTGAGTCTAAACAAAAAAAAAATGTTTATTACATTAGGCCTCATGGCTTTTGCGTGACATGACAGTGAAGTAGGTGTCATTTTGCTGATTCTTGAGAAATCACTTGCATAATAATTCTATCAATTTCTTTTAAATGCAACTATTCCAAGAAATGCAACATAACGTATGCTGAGTTTTACTATGATGTGTCCAATTTTGTGCCAACAATAGCTAAATACTCTCAGAGCATCTAGACATAAAACTAATGCACTGGATTTCATCAAAGAGAGTAGAAACAAATTGAGGAAATATATAAGAAACGTAATTAGGGTAGTGTTAATTATGGTGCAAATCGCATATCATCACTGCCTACATCCTTTTAGATGTATAATATCCACTACCATCAACTCCATCTCTCTGTCTGTCTGTCTCAAACACAAGCACACTTTCTTTCCCTCTCATGACCATGTTCATTCAGACTTGAACATTTACCTCATAAAGTAGAATTACTGAATTACTACAAGTTTGTATGGTACTTCCACAGAATTTCATTTGGAAATGTAAAGAACGAGTAATTCACATGACACTTGGATGAAAATAGATGTATGATCTTCATCTACCTATTTTTGACTGACAATAAATTACATCCATCTGTCAAACCTTGCTACTAGTGGCAAATGACATCAATATTTCAAACCTTGTTACTAGTGGTAAGTGACATCAACATGTCAAACCCTGTTACTAGTGGTAAATTGCATCAATATGTCAAACCTTGTAACTAGTGGTAAGTGACATCAGCATGTCAAACCTTGCTACTAGTGGTAAGTAACATCAATATGTCAAACCTTGTTACTAGTGGTAAATGACATCAACATGTCAGACTTTGTTTCTAGTGGTAAATGACATTAACATGTCAAACCTTGTAACTAGTGGTAAATTACATCTTTAAATGTCAAACCTTTTTTCTAGTGGTAAATTACATCAACATGTCAAACCTTGTTACTAGTGGTAAATTACATCAATATGTCAAACCTTGTTACTAGTGGTGAAGAGCATTTTGTTCAATCATTTCACTGACCAAAGTAGCCAAGGCCAAGACACAGGTGATCGACATTTTAATAAACGGAACCATAGATGGACATACATTTGTTAAACAACAGTACACTTGACAATTTTGTATAACTTCTACATTTTTACCAAAAGACTTTCTAAAGCACATCGGCATAGATTTATGTATATTTTCACGTTTTGACTGTTTCACCAGGAAACCATGTCAAGTAGCGCATCATAGAAACTTCTCTGAACAGCATCTACTGACACAGTTGATAGTCCATATCTCTGCATAAATATTTCATTGGCTGTTAGATAAGGCATAACAGACGTTGTTGGTATTTTGACAGACGTTGTTGGTATTTTCACAGACTTTTTGTATTATTAGACATATGCTCTTCTGTATTCTTGATCACCAAATCTAAAACTTGAACAGACTGCAAACCAGTGTAAAATAAAACCTTTACAGATGTATGCACATACATTTGTCTGTCATAGATAGAATAATAATTAATGTACTTTCTGCAGCCTCTAGAAGTCTTGCATTGTTGTCATATTCACCCTCTGATATTGCCTGTTATATCAGTCTGCACTTCTTTCTCACGAGTATTTCTTGCTGTAGAGTAACCCTCAGCAATACATTGTCAGTCAGTGGTGGAAATATGTTCTATTCTTTCCAAGTTGTCAGTAAATTGTAGGGTCTCAGGTAGGTTACTTTCTCCTGTTTTACATGTCCATGACTTTTTTTAACGATAGCAAAGATACAACCGTATCGGACTCTTTCCGTTTCTCTACACAGTTGATGACTCTTAGATGGTCCCGGTGTTTGATTCTCATATCCTATGTGAAGGGTTTGAAACCAAAAGGGGCTGGTGTTAAAGTTCATATAAGCCTTCTGTGCTAAAAATAGAAGTTACTTCAGGTTAAAGTCTATTTTATAGCCAATGTAGAGGATATCTCATTATATTGTAATGACCATGGCTAGAGTCACAATGACTAAATATAGTACATATTAAATTAATACGAGTTGCAATATTCACTTACAAAACATAGTAATTATAATTATCTCTCGTTTCTAAGGATTGACAAACTATCAGTCTATCACTTCAACCGATCTTTATATAAATAACCTATTTTCGAGGTACAGGTTCATTTGGTGAAATGTCTTTAAAAATTTTGCTGTAAAAATTTCAGAGTGTAATATTTTTGCTTACCTGCTATAAGTATTATATTTTTAAGCTACTACTGTAAGTAATTTATGTAAAATACAGCCATAGTCATGAAGAGAAGCATCCATATATTGTCCTTGTATCACAATGTCTGCCATTTTGAATTGGCATAAGAGTTTCGTATTTGGAGTCTCTACCCTTTCAGTTTTGCTATTATTCTGTCCATTGATAGTAGGGTACTGATAAGTAAATAATTTGCATCTTTTAGTAATAATATGGTTGCAATACGGTTGTATATATAGGTGTGTGCAATTCATGCTTAGATGCGACAGTAATGGCCGTCTGCACCAAGTGCATAACCCGCGTCTACATGAATCGATTAAATTATTGGAGACTTACATTATCATCATATAGTTAAATTTCACATAAATCTGAGTGCATAAGATGTTCTTATTCTTTGTACAGGTAAGCTTACTCAGATACTTATAGTTATGTATTTTATGAATTTACAATGTTGACATTGTGTACCATGCAAACTGTATTGTTTACAATGCAATACACTGCACAAGCACTAATTGGTTACATGGTTTTCCCTGCCTTTAGCGATTGGTTGAATTGTGTCATGTGGTGTCCGGGGAAAGTTATAAATAGGGGTGCGCTATCATTGTTGGCCAGACAACTGATGAGTACAGTCGGCGCCAGAATTCAAAATTGCTAAAAAGCAAAGCGTCGAGTTAGTACATTCTGAATGAAGAGAAATAATACACTGCAATGTTAAGTAAAAATGAACCGAGATTTATTCCAAAGACTGGAACAGTTGTCTCCCACCACACCTGACAGCGTCCCCTCCTCCCACAATCCATTAGACTATATTAGATTTACAGAAAACGAGTTGTAGACAATAATTATAGCTTTTATTTATTTATTTTCAATTCATTAAATATTGTTAAATTGTTCTCGACTCTGTGTTGATGATATAACCCCTCTCCATCCTCAAACACACACACACACACACACACACACACACACACACACACACACACACACACTTCTGATATTTATTTAACACAACAGTCTCCCTTCCTATGTCTAAGTACTTGTATGACCCTTATGAACCGATATGGTTCTTACAATATTCAGAAATGTTTGCTATACGCACACTACTTGCTGCGGGGGTATCTTGACTTGGTCCTGTACGTTTATCCGTCTTAAGAAGTTTGTTGGCAAGATTGCACAAAAGTCATTCAACGTAGATAAATGAAATTTGGCTAGCATATTTGTTTGTATATGTAGATGACCTGAATAGATGTTCAGGCCATTGTATCAGTTTTGCAGCAGAGGCATAGTGCATTTTATAAACACAAATTTAGTTCTTACCTTATGTTTAAATTAGACTTAGTCAGTCACTTCAAATAATATTAAAGTTCACGATAATAATTGATTTTTGAATCTGAAACATTCAAATTAACGTAATCTGATTAAACAATGTTGCATTTCTTTATTTTAAAAAAAAAAATTTTTTTTTTTAAATTACTGAAAATAATATACTCCAATAAGTTAAATCGTGATGATTTAGAAAGTAGATTTCTTGTATTTTCTATTAACACTAGCATTCTTCCAACTGATTGTCATAACAGTCATAAAAAATACAAAACTTGCACCATACATCTTATGATGGTAAAGAGAAGTGCCTGTGTTGTTACATTCACCGTTTCTTTCCACACACATCACCCATAAATTGGCAATGTTACATCGATAAAATGTATCTGTAGAGTATTGAATAATTGCTGACCCTTTAGTTTTACGTTTAAGTCAATGTAAATTCACCTTGAAAGCTTTAGTCAACTAGTTACACACGAATAAAACTGAAACGATCATTTATCCTAGGGTAGGAGCTGCGTTTTTGGAAGGTTCTTCACCTTGGTTACACACAACTTCTGGAGTCTTTTGTAGAAGCTAACATTTTCCGCGACTCCAGGACGTATGCTACAACCGATTAGTCCACATATATGTACTGCATTTAATAATGAATTACAGGAAAGACCAGCCGAGTTCAATGAAAACAGAGCAAAGAATATCAGGTAGCATTTGATCACTTCATTGATAGGGAATCAAAATGGCGGACTGATCACATGACAGTCGGATCCCAGATTCTTGTGATGTCACGATAAAACGAAGTATGCCAATAACCTAGTGACGAAGCAATTAAAGTAAAGCCCTTTCCCAATGACATACAGCGGTAGCCGACCCTGGCTGATCTGAGGGTGAGATTCGAACTCGCACCGTTTCGGACGCTAGTCTGGCACGACAACCACTGAGTTACCGCGGCTTCTGCCTCCGTTTGTTGCAGGTTTTCATAACCCTAAATGGCAAATCTAATATTCATAAAGCCAAATATTTAACCTAATGTTGTGTTTACAATGTAATATCTTGACGATATAAATAAATCTATATAGGTTTATCTGCACTGTGTAAGTTTCAGTTGAGATGTAAACATTGTGCTGCCTGACCGAAAACTGTTCCCAGAGACCGTTTAGAAATACTTTCCAATAAAATATTGGTGTGCAGTGTAACAGTCAAAGAGTAAAGCCGATAACTCTTATTTTAAAAAATAGAGTGATTTGATATTGATAGTTCCGAAAAATCTAACTCCTCCTCCTCTTAACAAAAGAAAACAAAACACACCAAGAACAAAAAAACTGTATTCAAAATAGATGACGACAATGATGATGATTCTGACTAAAGAGGAACCTATCACTCAATGCCTTCGAATCAACGATGACTTTTCTTTCAAACCACACGCGCGCGCATTACTGGATAAACATGCCTTATGCTGATAATATTGCAAGGATAATACTAATTCTTTATTGCATTTCTTGTACAATATTTAATGACAAGCGGATAATTAAGAGCTACCTGCCAACAAAGCTGAAAAACAACAGTGTGCACATGTACTCCCAAAGATACTGTCATATGGACGGTAAGTGTACAATTCATTTTAATGCTCGAATTATGAATAGTATACATGCATAATTGGATATCTATCTCCACACTTTAGAGTAAATACTGAAAGGAAATACAATGAAAAACATCGTGTATACGTCTCATCTAAAGTAGAGAACCGACACAAAGGCATTATGATCTGATTATTCATGGAACAACGCCAAATTTTAGAACCCGAGTTTTCTCTATTCACACAAGCTATTCGTTTTATGTATAATTCACGATACAGTTTTACAATATTGTCTTTCCTTACTGTATGTAAAGGTTACTTGAAATGTATTGTCCGAAACATGCTGATTAAGTGCTTTTTTATCTTTAGTGTTCATGAACAAAAAGCGAAGAGCTTTTACATTTTCTCATTTTTTTGGCCTCAAGCAAATTTTTGAGAATATATACATACAGATAATGGAGATGCTTACAAATCATGATGCAACTGCGAGAATATTGTAGATATCTCGTGCAATTATCATCGAAAGTTTATTAGGTACTTCAAGTCAATCTTTGGTATTAAATAGGGGAGCACACATTTTTCTGTTGATTTATAGGTAAATACAATGCTATTATGTCATAAGCACACTACTTAATTGAAAAAGTTTGAGTAGGAATGTCTAATGTCTAAATAAATCAGTTGAAAACCTCCATTATAAATTGTAAAATAAGCAGCATTTGCATGACTCAGTAGGACTCATTCGAATTGTTGAACGTCTGGCGTAAATAACACGTTCACTACTGACACAGCTACGAGTACAAACGTATCCATATATATATATATATATATATATATATATATATATATATATATATATATACATATATATATATATATATATATATATATATATATATATATACATATATATATATATATATATATATATATATATATATATATATATATATATATATATATATATATATATATATAATGCAAATAAATAAAAGTCGAGTCTTCATACCTATGCAATTCAACAGTAAGTTTCTGTTGTAAATGCTTTATTTTCCAGTACCGGGCATCATGATAGAAAATAAAAAGGCATCATATAGAAAATTAGTAACTTATTGGTAAAAATGACACATTTAATCGATATAGCATGATTTACCGCCTCCAAAATCGGTTTCTGTCCGCCATTCTATGATTGTCTGTACACAAGTAACGTTTTGTGATTTGCAGCCCCGAGGCACTGTCAGAGTTGCCGCCCCTACCCCCACCCCCAAACAAACAAAACAAGCATAGCCTTAAAATCAGGATCTTTAAAGACCTTTACGCCTTTAAATAATGGCAAAATTAACTTGATCATTTTTTTTTTTTTTATAAAATAATTTTTTAAAACAAAGCTATATTTTCATACTATAAAATCTGCTGCCCCCTGAGTTTTGCTGTCCTAAAGGGAAATCAGTCGCTGTTGCACACTTTATCATGGGCGTCCGGAGGAATTTTCCGAAAAGGGGGGAGGGGTTCAAAGCCAGAATCAGGGAGACGAAAGGCTTGCAGCTATATGGGTAAGATATTTAACATATTTAAGCTCTAATTGTTTAATTATTCTTCACTACTGAGAGAGAGAGAGAGAGAGAGAGAGAGAGAGAGAGAGAGAGAGAGAGAGAGAGAGAGAGAGAGAGAGAGAGAAGGCGGTGGGGTGGTGTGTTGTTTCATGGGAGATCAACATAAAGTTGACAAATCGGCAAGTAGCTTGTCGATAAAAAAAGGTTTACATACTTGGGTGAGATACAGTAAAGTTGCCGAAGTGCACAATATCTTGTAGCCTGCATTCTTTAGATTGATTTATAACACTGTACACTTATCGGTATCGATTAGAAAGTATTGATAAATCTCACATTTCTAGAATGCCTAGAAATGAGGGACACGTTATCTAAAGCCTGATCCACTTGCTTCAGAGTTACCGTACGGGTTCAGTCCAATGTACACTTTCTTCAAACAAAGACTCGAGTGCATATGCAGGTGCATATTCTAGCACCCGACACAACAAGGTTTGTTTTATCTCATTTGGCAAATCTATCGATCTCCATTTACCTAGCGCAAAGGCGGATCTGAATTTGCAGTGGATTGAGTTATGTAATATATACGGTATGTAACTGTGTTATTTTATTTCTTTCCAAGCTGCAACAAAACAGAAAGTTATCACTCATAATATGCGCCAGGTAAATACTTCAAACAGTTATGGTCCATTCTGAGTCAGATCATGGCTGACTAATAAAAACCTATAGACAAGAACTAACAGAGACTGGAAGCGAACTATTATAAATTCGTGACTCGTGTGTATAGAGAGAAAAGGGATCGGAGTTCATGCGCCTGCAGTGGCGTAGCGAGGGGGGGGGGGGGGAGGGGGCTGTGACCCCGGGCGGCACTTTCTAGGGGGCGGCAAAATTTGGTAAGAGTACCGTAAATATCATAAATAATACGAATGGAGTGGGAGGGGGGGGGAATTTTGGTAGTTGGCCCTGGGCGGCACTTTGCCTCGCTACACCACTGTGTGCCTGCGTTCATTTATCAATGGTACTGCGCCAACGCTCATTAAGATTGCTCAATCTTGAGTTAAAATATCTTAAATTAAAAGTTATAATATGTTTAACATTTCTATCAATCCTAAAAGCGGATATAATTAATATTTTTAAAAAAATGATAGTCTATCACTGCTGTTCATCCGTCTTTTCATGCATTTATTCAGCTATCTATCCCACAGAGAAATAACATACATCCATCTATTATCTATCTTAAGGAAAACTAATTTGCAAATAATAGAAAAGATAACTGGAAACGATACAGTTTCCTAAAAGAAGAAAAAAATAACGTCTTACTCGGATGAATTTTATAATGTCATCCTGAGTTGATGGATAATACATATATTATAGTTACTTTTTAGGTAATTTTTAATTTACATAATCAAACATATAAAATATAACCATGTGTAAATAATTCATGCACTAGTCTTTACAAACGACAGCTGACAAAGAGCACCTGCAGCGGAAAAAGGCAGAAATATCTTTATTATGTACCAACTTGAAGACTAGTAATAGGCCGTTCTTTTGACTCCTGCACAGTACTTGTTATCAAAGTGATAGAAGACTAGTAATATGCCGTTCTTTTGACTCCTGCACAGTACTTGTTATCAAAGTGATAGAAGACTAGTAATAGGCCGTTCTTTTGACTCCTGCACAGTACTTGTTATCAAAGTGATAGAAGACTAGTAATAGGCCGTTCTTTTGACTCCTGCACAGTACTTGTTATCAAAGTGATAGAAGACTAGTAATATGCCGTTCTTTTGACTCCTGCACAGTACTTGTTATTAAAGCGATAGAAGACAAGTAATAGGCCGTTTTTTTGACTTCTGCACAGTACGTATTATCAAAGCGATAAAGTCATTGCTAATTTGTCTAATTTTAAGGAGCCGCTGTGACTAAGTGGTTGACTTGGTGGACTCTAGGCCGAAAAAGTGCAGATTATAATTCTACCATCAGATCCGACCATGTCAGCTACCGTGGTATGTCCTTGGGCAAGGCACTTTGCTCCAATGGCCTTGGCACTAAATAATCTACATGTGTTGATGTGCCGTAAAACATTAAAACCAACCAAATTAATTTTAAATAGAGCTAGTCTGTATATTTATGTGTCGTGAGCGTCCCTTTCCAAAGCATTGTCATCTTGAGGCGATACAAATATATCTACACATTAATGTAGTGTATATATCCCCGCCATATTAAACAGGAGTCATAGAAATTATCTACGTCCGTCTGCCGCCTACAGACCCGTATTGTAACGTCTTGACTTGTTCGTCAATCACGAAATTCGTTAATGTTCATTAACACACGAAGGACTTCCACTGTATAGTGTGCTCAGCTCATATTCCATTGTTACTTTGGTACTTTGTGACATTGAACGGTAACAGACACAATAAGACTTGTACAATCATGCACACACGCATACATGGTGCAGGTAAACAAAACTCGATGCGTTCGAAATAAATGTTTACACACCTTAGTCCTTCCGTACTGGAAATGCAGGATATTAATGATGAAATATCCCAGCGTAGTTTCTAGAATATATAGGCAAGGTTCTTTTTTCTTATGGGGAGTGCCATATTTAGTGTAATTATATCTAATTTAATTCTTGATAGGTATTTGTGGACTTGTGAACGACTTTTATTCTGTGTTAATTCGATCACAGGTTAGAATCATTGAAATTTTATCACAGACCCTAGGAGAATAATGGGAAACCATCTTGGAAGTCGGTTAGACAAGACGATGAAGGCAGGTAAGGTGACATCTTGTCTCACTAATTACTGACCATGAATTTAGTCGGGGAAAAGAAATGATGAGAATTATTCCTTAAAATTTGATTAACACTATATATCAGAGAGAGAGAGAGAGAGAGAGAGAGAGAGAGAGAGAGAGAGAGAGAGAGAGAGAGAGAGAGAGAGAGAGAGGAAGCGTTTTGCTGGGTGAATATGGCAATATAAATGTGGGCTGGTGTGAGAGAGAGAGAGAGAGAGATATTGATTAACATTCTTTTATTCCTTCATTTTCTGAAGATTATGAGATAATTTAAAGAATGCAATACAATACATAAAAGCAAGAAAATATGCAATTCAAAACTTATGAAGCCCTATGAATTATTTATACATCAAGACTGAGCCCAATGATAAATAATTTAATCCCGACACTTGCAATTACATATGCTTTCAAATATTACATTTGAAATATATATATTGTGCAAGGAATTATTTGCAGTCACTTTCTTTGAGTTTCTATCCACTGGGCTTGTAGGAGAGAGAGAGAGAGAGAGAGAGAGAGAGAGAGAGAGAGAGAGAGAGAGAGAGAGAGAGAGAGAGAGAGAGAGAGAGACGTATAGGATAGTTATGAAATTGACTAATTTCTTTGGTCTTTGGTATTGTTGGAGGACGTTCATTTATCATGTACACCGAATCTCACAAATGGGAGAATTTCCAATCATAGTAAATATGACAAAACTTGGGTAGATTCCAAGTAAATATTAAAAAACGTCAATCCACATCAGATATCCATCTAGATCATTATATTCAGTTACCTAGAGAGAACAGTTAGACATTCAAATCAAATATCATATATTACATCCCCAGAACAGAATAGTTGAATAGTGTTAATTAGACTATAGGTTGTTGAATAGTGTTGATATACTATATGAATAGTTGAATAGTGTTAATTAGACTATAGGTTGTTGAATAGTGTTGATATACTATATGAATAGTTGAATAGTGTTAATTAGACTATAGGTTGTTGAATAGTGTTGATATACTATATGAATAGTTGAATAGTGTTAATTAGACTATAGGTTGTTGAATAGTGTTGATATACTATATGAATAGTTGAATAGTGTTAATTAGACTATAAGTTGTTGAATAGTGTTGATATACTGTATGAATAGTTGAATAGTGTTAATTAGACTATAAGTTGTTGAATAGTGTTGATATACTATATGAATAGTTGAATAGTGTTAATATTGTTATTATACTATTTGTTGTTGAATAGTGTTAATAGTGTTAATAGACTATAAGAATAGCTGAATAGTGTCAATAACGTTAATAGACTATTTGTTGTTAAATAGTGTCAATAATGTTAATAAATTATTTGTTGTTGAATAGTGTTAATAATGTTAATAGACTATTTGTTGTTGAATAGTGTTAATAATGTTAATAGACTATTTGTTGTTGAATAGTATTAATAGTGTTAATAGACTATAAGAATAGTTGAATAGTGTCAATAATGTTAATAGATTATTTCTTGTTATAAAACAGAATACAATACAAAACAGATCAGTTGAATGGTGTTGATAATGTTAATAGACTATTTGTTGTTTTAAAACAGAACACAATGCAAAACAGAATAGTTGAATATTGTTAATAATGTTAATAGACTATTTGTTGTTATAAAACAAAACACAATAAAAAACATAATACTTGCAAGTCTCAAGATAATCTTATAGCGAGTTACAGTCACATTTACCTAACTAAATATGAATTCAAATTCCGTCTTTGCCATGGGAGGAAACATTATTTGGAACAAAGTCGTTTACTATTCTAGAACGAAGGACTTAGACTACTGGGAGAACACCTTCCCGCTGAGTCGATCATAAATAATGCAAAAAACGATAACAACAGAAACTGTCCCCTAATTTAATGTAATAATATTAACGTGATGAGACAATTTTAATTTGACAATTAAAGTTGAAATGTTTGGTGAAAGTGGGGCCAAATTTAACGTCAGGACAAATGTAGATGGTATAGACATGAATTTCAGCGGCAGAAAGAATAAAACATCTATTTTTTAACCACAGGATATTGTAACATACAAGTAAAACTAGGAAACACTAGGAGATTTCGGCATCAATCTGAAGTATGTAATGTATTTCAAGTATCCATAGATACTCAGGAGAGTCCAAACTCAGAGAGAATGAGTCTGAGGTTGATTTTGCCGATTTTGTATATAATCGAAAAGAACTGGATAAAACGTAAGTATTGGAGCAATGTGAACTTTTCGCTATATAATGAAAATAGCAAGAAGAAATAAAACGGGCTATTTGGGTGGGTAGATGTTGAAGATTTACGATGGCAAAGCTAAAATATACACAGAAGTACAATTGTTATGAGAATTGATTCGCATCAGTCGCTAGAAGGGAGCTAACATATGAACAAAATTTTGCGTTTCTCAGTATGAACAAGTAAAGACTGGTGAGTGGCATATTTGACGGGTGGGAAGAGTGCAACCAATCACTATCGTGTCACCACCACTACTTTCTTGTACATGTCAACATAACGGCATATATTAAAATATTAGCTGACGTTAAAGGTAGGGTTGAAATGTTACTAAAATTTCATTCTTATAAAGATCACGAAAGTTCTTTAAGTAACACTTTTGAGAAGTTACCTTTAGATCCATCCGCTTACAAAAGACGTATCACTTGAAGTAAATGGTCAACTCAGATTTTCCGAAAACATGGGTTGGAAGAAATGTCAATCATCATGGGTCGAATTGTTTAGCAGGAAACGCTCACTAAGTATAACTGAATTCAAACAGCGTTGAGGGACGATTTAACGTCGAATACGTACTAAAAGTTGAAAGTTTTGTGTTAGAGGGGTAGATTTCAGGACAGACATAATTCACTCGTATCAGGTGCGAGAAAAACACTGCAAAAATGGTGCGAGAGTGGGGTTTGTCAGGGATCGAAATTAGCGGTAGTCCGATAGCCCGAGGCTAGCAAATTTCATGTCTGACCAGTAGTTTTCATATTTTCAATAGTCCGATGACTGGTAAAGTTGCATTTGTTACCAACATTGTTTTGTGCAAAGGACTAGTGAAGTTACAGCAGGATTACTAAATTTCTCAATCTACTAGTCCTTCTGGCTACAAAGAAATCAATGTAAAATTCAAGGCCTATTTGTGTAACGCATGATTAAGCTGATGTTATTCTTATCTCGCTTAATGCATATAAAATGCGAAATTTGATTGGTTGCAAGGGTGAGGTCAACCATTACCAACATTATCATCATCATCACCGCAACCACTAATAGAATGAAATTTAAACAAAAAAAATGATTGAATTTCTGGTTGGAGGAATGACTTTGATAGTATGTCGAATTCCCCTAGACTTAGTCTTCGAGAGAGAGAGAGAGAGAGAGAGAGAGAGAGAGAGAGAGAGAGAGAGAGAGAGAGAGAGAATACATATCTTATAGACGGAGTATGGCGATATAATTGTGTGCGAAAAGGTTTGAAATATATGCTGATATGTATATCCGACATAATCTCTATTCTTATATATATACACACACAACAACGACAACAACCACAACAACAATAACAACAAGACATGCATAATGCATATATTTTCATTGAAAGAATGTTGAAATGGTAATGGTAAACAAGAGGGGATAGGTTACATCAGGTTCTCGCATATTCCAAATCGTGATATTTTTATAGATCGCAAGTTAAACTAACGTTTAAGCTAAGCTAATCAGTGTGGGCAGTAATGTTCAGAACGAAATTGTCCCTAAGTATTACATAATCAAAAAAACGTGGAAAGACCATTTCAGATTAGGCACCTACTCGAAGTTATCAGTTGATGTTCACGAGCGGAAAGATCTAACGATACATATTATTGACCCCTATCATGCGCAAGAACACTGTAAACAAGGGATGGAGAGAGTTGGGGGTGGTGTAACAAAAAACTCAGCTGATATTATTCGCATAGTTAAACATAATGGCTGTCGACTGATATATTTAATAGGTTGCAAGGGTGAGATCAACCATTAGCAACATCACCATCACCACAACCACCAGCAAAATAAAAAGAAAATAATAATTCAAAGTCCTCTTGACTTTGATAATACTGTGAATGTTCCCATATATATATATATATATATATATATATATATATATATATATATATATATATATATATATATATATATATATATTGCACACACACAGAGTGTTTAGGTTGATGTGGCAATATAAATGTGTTCGTGCAGATTTTGAAATATGATGAAATGTATATCAGACACAATGCCTATGTTTATACAGTACTGTATATGATTTACGTGCATGTATAATCTTTTAAAGAATGTTTAAATGGTTTAGAAGAATGGACGGCTCAAATTTCTTTGTATAACACTGAAGAATAGGTTCAGTAGACCTCATACTGTGTAGGGCAATATATCTTGCGTATTATCTTTGGTTAACTTCCATTGTTGGATTCTATTTATCTACCCACTGCTCTTAAGATATCATATTTAAACAAAGTTATTCGAGTAACTCGAACACACCAAACAGCTAAGATTGTACGGAAAGGCACGGTTACGAAAGGAAAGTAAACAAAACATGCAGGTAAGGAAGAATTGCTTGTTTTACTGATACTCTACCTGGCTATCTATGACGTGGGTAGGCTTGTGTGCAAATGACAGTTATAAAAATGGTTTATGTGACTTTCCATGACTAATTAACCGACCATTTAATTTTCGGTGTATGTGTGGTGGTGGTTGACTAGGATTTTATTTCTAGCCAGGATATTATATTTTTCTTTCACCTCAATACAGTTTTTTTTGTTCAACTAATATAATGGATATTTAGTGCTTTTCTTCTTTTTGCTTTAAACCAGAGCAAGATTTTTTTCGCAGACTAAAAGGCCGGGGTAGCTTTGAAAAAAATAGTAGACCCCCCCCCCAAAAAAAAAAAAACAACAAAAAAACAACTAAATGGTCGGTCTGTAAAACACGGCAACAGTTAAGCACTGCAGAGAGAGAGACAGAGAGACAGAGAGACATAGAGAGACAGAGAGTCTTTGAAGGCTATTTTGCTTTGTCTATATTTATAACAAGTCGTCACGAAGCTGCATGAAAGCATGCCACAGTGACATACCCTCACCTCAGTGTTGTATTCGTTCTAGCATTCATTGTTGTTTGCTTTATCATTGTCAAAGGGTAACGTACAAGGTACTACCTCGAACTCCTTCGATAAAGTTCACGTTATTTATTAAATTTATAAAATCTGAGCACAATTGACCCACCAACTTAGAAAAAAAAACCAGGCAGGCTTAATTTCCAAATTTTAGGACACAGTAGGTTCACCATTATTACGTAGAGGGCGCTGCATTTGTGATGAGTAACTAGCACTTCCTGTTTTTGCCGTGTTAGCGTTGTCAGGTGTATCGAACTCGACCGAACTGTCGTTTATGTGTTCGAGATCGAGATCAATAGAGAGAGAGGTTTGGTTGGCTTGGTGGGGTTTAATGCCATTTTTTCAGCACATGATAGGCTATACGTGGCGCCAGCATATTTTGGTGGAGGAAGAACCCGAGAAGAACCACTGACCCATGGGAAGCTACTGGCAACATTCTCACATACCAACGTTGGTCGAGCCGAGACTCGAACTCGCGCGGACAGATGTGAGATGTGTGAGTGATCTGCAAAGTCAAGCGCCTTAGACCACTCGGTCACCCGGAGCCCGGAGAGAGAGAGAGAGAGAGAGAGAGAGAGAGAGAGAGAGAGAGAGAGAGAGAGAGAGAGAGAGAGAGAGAGAGAGAGAGTCACAAATTATCAGATACGTGGTTTTATAAACGAGCAAACCTTATGCAAAGATTGAGCAACTTTTATTCATACATTTTATCTAATTTATGATGCATACGATTATTATTATTGAAAATTAAGGCTGTCAAGTTCTGTGAAGTACGTATGACGAGACAAGATCACCAATTCAAATGACACGTTCTACCCTTCATTAATCTGTTGACAGGGTTTGCGAAATGCGATTCAACATCTTTGATCGTAGGCCTACTTACACTAACCAATAAAACAAATTATAGAAACACAGTATTAACAGCATTTCTATATGTGTCATGTTTAAATAAACTCATCTATTTCTAAATTTCATTTTTTTTAAAACTCAAAGGCTTTTATTTTCAAGATTTCGATTGAGAAAAATGGTTATGGTATAGATTTTGTATAAATTATGTGTGGAGAAAAATAGATTAACCACTTATAATAATACAGAATACTTATGCATTCATATTTGATGTAGTTATTATCCATCCTAATAAATATAGTGTGCACAAATTTAGTAAATACAAAATTGTAGAAGCACTTCGAGGAATTTGACTCAAATAAAAACGTGTACATCCCTACCGTTATCATCAGAGAAGTTCCTGTGCGACATCACCGGAAGAGAAAGGAAGTTAATTCAGTTCGTCTCGTGGTACTTTGATATAATCAACATGATTCGGCCCTGTGATAAATAAATGTGGGTCTATATCTTGATTATCTGATTTAGTATATCTTTGAAAATTGATGCGATGCCTTGAGTTTAAGAAAGGATTAATACAATGATAACAAGTGTGAAGGCTGAATTTTCCCATAAAGTGACACTAACCTAATTTTGATCGTCTAATGACTGTTTAGTTTTTAAATCGGCACCAAATAGCCAATATTGTGCTGACATGCCAGTAAACCCCAAAAATTAATGCAACTACTATGTTTAGTTTTAATATTTAGAATCTGTTTTTAACTCCGCGGTAACCCACTAGGATTGATGTCTTCTGACAGCTTTATTTCCTCTTTTGGTAACCGACTAGGATTAATGTCGTCTGACAGCTTTATTTCCTATTTCGGTAACCGACTAGGATTAATGTATTCTGATAGCTTTATTTCCTATTTTGGTAACCGACTAGTTTTAATGTCTTCTGATAGCTTTATTTCCAGTTTTTTGTGCATTTTCAATTCATGGAATTGCGTAAACCTTTTGTGAAGAAGAACTGATTTACCACCACTCGCAGCGTTATGGTTTTGGGGGATCGTAAAACAAACAAACGAATGGACAAACACAAGAAACCTAAACGAAACAAAACAATTGTTTCAAATTTGTGAGGCACGATCTTTTCTTTCATAGCTTTTGATAATTTCTCGAAGGTGGTAGCTAAACGAGAATCAAGTTAGGGGCAGACCGTTTAATTTCCTAGGGGGAAGGCGGGGGGGGGGGGGGGGAGGTGGGATTTAAAAAAAATAAACCTCAGGCTCTTGGCGAGCTTGAAAAATATTATTGCTCTGATATTAAACAAGAAAAAAAAAAAAACACTATACTATCCATTATATTAGTTGAAAAAATAATTATCTTGAGGGAATTTTCTTTATATATCCCTGATCGAAAAAGACCCCCTCCACCCCCCACCCCCCACACACATTAACAGACAATTAAATGGTCGGTCCCCTACGGAACCTTTCTTTCTATTTAGTTAGCAAGCTAGCTAGCTCTGTTCATGTTTATTAGTGTGTCTATTTGTTCATCCATCCATCCACCGATTCTATCTATGCAACCTTGTGTTTAATTTGTTTCTTAGATGCGTGAAAACCAGGAGGGTTATTTAGTTATTGTTGGGAAAGTACAATGAACATTACGTACATGTGGTAGAATTTCGGTCGCATCCTCATTGGCTATGCCGTCATCCTTCAGTAGGAAATGATTATTTATTTATTTATTTATTGAAGTAAAAATATCATTAATGAGCAGTCAACTTGAAAAATGTGAAAGCAAAGTTGGAATATATGCAAGATATTTTAATAGTGTGTTTTTATTAAAAGAATCGAGACCTACAATATGTTGGATTAAGGTCGGGAGTGGGAGGTAAGTCCCACTTAATATTGTATTATACAGTATCGTCTTCATCTTCTGTTGACATAAAAACAATTCTCCCTCTACTTAAATATAGCTGTATTTGATACTCGACAGTTGTGAATAAATACATGCCAGATTTCAATTCAAGACACTTTCAGTTTTATTAGTCTCTTTCCATCCATCCATTCATCTATTTATCTACATAACGAAGAAGGAGCTATCAATAGAAAGAGACCATGCTCTTTAGGAGTTCATGGCAGCGTGAATTAGTCTTTGAGGACTTTGTGAAAGGCGGAGCTGGAAGGGACCGACCATTTAATTTTCGGGATGCGGAGGTTGGGCGGGATGTTCTTTCGAACCAGTATATTTTTTTTTCTTTTACCTCGAGATAATATATTTTTTCAACTATTATAATGGGCGCGCGCGCGCACACACAACAACAACAACAACAACAACAGCCGATGCCCTCCTTTGATTTTGATATTTTAGCACCATGTATTGCTAATTTTATATCAATGAATTCGTGCATAAGAGCTGTGGGATCCTCTGCGAGATCTTCTAAAATCTCGAAACACAACATATTGTCTCACATGGATTAGGTAGAGCACTTGGCTCTTCCTTTGTAGAGGTCACCTCAGTAGCCACTTGACGCATTTGTCTCTCAATTTGACCATTCCTTAAGCCCCATCATAACCACGTGACTCTCCATCTGATCTAACTTGGTATATAGCTTACATATATTATTTTCCTTGAAAGCAATCTTTGCAGTTTTTTAGGTCACAAAATATAATTTGCGTGTGCATGTAAACTAAGCCCATCTTCTTAGTCGTCACTAGGGTCATTGAGGGGTAGGGGTACCAACTGGGATACTAAACCCAATGAGATCCACCCAGTTGTCGAGATAAGAGGAGATAAACTGCCCTAGTTTAGAACATGACTTTGGCCGTTTTTCATACTCTTTTTAAACTGTCTACTGAATATTTTTCAAACTTTTATCGCATGTTTTTCTTCACAAGACGTGACAGGGACATACAAGATATTATCGAAGTCTTCTCAAATTACGTTGTTTATTTGGAGGACGCTAGATCGTCCTCTTTATTAGATTGTTTTTTTTACATACGGGTATTTTGGGGCTATTTTTATTTGCTGATTTAAGAGAGTACTTCCTTGTTGGACTGTCTTTCTCACATTCATGAAGAAAGATATTTTATAAAATAGCAGAATGGTATACCAGGCAGGTACGCTCTAAATAGAATTGTGTGCCCGACAATATTGAACTGTCTTTCGCACCTTCGTGCAAGGCAAAGCTGTATTTTATTAGCATAATAGCATACCCTTCTCTCACGAAGTAAAAAAAAAAAAAAAGAAAAGAAAAAAAACTGTGTACACGACAAAAACCTGCTTTTATCGATGATATCATGTCTCCTTTCCGCTTCTTGTGTGCATGCATAGTGGGGAGGGTGGGGTGGGGTGTCTGCGGATACGTGGAAAGCATAAGATTTAAAGCAAAATGAATGCTCTAAAACGAAATTAATAATAATTTGCTTCAAATAGATTGATCTTATTTGTTCCAGGGACATCATCCTACAGTCAGACATGGATTTATAGTGTCTAAATACTTCGCAGATTTTCATTATTAACGTTAGCAGCTAAAATTAGAAGGCGACACTTCAAGGAGCACTGTTTTCTAAATTTTCATAAATTTTACTTTCAATCTGTTTTTTTTTTCTCTGTCTGATTCAAAATGTCACAAACTCGTGAAATGAAGATTGTATTCAATCTAAAAAGGCTGAAAATCACGTCGAAAGAAGATCAAGTTTAGATGTACGTAGGGATTTCCTAGTTACAAAAAACAGAATATGACCATGAGTAATATAGTCACAAGCCACTAGTCTTCGTAGCTTGTGAAAAACATCAGGGTACCAGACTAACAACTGAGAGGCGAATAGCAGGTAGGCATCAAGATACTTTCAGAATCATTTTTCTATGGTCATAGAAGACTATTTACTGCTTCTCCGATGTGATGATCTCGTTTTAATGCACATTAATATTTTCTCCAAGGAGTAAAGCAGGTTTGATCCGCAATGTATAGGGTAATATATAAATCAAGTTATTTGTTGTGTAACGGAATCGTGGGGGTCATTCAATTTGTTATCGAAAGTGTACGCTCTAATCTCTCTCTCTCTCTCTCTCTCTCTCTCTCATATTGTAGTTAGATATATGCAGCGATCATAACTGCTTTTGCAAAGTATGTCAGACACTCTTAATCGCTTGTAGCTCAGTTTCCTAGACCCTTTTGGATTGCATGATCATGCAATTTCATATGTGCATTCACATGTATCACTTTTGGTTAACACCCATAACAAGTAACTTGTGGTTGTAAAGACCCGCGTTTCTTGCTAAACTGGTTATGCCAAGTTTTTGGATCATGTAGTATACAGGCGTTAAAGGCGAGACATCATTCAATAGAATTTCCTGTTGGTTCCTTCTTAGTATAGATCTTCAAATTAGTATCCAATTGTAAGCGTGAAAGAAGCAAAATATTTTTCATTTGGTTTTAATTTGTTTTAATGGAATATTTCACTCGCGTTCTAAAGTATTAATTCCATTCTTGTTTAGTATACTAATCGATTAGTGTTCTATAACACTGGTTTCAGGTCAGTGGACAAACACTGTTTACCCTAATCCTTTCCGTATTTACGTACATGCCATGGAAGTATACGAATATATTCATTTATACAGATTTGTAAAAGACACAAATGTAAACTTAGAGAGGTTTTATGTATGCATTCTTTTGTTTCCAACGATAGGCTAGCAGCACTTCGTCAACTTGCGGTCGTCATTGAAGTTAGGTGATTATATATTGTCTATATACTGTAGGTAGATCCCAGATATTGATCTCCATATGCAAATACACTAGAGCTGATATATTGTCATAGTCATCTTTACAAATCATATATACCACTGACTATCTAGAGTGCCTTCAAAGTTGTCATATAGCTGATGTGTAGCTTGTACTTCTCAAACAAATATTGCTTAAACATACGTTCACTAAGAAATTTTGTTTAAAAAAAAAAAAAACGAAACTGGACCTGATGGTTTTTAAACAATCTCAATCTGAAGTCAAAGCTCAGATTGAGATTTAACTAAATTTCGCATCTCACAAAGATCGCTCAATCTCACAAAGATCACTCAACATCATGACAAAGATCACTCAACATCATGACAAAGATCACTCAATCTCACAAAGATCACTCAATCTCACAAAGATCACTCAACATCATGACAAAGATCACTCAACATCATGACAAAGATCACTCAATCTCACAAAGATCACTCAACATCATGACAAAGATCACTCAATCTCACAAAGATCACTCAACATCATGACAAAGATCACTCAATCTCACAAAGATCACTCAACATCATGACAAAGATCACTCAATCTCACAAAGATCACTCAATCTCACAGAGATCACTCAACATCATGACAAAGATCACTCAATCTCACAAAGATCACTCAACATCATGACAAAGATCACTCAACATCATGACAAAGATCACTCAATCTCACAAAGATCACTCAACATCATGACACACACGTATTAACCTCATAGTGAGCTTATAACTCCAGATTGATCCTCTTGCACGAGACATTTCATCTGTAAGTATATACCGACCTTCATTTTGTATTTGCAACTTGCAATGTAAGTTGCATCAATAACAAGTTATGCAAAAAGCAACAGTTATCGCAGGTTGTAACAGCAAAACCTTTTCCTTAAATTAGATTGATAACATCAGTGTGGTGAGGAAATGGAGTTGGCAATTAAAGTTGAAATGTTTGGTGAAAACTAGGCATAATTTAAGATGTCAGGACAAAACTAAATGGCGTCAAACTGACTTTCTGCTGCTGCAAAATAAATAAGGACCATATACATTATAGAATTTTGTAACCTATTCGCTACTCTGTGGAACATAATGATATTTCAAAATAAATCTGAAGTATTTAATTTACTTAAGCTATCCAAAGGTACTCGGCAGAGTTCAAACTCAGAGAGAAAGAGTCTGAGGTTGATTTTACAGTTTTTGTATGTAATCTAAGGACTAGGTAAAAGTTACATATTAAATAAATGGGAACTTTCTGCCTTGAAAAGAAAATAGCAATAAATAAACGGGTTAGTCTTGTGTGTAGATGTTGAATATTTACAATGACAATGCTAAAATATACACAGAAGTATAAATAACATGAGAATTGATTCGAATTCTGTTGCTAGAGGGAAGATAACAGATGGCTAAGTTTTAGCGGATATCAATATTAAAAAGTAAATACACTTGAGTCCCATATTTGATCGGCGGGAAGGGTGCAACCGGTCACTTTCGCATCAACACCACCTCAATATTAGGTTCCCATACATGCCAAAATAGCTATATATGTTTGTAATATAAACTGAAGTTGAAGGTAAGGTTGAGACGTGGCTACAATGTCGGTCTTACAAGGGGAAAACACTTCGTGAAAGCACACTTTGAGATTTCATATTTAGATCGATTGGCTTGCAAAGGGCGTGTCACTTCGAATTAATCAACTCACATTTTCTCAGTCTTTGTACGTATTTGCAGTGTTCAACAACTTGTTTACATTAAACATGTATAAGAAAAAATGCTAATCATCAAGAGTCTTAATGGTCAGCAAGAAATTGTCCATAAGTATAACTGAATTTAAATAGCGTGGAGGGACGATTTGAAATTGAATACGTGCTCCATATTGAAAGTTTTATGTTATGTTAATGCCTATATTTGATAGTTTCATTGATGAGATCAACCATTACCAACATCAACACCACCACCGACAACATGGTAAACAAACATACATTATTTAAGTTAGGATCCCCGCTGCTTTGATAATGTTCGAATTCCCCAATATGTGTGTGTGTGTGTGTGTGTGTGTGTGTGTGAGAGAGAGAGAGAGAGAGAGAGAGAGAGAGAGAGAGAGAGAGAGAGAGAGAGAGAGAGAGAGAGAGACTTTTAGCCTGAATATGATAATATAAACGTGTTCAGGCAAGCTTAAAAATTAGAGACCTAATTTATATGCTTATAAATGCCTTAGATGCCTATATTGTATATACTCGCGTATAATCTCAACAATTTAGGAAAAAATTAAAGCCTGGAAGAAGAGGGGTCGGCTTATTCGCGGCACAGGGTCTAAACTTTAACATTTTTAAGTTTTCTTGTTGACTACCGGTATATATTGGAGGAGACTGAATGGATAGATAGGTAGATAGTTAGGAATAATAAAGAAAAATCCAATGTAAAATACAATTAGGTATATTATCGAGTGGAATATGTCACACATAAATTGACAACTTACATTTGTTCATCTTTTCTGTGTCATAAAAATTCATAGAAATCTATAATGATTGACATTTTAATTCCGTTGATACGATAAATCCATGAATTCTATCATAGGTCACATACCAGCATAAAAATAGTAGCCCAGAATGATCTGATTCACAATATCCCGTAATATGTTAATTCCACACGTCTCACGAATAAATAATGAAAGTCAAGTCCACACTTTTGTGATTCACAATATCCTATAAAGGTCACTGTCTAATGTCATCTGGTACAAAGATCAAGAATTCATCCGCATCGTCTGAGTGAACAGTTACAGTGCTGGAATCCTCCATCGTCGTCTATTCATCGTAAATATCGTCCGACTCCGATTCCGCGTCTTTACTCTCATATGCCGGTGCTTATGTGGAGACTGAACTTGGGCTCTGTAAGTGACGCTATGAAATCTATTAAAGGATGCAACTGAACAGGTGTCAATTGTGCGGCAAGATCACAGGGAGTTCAAATAACCACCCCCTGTTACTTGGCACTGAACAAGTATCAACTACGCGGCTCGACCAAAGAGTTGTAATGTGAGAAAACAAAGAGGGTGCTAAGGGATTAAGGTCAAACACGTATTGTAAGACGTCTAGGACTCTATTGGCGCTGAACAAGTATCAAATTCGCGGCTTGATCAAAAGGATTTTCATCTTGAAAACAAAATCAGGCCGTACTGCCTTTACAAGCCACAGCTTATCAGCCCACATGCACTAGCAGATAACATGGGAAATATCACATAGGAATTAGATCTGGCTGATGGAAAAAGATAATATAAATCAAATCAAAACTTTTATTGCATCAAACACAGTGTCAATACAGCAAAACACAAAATATAATACAAATACAGGTTGTTTAGACTTGCACGAAAATGGAAGCAATATACTTACTAGTAAACACGCACGGTAAACAACACTGACGGACACTTCACCTTGCGGTTGATAATATTTAGTTTACCGGTAATATTTCATCGGTCGGCTTATGCGTGTGTCATGCACTTTGTAATGTTTTACTTATTCAGTTTTGGGGGGTCAGCTTATACGCGAACGAGATTATACGCGAGTATATGCGGCAGTTTCTGTAAAAGAATGTTACAAATTCATACAAGAACGGGTTGAGTAGGCCTCGTATTGTGTTGAGTAATAAATTTTGCGTATTCTCTTTGATTTACTTCCAGGTTTAAATATGTTTATCTGTCTACGGTTTATAACAAGTTATTCAAGTTACTTGAATAAACAAAACAGCTAGAATGGTAACAGAGACCACAGTAAGAAAAGTGAAACAAACATTCAGGTAAGGCGAATTGTTTTTTGCTGATAACCACCTAGCTATCTATGAGTTAAAAGCGCCATCTAGTCATTGTAAATGAATACGTAGGCTGCCTGGAAATGACAGTTATAAAAACAGTTTAGTTTACCTCCCCATTGCTTGTAGATAATGAGCTTGTTGATGGGGTTCTTGCCGATATTTAATTGATCTAATATAAAATAAATAGGCAAAATTGTGTTTCTTCTTTCATTTGCTTCTACATTCTAGTTGTTGTCACTTTTCCTACTAAAGAGTTCTCCCAAGGGAGGTCACTCCAAACCAGATACATAATTAAGAATGGAACCAACTCTGTATGGTTGTATCACGACCATGAAATAGAATGATCTCCCTTTACTTATAACCCTTTCCTAATGAGGCACCTAAACTCGATATTATAACAGGCTAAAATGAGACACGAAGCTGACGTGACATCAAGGCTTTCTTGGATAAAGTTCACGGATGTAATTCTCTGTCATATCCTCAATTTTGAGGTGGTTTCGTCGTTTTAAAAATGGTCGCGAATCCACAGAAGATCACTCACTTTCTGTTAGACCGTTGTGTATGACTGGTGAGAGGGAAGTGACTGCTGTGAAGAGGAAAATTTATGAAGATGCTCGACACACAGTGGAAGATATTTCTATTATCATAAGCATTAATTTGTCAACTGCTTTTAATACAGTGAAGAATCATTTGAAGCTCGGAAAGATTTGTGCAAGATGGGTTCCGCATTTGGTGACGGCTGATCAAAAACAGACTCAGGTTGAAATAGCCAAACAAATATGAAAAGTAACCAGAGACGTTTGAATGAGATTGTTATAAGTGATGAAACATGGACTAACTTTTTTGAACTCGACTCAAGAGAAACTAATAAAGTCTGCATCGGAGAAAACGAGCAGAGACCACCAATCGCTCCACTTAGGCGAACGGTTAAGCGAGTTTTATACTCATTATTGTTTGATGCGAAAAGCCCGATCGTTCAGGTACCCGCGCCTGACTCTGTTTGTGTCACTGGACATTTTCATGCATGCAAAGTGTTGCCAAAAGTTGTAGAACACTTCCGAACCATCCGTCAGCTCACCGCTACCTGGGATATCGATCTACTTCATGAAAACGCACCGGCGCATAAATCCATCCTTGTGACAGGCTTTCTGAAGGTGTACAGTAACCAACGTTTACCACATCCTCGATACAGTCCTGAGTTAGCTCCAAGTGATGTTTGGTTGAATCTTATTATCAAAGAGTCGCTGATGGAAGAAGATTTGAAAGCCCGTATGCGGTTGGAAGTGCAGTTTTCTAATGTATGAATAACATACGAAAAGGTGAATACAAAATTACATTTAAGAATCGTATACTCAGACTGAGAAAGAGTGTAGAGGCGGAGTACTTTGAGGAGATACACTGATGTTCTGTTCGCTAATAAAGAGCTCGGTTGTAAAACAGTCTGTTTGTCTGTCTGCATATATGATCCTCCTTCTATTCATCCATCCACCGGTTCTCTCTATCCAATTGTGCATTTAATTTTAGATAAGATATATGACAACCAAGAGCGTTATTTACTTATTGTTGAGAAAGTGCATACAATTTTTGCGAAAATACGGTAAACCATCAACATTAAATACATGTGGTAGAAGTTTGACCACTTTGTTATTTGCTATGCCGACATCCTCGTGTAGGACATGTTTATTCTGTTATTTATTTATTGAATTCAAAATATCTTTTTTTAGCAGTTGCCTGTAAAAAGTTGCAAGCAAAAATTGCAGTTTGTGCAAGGTGTTGTTTTTAGCTAAAAGCACGTTTCGAATGAAAGAACAGAGACGTACACTATGTAGGATTAAGGGATATGGGATAGGATTAAGGGATAGGAGACAGGATTAAGGGATAGGGAATAAGATTAAGGGATAGGGGATAGGATTAAGGGATATGGAATAGGATTAAGGAAATAGAGATAGGATTAAGGGATATGGGATAGGATAAAGGGATAGGGGATAGGATTAAGGGATGGGGGATAGGATTAAGGGATAGGAGATAGGATTAAGGGATAGAGGGTAGGATTAAGGGATAGGGATATGATTAAGGGATATGGGATAGGATTAAGGGATAAGGGATATGATTAAGGGATATGGGATAGGATTAAGGGATAGGGGATAGGATTAAGGGATAGGGGATAAGATTAAGGGATAGGGGATATGATTAAGGGATAGGGGATAGGATCAAGGGATAGGAGATAGGATTAAAGGGTATGTGATAGGATTAAGAGATAGGGGATAGGATTAAGGGATAGGAGATAGGATTAAGGGATAGGGGGTAGGATTAAGGGATAGGGGATAGGATTAAGGAATATGAGATAGAATTAAGGGATAGGAGATATGATAAGGGATATGGGGTAGGATTAAGTGTTAGGGGATATGATTAAGAGATATGGGATAGGATTAAGGGATATGAGATAGGATTAAGTGATATGGGATAGGATTAAGGGATAGGGGACGGCAAGTCGCGCTTAGTGTCAGATGCATTGTCGTCATCATCTTTTGTTGACACAAGCAGTTATATCTCTCTACCTAAATATAAATATCTTTAATGCTCCTAGCTGTGAATGAATGCTTGCCAAATTTCGATTCAAAATATTTTCAGTTGTGTTTCTCTCTATTCACCCAATTTTCCATCTATCTATCTATTTATATATCTACATAACGGAAAAAGATCGAGCGACATAGTTGATTAGGACTTCTATGGACGGGTCACATGGTGGTACGAAGTAGACTTTGTATTGGGAGAATCTGGTAACCTAGGGTATGTCATCGACTATGAATAATCGAATACTTACCACTTCTGTGCCAAGTAAATAGTGTGCCATGACCCTAAGTTGAGAGAGAGAGAGAGAGAGAGAGAGAGAGAGAGAGAGAGAGAGAGAGAGAGAGAGAGAGAGAGAGAGAGAGAGGGAGGGGGGTGGGGTGGGTGGCGGGGGAGAACACAATAGGTTACAAGGATAAAATGATATAAATACGTAGACTCGATGAGTCTGTTTTGGAATGTAAAGAGGTGCACTCGGTGCTTCCAGGTGTGCGCTGCAGTCGCCATTGCAGCGATACGTGCCACTTGTGAATGACATTTGGTCCCGGATCCAGTATATAATAAGAAGTATTCGATACGAACCTCGTTTTACCTTGGTAGATCCATAGGCTGTCTCGCCTCACAATAATTCCCCACAGGTAAAATAATGTATGCCTCACGAGCCCATTTCTGAACGTAAACACTGTGTTTCTGCAGCGGCTGTGAAACTACCCATTGTCCAAAAATGAGGGTTTGTTCCACAACGATCGTTAGCCAGGTGTTTTATAAGCATGTTTACATTTCTAGGACTGGTCAGTATCATAATAAGAGGATTGCCGGTATCTCATGTAAATCGAATTTGACAAAGATTGACTCTTGTTTTGTGATGTTTCATAAAGTCTCTTCATCACTACAAACATATATGGGCTATACAAAGCTTAATTTACATAAGACTTTATCGCACGAAATTTTCGCACATGAATTGTAGGTCATAACGGTCTTATTTGTTTGTGTTGTTACGAGTGGAGCAGTCAAATACATGCGTATAGATCGTGGGATAGATATTGTGGGTATGGTCTGTATAGAATAATATTTACTGAAAAGTTAAACTTCAACTTATCCTTGGAGAACTATTGCCCTTTCTGAAAAGGTATATTATCTGCCCCTTACGACAGCTCCAGATATTCAAGAGACGTGCATAGGACAAGACACCCAGCTTCAAGGTAGTACTGACTGTAGCGTACTAAACTGATTATAACATCGTGATTGATGGACGTTTAATCCCATTCCCATTTGTCACACCTTCGAATCAGCGATACTACTATTTCCTGATTCTGTAAATTGCTCAAAGTTTATTTCATTTTTTGAACAAAGGATTGCATATGCTTTTCTATCAGACTGGAACAATAAATTGCAAAATTCTGATAAAAGGTTTCTATATAAACATATACTAACTGAGCTCGGCCTTGAATATTATATCAGACTTTTGTGTAACCATAACGATAGACCAGCTTTGACAAAACTTCTAGTGTCTTTTCATGATTTTAAAAATTCCTATTGGAAGATATGGAAAAAATATAATTGGTTGAAGTGAAAAATATTATGCTATGTGACAACCATGATATAGAAGATGAATATCATTTTTTTTAGTGTGTTCAGTATCTACTAAATTACATGTAAACTTAATTAAAAAGTACTTCTGGCACTAACCATCCATGTATAAGTGCATTAAATTGTTAACATCTAGTAATAAGAAATTTTATATATATATATATCTATATATATATATATATATATATATATATATATATATATATATATATATATATATATATATATATATGTGTGTGTGTGTGTGTACTACGTAATTTTTGCTTATGAAGCGTTTCAAATATGAGATAAATATGGTGGTGAAAATGTGTAAAAAAAATCCGTAAGTTTACTGATTTTGTAACAAATTAGGGCAATTTATTAAGCAATAGCCTGATTGAATTACATCAAAATAAGTTTCCGCCATTTATGAACATATTAATAATGCTATTTAAGATAAATGTCAAATCAATTTACTCGATCTTCTAACCATTGTTCAAGCCAAATTGAGGGTCTGATATTGTATTGTTTCCTCAGACCAAATATTTATTAATAATCAATTGCAGATAATATTTGTGATATACAACCCATATTAGTGATATATAATCTCCTTTATCTGAAGATATCACCATGGTTACCAATAAGTATAATTGCCTCTTCACCCAATTTAGATTGGAAGTAATCACTTTTATGTATTACGTTAAGCATGCCATGTAATATTGGATATAAAGCTTGACAACAATGTATGAAATATTCATTACAAATATAATTGTTACCATGCGTTTTGCAGGTCTAAGGTTCTTGACAGCCTGGCCTGAAGAATTTCATCTCAAGAGGTAGGATTATCTAAGTCATCAATATATTTTCATTAACGAATGAACCTTTAGCTATCCTGTTAGTGCACTGCACACAATCCATATTTGAATAATTATGCAATTTATTTTCAGAAATCGAACCATTCTTAAGGAGAAATATAATCAGAATGATTTCGACTTTTTCCTTTCGAAAAGTTCCAAATGTCCGTCAGATTTTTCGATGTTAGATCGAAGTAATTTTTAGATACCTGCTTTCTTTAATTAAGCTTTGTCTTCCTGGCACACTTTTTGTAAATCCTATTATTAGTTTGGAATAAAAGAGTTTGTATATATTTTCAGACTGTCCAAATTATCTTTCTTGTAGATAATACTTTCAAATTCAAACCATGATTTTTATTTCTCACATTTATAATCACTGAAATATACAGAATCAGTTTTTATATCAGATGACTTATCGGAAGGTTTCCTAATAACTCAAATCAATTCAATTACTTGTGTCGAAGGCAATTTTAATACTTGCATACCATTTTCCAAACCTCCTATACATTCTGCAGAGAAGTACGGATTCCATCTAATACTAGACATCGTATACCCCTGCAGAGTAGTATGGCTTCCATCTAATACTAGAGATCGTATACTCTTGCAGAGTAGTATGGATTCCGTCTAATACTAGGCATGGTATGCTTCAGCAGAATAGTATGGATTCCATCTAATACTAGAGATCATATACTCTTGCAGAGTGGTATGGATTCCGTCTAATACTTGACATGGTATACTTCTGCAGAATAGTATGGATTCCAGCTAATACACGAAATGGTATGCTAAAATTGCAGATCAGCAGATCAAACATTTTTATTGAAAATTCTAAAGCAGAACAATCTGCAAAGGTAGATCAGTCATGTACTTAAAAATCAGAAATGAGACCCAAAGACGTCTCACGCGACAATAAATGATTCAAATGCTCCGTCCTCGTGGGCCAGTATAATTATTTACCAATATCTTTATCTAACCTACCTTTATTTATACGTAGGCCCGTGACCTTAAAAAAATTCAAATAAATAATTAATGAATTCGTGGTTTTAGCCATTTAACACCTTCTCCTAACAGTAATTCAGTGATGCTGTAAGAATGGTGGGATATTGCCTTCCATTCTTTTCTCTGTCTTTATATACGATCCATAATCCTAATAAAAGGATTTACAAAAAGTGTGCCAGGAAGGCAAAGCTTAATTTAAGAAAGCATGTATCTAAAAATCTCTATGATGAAAAATAGAAAAATCCGACAGACATTTGGAACGTTTCGAAAGGGAAAAGTCGAAGTATGTTCATATTGGTATGTGCATATATGTTCATTTTGCTCTGTATACGTGTATATCACTATATGCATGTATGTATTTATGTCTGTCTGTCTGTCTGTATGTATGTATATAAATATGTATGTATGTATGTATGTATGTATGTATGTATGTATGTATGTATGTATGTATGTATGTATGTATGTATGTATGCACACAACAGTCGCTATATGATGTACACTGTATTAAATGTGTTGCTGCTTTGTTCGGTTGAGCCGTATATTGTGAATATGATTTTTGCTGATAAAAAAATTCCTATGTGTTAATTTCATTGTTAATTCATGTTTTTATTGCCGGTAGAGATTGTTCATAAGAGCTTGAATTATACTTTGTTTTAGCATATAACAACTCTGAATAAAAACTACCTGATTTGACTTGATGCTGGCAGGTTAATGAAGCAGTGAGATACAAAATAAAATCTTACACTGGATTTGAAATGGAGACCTCTGGTATACACATCGATCACTCCGTCAATTGAACCAAACTGATTACGCGGTTAGCCATGCTGACTTTCTATCACCATAATAATTATAAGTTTGAAAATCTCATTCCGCAAAAAATTATAAAATGTGTTATTTTTGCATAGGATATAGTCATGTACCACACTTATTCATTATTAAAGCAACATTGTTTTGTCAGAAGATTCTAGGGTAAATATTGTTTTTAGGTCAGAAAACAAATCTGTAAATTACAAAATACTTTCTATAATTGAAAATAAACCAGTAATTTTATTGTTCTAACATAATAAAAAAAGTTGATATGTGCAAAATCTACAAAAGTTTTTTATCTCCTTGAAAATAAATTTTTGAACCCAGGGTCATTAGGGAAAAAATCCCATAAAATTAATCTTTCCCTTTTCAATTGCTTCGAGAATTTTCTTTCTAGATTAAAGTTGATTGTAGTGATATATATCGATATAGGGTAGAACAAGGCACTTGTATTCCTTTTTGCAACCACGCAAGTATATGAGAGTTCTTGTTGTTGTTGTTGTTGTTGTTGTTGATGATGATGATTATGATGATGATGATGATAATTGTGGAAATGGTTATTAAATCAGGTCTTGGGCAAAACACACACACACACACACACACACACACACACACACACACACACACACACACACACACACACACACACACACACACATTGTGCCTTTTGAGATCCAACCCACGACCGCCGGTTTTAATGTGGAGCTATTTCTTTTAACACTTCAATACACTTCAATACACTCAGTCATCGGTGATAATAACCAGCTTTACACCATCGATGTACCGCTTATGTGACTGTACGTGCTGCTAACACGTGCATGCATTGTGTGAAAGTTGGCGGAAAAACGGCTGAGACACTTCAAATACTCATTTCGTATCTAAATTGGCAACATTTTTCTTGTGAAAAGTAATTACATGTTTATAGAAATATTTGCTGGCATCTTCCCTTTGACATGACAATGTATCAATACAGCTTCTGTCTTGTAAATACCAGTGACCTGCGGCAACCGTAACATTGCCTGATCAGATAAAAAATCACACAAATTTCAACATACTTTGTCCCTTAGCTTTTAAAAGGTCTGACTCATAAAGATGAGTGGTAGCTTATTGAAAAGGAATCTTTCTCCACATCAAAATGACGCCTAAATTCCTGAAAAGTGCCAATGCAAATGCAAACACCGTTAAGAAACCGAGGACTAAGTGCAAAACTGCAACATAATATTTTCGTAATATTTACCCATTTTATTATCACGCTTACATCATATACCTGTGTAAAAAAAAATAATAAAAAATAAATAAATAGATACATTAAGTCGTTTTCTTTGCAACATGTTCTAGAGTGACAACGAATAGACAGATTAAGCATAAGTTATTTATAGATGACGCACGCCAAATGCTAAGCGGTATTAAACTTCGTCGCTTGTTATAGGGTAGAAAACGCATTCAGCTTTATTCTCAAGGTGCGATTCTGCGTCAAGGGGTGGGGGAACGGAGGCGAACGGGGCGGTTGCCCCGGGCGCCATTGGTCTTGGGGCGCCAGAACAGCTGATAAAATTCGGGCCTCATATTCTGGAAATTTGGGCCATCATCGTTGCCCTGGCGCCATTTACCCTTACTACGCCACTGCCCAGGAACAAGTACGCAGTAATGTTTTACTCGGCCCAGCCAATATTTACCAGGTCAAGACGAGTGGACGAGTGCTTTTCTTGAGCCCCAATAGAATCTACAACAATAGATGAAATCTGATATAAACTATGTTGGTGTAAGCAGTTGTAGTCTGATACCATTTCCGTCGCGGGTCCGGCACGCTAACCACTCAGCCACCGTGCCTCCCCATTATCAAATATGTTAACAAATCAGCTAAAGCTCCAATATGGCAGTCTGGACATTTTCAGTAGAAAAGGTAATTGTACACACACACACACACACACACACACACACACACACACACACACACACACACACACACACACACACACACACACACACACACACATATTTATATATCTAAATGAAAGCAAAATGTTGAATATAATGTAATGTGAGGTTATCTGAAAATTACCACATTCATTTTATTGACAAAATCTTTTCAGCACTCATTGTACAATTCAGACGTTTCTATTAAAATGGTAGGTTTCATACATAACTTCAGGACTGAAGACCATCATCAGCCTTCAGTCTGGACATTTTCAGTAGAAAAGGTAATTGTACACACACACACACACACACACACACACACACACACACACACACACACACACACACACATATTTATATATCTAAATGAAAGCAAAATGTTGAATATAATGTAATGTGAGGTTATCTGAAAATTACCACATTCATTTTATTGACAAAATCTTTTCAGCACTCATTGTACAATTCAGACGTTTCTATTAAAATGGTAGGTTTCATACATAACTTCAGGACTGAAGACCATCATCAGCCTTCAGCTAAATTTCTAATCCATTTGTATAAGTCTATATTCCGCTTAAAATATTGATATGGAATGCATAGAACTCCAGGACCAAAAGTCTTACACAAGGGGGTATTTGCATCTGAATAGCTATTTGTAACACTCGTCTGTATTACCGGTTACAAGTGTTAAGTCAACGCTATAGACCATATGGAAAAGATCGCTGGTCAGCTATATCTATCTGTCTATCTATCTAAATACCCAATCGCATATCCACATGGGCACACAGATCTATACATCTAAAGTTGCTCAATAAAAAGGCATGCGTAAAAGGACGAACGTTCATATGTTCTTTCATTCAAATGTGTGTATGGATGTACGTATGGATGGATGGATACATGGATATGACTGGCTGGCTGGATGTATGTATGTATGGATGGATCAATGTAGTTAGGGATCCAATGGCTGGATGGGTGTATGTATATATTTAGGGATAGACAGACAGATACACATACTCTGTAATGCATATGATTAGTGTATGTAAGAGTTTAAGGCTCCTATAGTCTAGGAATTGTCTTTTGATCTGAAAGAGTCAATTTTGGGAGAAAGAGTAAATTTTGGGAGAATAGATTATATATATATATATATATATATATATATATATATATATATATATATATATATATATATATATATATTTCAGGTTCTACCAGAGTTTGAGAGGAAATATAAATAGCACATATCGCAGACTGTTCACAGGTTTATGATCTGTCTATGCAGAATAAGAGGGTCGGACCGCACTTATATATGATTAGGAAAATCGTATGACAAATCAACATGGGCAACAACCCAAGTCCAGGTCAGCCCAACAAAGCAGGTAAGTAATACTCAAAAGAACAGGTCAGCCTCTGTTATTCCACCTGGTCGGGTACAGAAGAATGGATTAAACAATCGATATTTCAGATTATGTAGCCTGAATATAAATGATTTCGGGATATGAGGCTGGTCCAGATGAATCACAAGTACGGATAACATAAGTTCTACTGTAATAATTTAGTATTAATGTCAGTATATTTGTAAAAAGGTTTCAAGACATTTATCAGTTTACTGTGGTGTGATAAAAGTGCTTTTATCACACCTTTTGTAATGGCCGTGAGTGACGTGTGCAGTGCCAAACTGCTGAAATATTTATTGCCCGAAATAAAAGTGAGACGATAAATGAGTGTCTTTTTATTACATAAGTAGAAGGAATATATTTTATTTGGTAGTTAGTTTTTGTCAATATATTGTATTTCAATGCATGGTGAATGAGTACCATATTTAAATTGCCGAAGGAAGCTACGGTGATAAAATTCATGCAAAGGTCAGGTCGAGTCCAGGAACTTTTATCCAATTGCCTCGGCACGATTTAACCTTTCATGTATTGATATGAATCCAGCGTGTGATACTAGTTTGTGTAATAAATAAAGTGTGTGATACTAGTTTGTGTAATAAATAAAGCATGTGATACTAGTTTGTGTAATAAATAAAGCGTGTGATACTAGTTTGTGTAATAAATAAAGCGTGTGATACTAGTTTGTGTAATAAATAAAGCGTGTGATACTAGTTTGTGTAATAAATAAAGTGTGTGATACTAGTTTGTGTAATAAATAAAGCATGTGATACTAGTTTGTGTAATAAATAAAGCGTGTGATACTAGTTTGTGTAATAAATAAAGCGTGTGATACTAGTTTGTGTAATAAATAAAGCGTGTGATACTAGTTTGTGTAATAAATAAAGCGTGTGATACTAGTTTGTGTAATAAATAAAGCGTGTGATACTAGTTTGTGTAATAAATAAAGCGTGTGATACTAGTTTGTGTAATAAATAAAGCGTGTGATACTAGTTTGTGTAATAACATTTAGGTTGTCTGATATAACCTGAGTCAATATCATTTATATCACTTATGTCAATAACTTGGCATCTGAGCATCTTTCTTCTCTGACTTCTTAATTTTCAGATTTTAGAAGCGATTTTAATAAACGTGTCTAGGATAGATCGAATTATTTTTTAACATTGTTTTTAGTTACATGTGAAATTAAGATTTGTGGCATAAACGAATTGGGGAAAACGGCGAGAACGGTTTTTCAAGAATCAAAAGTTAAAACGCATACATAGATTTAATTTGTTACAAGAAAGAATTAATTTGCAATGTAAAGAACATCTAACTTTATCTTGTAGTAGTTATAATTATCATCGTAACATTCTGCGCTAATACATTTTCTTTAACTTTGTGCACAACCTTTGACAATGAAAACAGTGGAAACAAAGATGCGCTGGATAATACTTCGCATTGTCCCCATGGACCATTTCCCTCTAAATCGAAAGAGAATGGAAATTTTAGGTTCATTAACTCTCTGTCGACGTGGTGTACATAGATTAGTCTGGCCATGAGTAGAATCGCGACAAATGCGTACATATATTTTACCGAAGCATGCTGGTATCATCTTCTAACGCCTTTTACGTCAGCATCTATACCCTTTTCCTTAGATGTTGAGAAAACAAAATTTTTTCACCATAGTATAAAATTTCGTGTTTTTTTATTTATGAAGAAGATACCCGATAATTCTGTTAGTTATCACAGAGATACCCCTAAAATAATCATGATTAAATATGCTATATATTTATCGTTATTTATCTATCTAAGACATACATAGACCACTGGCAGAGAAACCAGTATCTACAAACTCTTTTGATACAATCGGCCAAGAATGATTCAGTCTTCATTCATGCTATAACGTGGTCCGTCCGTCCGTCCGTTTGTTCAGCAGTACTTAAATCCATCTGTTAATCCGTTTTTGTTTCCACACAATAACATCAGCCCTACATCACGAACCTTGACAAACTTCGTGGATGGTTTGCATCTGCGATGAAGATAAAGCATGTCGATTTTGGTGTTAAAATGTTAAGGCCCAGCTCAGTGTGGCTGAATGATGAACAACGATTTCCATACAATAATTTAGTTATAGACAACGAATCTTAATCAGCTTTTGTGGATAGCGTACATTTAATAAAGAACCCTATTGAGTTTAGTGTTAAAAAGTAGAAAGGTCCAGGCCAATGTGACAGATAGAAGCAAATTGGTTTCTGCATACTATCTTTAGTTCTAGACAAAGTAATTCGACCAAAGTTTTGTACATGGTTTGTACTTCAAACAAAATAATGACCATTGCTTTTGTGGTCAAAAAAGTCAAAAGTTAAACTAATTGTGACTAAAAAATTGTTTACCACTCATTAATGTTCGTTCTAAGAGAAGATCTCGACCAAACATTTTGGATGACCTGTATTTGAATTAAAAAAGAAACTATTATATTTGGAATGTAAAGGTTAAAGGTTAAGGCCACGGGAAGTTTAATTAAACCAGTAATGATTTCTGCATTGTAAGTTTAGTTTTAGGCCGCATACCTTGACCAAACCTAGTGGAAGACTTGCATGTGGTGTAAGAAAGAAACCTTTTAAACTTGTGACTAACATATTCAAGGTCAAAGTTACTGTGACAAAGTGTGAACTTTCAATACACACTTCAAAATGACACCAAAGGTGGAAGAGAGGTTGCTGATATGGGAAGGAAACAGCCACATAATTTGGATTACATGGCTGAGAGGTCAAGGTTACAATAATCCAGATGGTTTTCCACACCATATTCTTTCAATACAATTCACACATGTTTGCCTTTACGGCAAGTGACGAACCTATTGATAGCAGGATTGAAAGGTCAGATTCAAGGTCATAGGGATCCATTGGCAAATACTGTCTACAGTTCACAATTGCCGACTAGTGCTTACCTACAGAGTTATTTAAATTCAGGACTAGCGTATTATATACCATTTGCGGCACTCTTGTTAAAATGTAGTATCTGATGCAATATTTAGTATACATTTCAACTATCTCAAACAACATAACTAATTAATTTTTTTCTCTATTTGTACGATACAACTTGAAGAAGGACAACATCCAGTACCTAGCAACCATGCCGTAAACAAGCTGAAATTTCATAATGTTTGCGGACACAATATTAAACTTCTGGAAGGGCAAACAAAAGCTGCATGGCAGCAAAAAAGGAAGGGGAGCGTAGAAAATGTAGCGTTTACAAGCCAACCAATCAAACTTGGAGAGAAACTTCAAATTTCTTTTCTGAAGAAGGGATATATCAATATTGGTGTACTACACTCAGACCCAAACGACGTGAATGTTGTTGAACATGCACCATTGTTTACAGAGACATTGTCAAGAGAATTTGTACGTAAACCGATGTATTTGACGCAGGATGGAGGTCAGATAAAAATTAGTTATGGGAACACTGATGAGCAGCAAGAAAAAAATCTTGAAGTCAACGCTGAAGATTCTGCTGAGGTTTGGGTTTACTTTGAGATTGTACATGGGGATGTAGAAATACAACTGAACTTCTTGTCGGAGCACAAAGACTTGCCTTTTCATGCTAGACATGGGGAACAAATTGAACTCGATGATGTGGATATAGAACCGAACCTCTTGTCGGAGCACAAAAAATTGCCTTTTCATGCTAGACATGGGGAACAAATTGAACTCGATAATGACAGATATACTGCATATTTGAAGGAGGGATTTCTGTCAGTTGCTAGCATTATTGAATATCCGATAACTAGTCTAAAAACTTTTCAGATCTGTGCACATTTTCTGCACGATAAAGATGGATTTGTATATTTTCGTTTTGGGATTTTGACTCAACCGCCAGAGGAAATAAAAAACTTCAGCGACCTTTCCAAGGAGCTGCGTTCAGAGATATTAGATGCCAAACCTGCGAAGATTTGGGTTCGAGAAGCATGGATAAAGAAAGAAAATTACAAAGGTCAATTCCATATACGCTGGTCTGAAACCGAGGGCCTGAAGCACAACATAACAGAAGACTGTAAAGAGGAGACAGACAGTCCTCAAACGGACCCTACAAAACAAGCATGGCTTTTGTTTGAACTTTTCCAAATGGAAGCTACAGTCCATATTGACGAAACAGTCCAGCCACCACCCGGTATCATTATTTTTATATTATTCATTACAAAACGATGCTTCATCATTAATATTACAATAGTTTCCTTTACCTTGGGTTTACAATGATCAGGTTAGACTGCTCTTCTCCAATTAATAATCACTCAACAAGAGTGCACGTACGTTAAGATGATTACGTTCGTAGGAAAAGTTCAAAACTCTGCGCTTATTTGTCTAGCTTCCTCATACAAATATTGTCAAACAATCATAACAAAGTTCCGTAATTTCAATGACAGACACTCCTTTGAAACTTGTTGATGGCAACATTGTGACTTTTTCGAAAGTAAATGAAAATTGTGTGCCTCTCAAGATATAGGTGATGAATTTCATTACCTTTTAAATTTCAATATTTTTATTGCATCAAGGTAACCTTATATAGGTCAAATGCTCTTAAAAATGTAAATACAATACTACTTATCTTAAAGTATTGATTATATTAAGTTTATTAAACAGATTGCAAATCACTATGTTTCCTATTTAAAGTGATAATCCTCTATCCAACTGAATCTCTTTCCCTGCTATACCACAACATATAAATATGTTAATATGTTTTTCCCTCATAACCTCTGCTCTGTTCTCCGTCAAGACAGCTCACATTCACTTGCTAACTCTTATACCTCTATGCATACAGCATATCAAGGAAAAGAGTTGATAACATATTGGTAAAACAGAGGCACTAATGGTAGGACGTTTTGACCCTGTCTCATAACTTTGAAAATGTTAATATCCCACCCAACAAACATTAATGGGCGTATATACACTTGTACATGCAACACATATCCTATCCTGTGTCATGCCTCTGGAGTGTGGGACTTGTCTTTGGTTAATAATTTGGAGTTTACCAAGATTCACAACATTTAACCATATATGAACTAACTGGATATGAAAAGAGATATATACATTTACAGTATTGAAAAGTTTGCCCCTTGATCAGGCCATGCCCCCAGTTGCATGGCTTGGAAGTGTGGTAATATGCACGTCATTTACCTGATTCTAATTCTTCCTTAATCTCAATTTGGATTACAATGAATTTTATTTTTACCAAAGCAACCGTCCAATGTGAAAACTATACGTGATACTGGCCATATGATACTTGAAGAATATTTGGAACCAGTGTGCATAGATGCTTGTGTAACTTGGTACAAAATCTTCCAAAATTATTCTGTATGGACGTTTTATTGAAACCAGCTATTGGCTGGATGATATTTTATAAATTTAGACATCGGAATATGAGGGTGTGTTGCCGATCTTTTTTGAAGGTCAAGGTCACATATCAAGGTTACATTTACTTCTTGTGTGCTGTTTGTAACTCTGAAAGCGACAAAACTTGTGGTATGAGAATTGATAAACTTTTCCACGGGTTAAAATACGAGACTTTGTCTATTGTTTCCTTAGGACAAAGTTACAAATTATCTATGACCATATAGAACGCGAGTCAATGTAATATTATTGTCGATATTTGTGAGTTGCATCTTTTATTAGTCTCAACTGTGTTATTTTCACTGCACTTACACACAAATTTAAACAAGAGCTCCAACCATTGCGCCCCATGGAAAATCCCTAATATATTGATTACATTTCCAGACCCCACTTACCTCAAACTTTAACCCCCAAATCTGGTCATTATATTATGTTTTCTCCGCCTATAACTGCATGTATAAAGTTTGTTAAAAAATATTCCAAAATGTAATTGCAAATGATTTTTGCTCTTCACATCAGGTAACCCTATATGAGGGGCATAAAGCTAGAGAAATCATTGGGACGGTTAGGCACTTCGTTGAACTGCCGTTTTTGAACGGACAGGGAAACATTTCATACAATCTTGAGTGCTGTTTTATTTCATTGGGTCAGATACATTAACCCGACGGGCTAAGTTCAAGCTATGCGCAAACATCACAGCTTACAAAGAAAGATGTGTGCTATGTCGACTCCTAAACGAGAGTCAGTAGTTTCGACGCAAAGAAAACTTTCTTGGACACATTTCTATTTGTATTATCGCTACTGTATGATATCACAAGCAAATATAAATGAATGAAATCGATTATTTGTATATTCGACATCTGATCCTCTCCCAAGGAACTCTGGTCCAGGGCGCCCAAATTATGACCCGCTTGCAAATTGTCACTACATTGGCAAATTGTGTACCAAGTTTGTGAATCTTCTTATGACCGCTTAGAAGGCGATAGATTGGATGAATGGACGGATAGACAGACTAAAGGAATCACAAATATTCCTCGTTACAGCGCTGGGATAATTATGAAGCGTATTTGAATTGTTATACGATTATTGCGGCATATTATCAAAGAATATTTCTATACTATGGATACACAAATGATCTTTTTAAAATCTCTTACAGACACGCCGAAAAGACAGACCAATTCAAGGTATGTGTTGATAACTAAACTGGAAGACACTGTCGATAAAGAGACCCTGAGAATGCTTTTGGAAGTTGCTTTAGACCAGCGAAATCCAGTGCAAAAGATTGTCTATGGCAGCAGTTCAGATAAAGTCGTTGTCATATTTAGTGAGCCAGTCAGTAAGTACACACGTCTAATATTGTTTGTTCAATCTGATTTTTCCATTTTAATCGAGATGGTTTACAGCATGGACTTGTAGTGGAACTAAATTAACTTTGAACTATGCATTATATACCGCTGCGCGTGTTTTATGTTTTTATTTTTTTAAATATTTTTTTTTTGTTTTGTTTGTTGTGTTTCACAGTTGATGTTTTCAGAATCTAGAACTTAATAAGGAGATAGTCATTTTACACACGGATCACTGTCTTATCGCTGAAGGATTCTGTGTATTTGCATGAATCTGGAACTATACGAAATCAACAAAGTCAACGACGCTGTTGAGATTTAAAATGTCCGGTGAACAATTACCTTGGAAATGATTTCCTTAGAATATATATAAGATCTTTCGGCAGCAAATTTACTATAAAGCCTTGACTTCATTTAATATCGTCAGATTATGTAAGATCTGTAACCAGAAATACCTACCTTTTGAAGATGCTTTGTAATAAATGTGCGTATAAAGGTGAATACATATTATATAAATGTCATGAAATTTCTAAACCTTTCCCAGTATAGTCATAGATAATTTTTAAAAATCGTATTAAACATGAAATAATGCCTTTAAAATAATGCAATTTCTAAACTTTTCCCTGTGTAAACGTATAATATGTTTTAAAAATCGCGTTTAACATGAAATATTTTCTTTAAAGTTGGTGCCAAGGAGAATTCAGTGTATATCTTGTGCAGTGACAATTTGAGGATAAATTTGAATATATATTGAAATTAAACGAAAAGAAAGATGTAGAGATGTACGATCTTTAACAACTTTTATAAACGAGGAATATTTCATTTGATGGAAAAAGTTGAACAAATTCATTGTAATCTTAGGTGTAGGAAATGTCTAAAGAGAATCAGAAAGGGAATCTGCTCCTTACGTATGCGTGTAACAATATATACATGTACCGAAGTTGAAATAATAAAAATTATACTGGGTGAAGGTCTAGACAAATACAAATCTGTAATCTCCGGAAACCTCTGCATGTTCTTGTGATGATCTGATTATATTTAGACTTAGGCTTTTGTGGATTGTTTTATCCTGTACACCCATATTACCATACACATAAGTGAATACTTATGAATGAACAGCCTATCTTACTCTAATTTGTAGGTCCCAAGTTTCTTGAGAATTTATTAAGAAAGAATCACCATGACTATATATTTCAAGAAATTAAGGAACCAACCGTAGTACAAGTTCTAGACATCCCACAGGGTGGAAAATACTTGAATGCTGTAAAATTGTATCTGACAAACGAAACAAACTCTGGGGGCAGCAGGGCAGCTGACTTTTATGGAAACCCTAATCCCGAAAATGGTTTCTGTTTGATCGACCTAAAAAGTCCAGAAGGTAAGAAGCATTGTTTATTCTACTCTGCATTTGAGAAAACAACTTAACAACATGTTATATATAACGGCGCAAATAATAATAATAATAATAAAACAGTTTCCCAACGTTTCGAGCTGAACAAGCTCTGAGGGAGAAACAACTTACATCCACAAATCAAACACTAAACACAAAAGCCAAGATAAATTCTGGACTCCTACATGTTTGAATGACAGAAGAAATCTGCAAACACAAAAGTTAAAATGGAAGAAAGAAAGAAGAAATAATTGAAAAATCGTATCAAAGCGAGTAAACCACATATCTATTCCGTGCTGCCATAAGACCAACATAGTTGTACAGCATAAATCAAAGAAGGGTTTATCATGTCTATCGCAAGAAAACCAAAATGTTTTGACCTAATCCCAGGCTAGGCACAAAGGACGGAAACCATGCGTGTCGAAATCAACGCCAACAATATTTACGAAAGAAATTATATCCCGGTTTTTATTATTATTATTATTATTATTATTATTATTGAAATCGTTATAGGAAAATGAGTCCATAAATTGTTCTTTCATGGCTATTAGGGAGAAAAAAAACCTATTTGAACCAAGTGTTATGGCCTCAGGCAATTAACACCTTGTTGTCCACAATAACGAAAACAAAAATAGTTTTTTGTTCATGTCCCAACAAAGTCGTTGAAGAAGTGTTTAATATCTAATTTAGCTAAGGCTTAAAAAAAAACAAGAAATGTCGTCTGTTGCTAAACAGGTCGATTTCATTGGGGGGCATGTCCGTATCGGGAATTATTAGTTCGTTGGTAATTTTCGACAACTTGCATCTACTCTCCGTAATTGAGGTTAAAGGAAAATTCCGGGAATAAGAAATAAATGGTCCACTAAAAACAAAAATCAACAACAACACCTCCAACCCCCCCACCCACCAAAAAAAAAAACAAAACAACAAAAAACAAACATCAAAACAAACAAACAAACAAACAAACAAAAAAATAATAATATTAAATACGACCACTATCGATAATATCCAAAGTTGCATTATTCATTTATCAAATCAACAATGCCATACTGTATTGTTTATTATATATTTAATATGTCTAGCTTACTGATAACGTTCACAACACACACGCACACATCTATCTATCTATCTTTATATATATATATATATATATATATATATATATATATATATATATATATATATATATATATATATATCCCTAGCATGGTAAAATATCAACTAAATTAAAATATTAAAAGACAATAAACAAAGGTAAAAATAAATTAATTCGAAATTGTTCAGTTTCAAGACCAGATCCACTAGTTTGACAATAAAGCGGTAGCTGGATCCTTAGCAGTTTTTTTTATTCCTGTGTTTTCTTACATGCTACAAATTTATCCCTGAGGTTGACATTACCAAATGTAATAATTTCAGCGACTATGAGGGGATATAAGTATGTGAGGAGGCATTGAATATAAGACTTGTTAAGAAAGCATCTTTCCGCTATCTCGACAGGCTACTGGAGCTATCGTAAAACTAATCAATTTGGAATTTGACGAGAAATATTATCTACAAATAATGGCACTGCCAATTATACGAAGATGGTCCCTCATATGTCAACATATCTATGGGCAAACTTGAAGGCAAAAGCCTAAGCCACAGTTCCGTACAAACCACATCAAGAAGACAACTTTCCATTAGCGACAATTAGATGAAATGTCGATATTTTTTAATTTTTTTAAATGAAGATTTTAAAAAGAAACATTGAAAGCTTCTTATACCAATCACATGCGTCTGGACATAGCAACCACAACAGCTGTGTATTCTAAACCAAGTGACAAACACCAATACTCTCTTCCATCAGGCTGTCATTTTCTATAAGCTTTTACGTCTTTAGAAACAGCATGATAAGGTTTCTTTAAAACAAAACGTTTGCAAACAAGGATTCTGATTATTGGCAATTTGTGTCTTTTCAATACTAAGACTGTAAGAAACAGCGCAGACGTTCATGACGTTATCAGCACAGTGACCTCATCTACAGTGTAAGCACAGTTACGGATAAAAACAAAGTCTACTCCGCATTATATGCTGGTACACTAAATAGCTTGAACGGAGACCAGCACCAGAACATATTTAAAACTTCTCTATTCAGAATATCGATGGCATTAAGACAACTGGCATAACCCACAGATTACACTGGAATCACGACACCAGAAGATTATTTAAAACTTCTCTATTCAGAATATCGATGGCATTAAGACAACTGGCATAACCCACAGATTACACTGGAATCACGACACCAGAAGAACAAAGACATCTTACTAGATTCGACACCTTAAAACACTTAATCTTTGTAATCTGAATAAAGAGGAAGATAAATGGACATAAGCAGTTTAAATGGTCATAAATATAACTTCTGTTTGATTTCTTACAATAGTTTTACCCGGAACAGATTTGTCCGGGATAAAATTGTTACGGGCCAATATTTGAGCAAAAACATCTCATAATCTTTAGCTGGCATACGTGGCGTCATCTCACAGGTGGCGTCACATCTTTCCTTATATAAACTTACTCATTCCTTTGTTTTCAGTTGTTTGTCAATGATTCTCGAATGGTGTTGTCATATACGCATGTGACCGAAAGCGTTCAGTGACACCGCTGTAGCATCCTACCCATTCTGAAATATCCAACTTTTTCTATTACATATGTATTAAGCCACCTCTTGAAAGTACAGTGCTCCAATCTATTAACGAGTATTAATTCTGTGCCTGTTGCTTATTCGCGTTGTTAACCTTGAGTTAAGGATTTTCCTAGATTCCGAAATCGTTAATACTGGATACTTCTTTACACTTTGTCTTGTCTCTTTTTGCATTCATACTCTTTTCTTCTAAAGAGCGACATTTCTCAAAGATCTGGTTTCAAAGATTGTTGGGTGCCATTTAATTTGTGGGATCTACATGGAGAAAAAGAATATAATCAATATCTAAATATTATATTCTCAATATTTTGGATATTTGAAAATATAGTGAAAATAACACGACAGCATGAACCTAAATGCAAGTTGAAAGACAAGATCCCAAAGATTGCAAACCAGTGCATCAGACAAAATTTGTCGATCACCTAAATGACTTTTTTCGACATATATATTTTTAAGAAAAAATTGCATCCTATATAAAAAACATAACAACATAATTTCTGCAATTAATACAACATGTGGTGAATATGCATTTACATTTAGCTACTTATTTACAAGCAATTGTGATTCGATTTCAGAGGAGCTAAACGTTCATTTTATATTACAGTGGTCAAAAGAGTTTGTGAAAGAGAACACAGCCAAGTAGGAGTAAAGGGTATTCGTATTCTACCGTATTACGACCATCTGGGGCTTGCAGTAAACTTTGAAGATAGACCAAATGATCCAAGATCAGAGAAATATGTACTAAAAGGGATTGATGAGGAGATGCTGAAGTTCATCCATGACAAGATGAAGATAGAATTACAAGATTTTATGAATAGTCATCGCATTGGATTAGTAGATCAAAGTTTAAATTCATTGACATTCTCTCCCTGTTTAATGGATAATTCCAGTGCTAGTGACGAGGCTGCTGCAGTAATTGGGACTGAATGGAAGACAAGAGTAGAGAAAGCATTCAGAGAGAAGTTTCTTCAATTGTATGTGGAAAAGCTTGAAATAAAGGACGAAAGAAAATGGATACATCTTCAGGACAAGAGAGAAGAACTCTGCAGAAGTACTACAGCAGTAACTTTGTACGAGGATACATGTCACCGCACCTTTATATTGGTGTCCAGGAAATCAGACGAGAAGTCTCTCAAGTCTTTGAAAGGTAAGATTGAATCTGAAGAACCGCCTGAGGAATCTGTGAATGACATCGTGGATGGATTTAGTTCAATGCAATTCAGAGCATTTGAGGTACTTGGATTCAAGAATGATGTGGAATCTAAGACTAAGGTTGAACTAAACATTCATGTAAATGATGGTAAGATTGAGTTAACGGGCCCTAAAAAGAACAATCAAGAAGCTAAGATTGAAATTGTTAAGAAACTAGGGTCACTACAAGAAACTCCATGTCTTCCACCTAATGAGGATTATATCGAAATCCTTAAATCACATCAGTTGATAGAGCAATGTAACCGGGAAATAGAGAAGAAAAAACTCAGAGGTACTTGGGGAACCGCTTCTGATGGTGATAATAAGAAAGTGGTTGTTTGCTACGAATTTAGTGAGAAAGATTCTTTCAACCAGATAAAAAGCTTGATATTTGGACTTCTTGAGACAGATGTCATTGCCATTGATGGTGACATAGAACATAAATTCTTGGATGATCTAAGTATTAAAATCAGAGATATCGAGAATTCACTAGAGCCTTTCGCGAAAGTTAAGATTCTAGAAGACTCCCCCAAAAAGGTCAGAATCACATGTAGGAAAGATTTGATGGCAAAATGTAGACAAGAAGTAAAGGACTTCATAGATCTTCATCACATTTGCACTTGTGACGTTTCCGTGAAGGCTGCAATAGCCGACTACATGCATGATAAAATGAAATCGCAGATTGAACAAGTCTTTCGAGATGCTTGTGGAATAATTCCAGTATGGAACTTCAAGGGCAGTAAGTTCTACGTAACCGGCAATCAGATTGTTCGTTCGAAATGTACGAAAGTTCTGTACACGTTAGCCTCTAAGGTTATAGTTACATGGAGACCAATCGTACGCAAAGGAATACAAACATATTTCACGAGTGGTGCGGGTAAGAACATGGAGTCACAGGTACCTAATTGCCATTTGAAGATCCTAAGACAAGACGAGTTTCAAAAGCAGAAGATTCGTGCAATAGCGTTGACCGAGGAAGGCCAAGCCCTGTGCATGGGAGTCATGGACTTGTACAGGCAGCCTGTGGATGGCGTAGTGAATGTGATGGATGAAGACTTTGAACATTTTAAAAGAGGTAAGTTGTGGGCGATCAAACAAGTAATTATACTCAGTCATGATTGATGATGAAATCTATCCCAAGGATCAGGATTTTGAAGAAAAGGAATTAGGTCTCCAGACGGAGACACTGTCCTAATGGATAAGTCTTTCCACCATCCAAAAAACCAAAGTCAGTTTTCACCGTGCATTATCTCAGTGTCGTATGATTTCTGACGTTGGAAAGATGTATGACACGAATGCAGAAAGTTAGTAAAATAAAATAATTTTAATCAAGAAATGCTAAATATTTTATAAGAAATAGATGAAAGAGACGAATATTATTTCTTGTTTTATTTATTTTAGCCACCGAATTTATCTGTAAAAACTCTCTACTGTAGGCAAGCGACTGCTAGGATGTTTAACACGGTTTTGAAATAAATTCACTACATTATCCTCCCGGTATGAAAATGTGATCGTCTGAACTTTAGAGTCATTTTGAACAATATGTCGAACAACAATTTTTCGGGTCAGTTTGATATTGTTTTTGACACAAGTTATTTGTATTTAGGAACTGTAATTATGCTCAAATGATCAAAATCAGTAATTGCTATAGTAGCTAAATTGCATCGTTTCACCACAGGTGGAATAGTGGTTGAGAGAGAAATTGCAGATTATATTGAAGCGAACGGAAAGCTGACTGAAGGACAAGTGTTCATTACTGGTCCCGGGACACTTCCGTGTTTCAAGATTCTGCATGCTGTAGCACCAAAATGGCGAGCTGGAACAGAAGGTGCGGATAAAACATTGAAGAACACAATCGAGAACATTCTCATCACCGCTGACTCTAAATCTGTTCGTTCCATAGCAATGCCTTTGGTGGCCTGTGCGTCCTTGTTTGGATATCCAATAAGAAGGGCATGTGGGGTAAGAGCAACATTGTTTCTAATGAATTCGTACCCTCTGTGTATAAAGAAGAATCCAAGAATAATTATAAGCCTTCTTGTCATTTGAGCTTTTAATTGCAAGTGAAACCTAAGGCATACAGTTCCGTTGGAGAACTCTCTGCTCTACATTACTTAATCACTTACAAAATGTATATTGCCAGCTTTCACTACCCTCTAAGGCACTTAGAGTTAATAAGACTATGAATAGTTATCTGTAAAAACATTTCAGTATTTCCAAATATATCAAATGATGGAAACTATGTTTCTATTACAATCACGTCATTATCTGCATTATCTGTATCATAGACAAATGACCAATCTTAAGCTGGATTGATTCAATGAAGTCATTTGCATAACCTATAATGAATCTTGCACGGAATGTCTAATTCGGACGTACCTAGCGGCTTGGTTTCAACTTGAAAAGCAGTCAATGACGTTGGGTTAAAGAAATGTATATCTTCTGCTTAACGGACAAAACTTTGGGAGCCCTTTATTTGGCAACATGATCAGTAAAGATTTTTTATTTCGTTCTTAGATACAACGTTTCCTCTGTTATAACGTTTGATTTTTTAATTTCCCGGCCAAATTCCTAACTAATATGTAATCGAAAGGCATATAACGTTCCTTTGTTACAACATTTAATATTGGTTATAGTGTTTGATTTGTGAAGTCAGCCTGAGAAAATTAGATCAATTATAACGTGTTGTATAAATGTGTGTGGTTTTTTTTTAAAATTGTATTACCATTAAATACGAGTTATGACAGTAATCATACCAGTATAAATTGTTTGTTACATGTATGTCCAAGGTCATCGACATGGACAAGTATATAAACATTTTGACGAATAAACGAATTTGATATAACGTTTCTCAGTTATAACGTTCTAAAATATGACAAGTACTGTTTTTGCAATAATGTCAAAAAACCCAAATGCATGCACTTTTCGCTCACACGATTCGAAACACTTTGGTCTCTTAAGAATTTCATAATTCTATTTGTAAACCAGAGTAACATAAATTACTGTGTAACTGGTCCAGCAGCCGCTTTAAAATCTTCTGCTACAAATATGTATTTTCATACAGGCAAAATGTCCATTGGCACAAGTTTGTTATCGCTACTCCACCTAAACTACTTGGAGGGTTGCCCTGAAACTTTACACACACATTCATCACATGGTCTAGTTAGTCTAAATGAAAGTGCTGCTGCTCGGACATCCAATATGGCAGGCACTGCGTCCATCTTGAAAATATTGTTATCGTTACTACTCCTACATGGATTGTCATATTAAAATAGGGTTTTCACTAAAAGACTTCTTATCACGTCCAGTTGGGGCTAAATGAAAATGGTGCCGATCTGACGTCCCTTACGTCAGTCATATTGAAAATCTTGTTATTTTTACTCGTCCTGAATGGAAAGTCATATTGACATGGGGTTTAACCAAAAGACATCTAATTATTCCTAAATGAAAATAGTGCTGATCTAATATGGGTGACACAGTGGCCAGCTTGAAAATCTTGTCATCACTACTTCTTCTGAATGAATGGTCATATCATCATGGGGTTTTCTCTAAAAGACTTATAATGTTTTGTTGATTCTAACTGAAAATGGCGCTGATCTGATGTCCAATATGTGGTTAGCTTGAAAATCTTGTTTTCGCTACTCTTAAATGGAAAGATATTGTGACATGAGGTCTTCATCAGAAGTGTTTTTATGGTGTCGAGTTGGTCCTAAATTAAAATGACTAATCCTCAATATGGCCAATTGTGTGGCTATCTTGAAATTATTGTTATCTCTACTCCTGCCATATGGATGGATATATCAACATGGGATTTTCACCAAGAGACTTCTTGTGATACCTAGTTGGTCCTAAATGAATATGGTGCCTGTCGTACATCCAAAATGGCTGCTACAAACAGCTGTCTTGACAATCTTGTTGTCACTACTTTCCATGAATGGGTGATCATTATAAGTATGAAATGGGGTTTTCACCAAAAGACTTCTAATGATGTCTACTTTGTCCTAAATACAAATGGTGCCAATCTGACATCCAATATATCCATCAAAGCAGCTAATTTGAAAATCTTGTTATCACCGAAGAATATCAGAGATGGTTTCAACATTTAGGAGTTACAAGAAAGAAATGGTTTTATCTTGAATTCCTGGAATTCTTTTCGCCCAGTCGAGCGCCAGTCCCTTCGAGGGACTCTTATTTTTATGTATTGTCCATTCTCGGCACAGATATTGTAAGTTGTGAGAAGTTGTTTTTTCTGGTCTAGGTTTCCTATTCTTTAAAGTTTCCAATTTATTACTTGTTTTCCAATACAATACGTATAAATATAAATGGTATGTTTCCCCATCTTTATCAGAAACCCAAAGTTTGTGTATTACATTTGGTAGCTGAAAAACTACAAAAACTTCGATGTCACGAGATAATTTTTACAGTGAATTCTTTAACAGAAAATATGTATAAAAGATTGAGCATCTCAGGCCCACCCTGAATGCCTTAGATCAAATGTTATAATTCGCTTGTAAATAGACGAATCAAGTACCTTTATTCTGAATTTTTTATGTCATTCCGGCCAAAAGAATTAGAAGGTTAAGCAGAGTCACTATGTTATTTTGGACCATGTTATGCTGAAGAATAGCTCTTCATAATGTTAGACAATAATTGATTTTCTTTTCATCTCCCGTGTGTGTGATAATTAAACAATAGCCGACATTTTATTTTTATCTTCATTCAGTTAATAGTGTTTTGGATTACGAAATTATTGAGGAAAGTTTGGTTGGTTTATAATCGTTCACAATTTTGAGATCATATTCAGGTCTCACTCAGAATAGATTAATTTGATACAAAAGATGTGTCCCAAATTCAAATGAGTCGAACTGAAACCGATTTTAATCAAATAACTGATGTAGTTTAATATTCCTTAAATAAAATAATCCGCAAAGAATTTACAGATACATTTCAGTAAGTACAGGAGCAAAAAACTTCATTGAAATATTACAATTTCAGTAACCTAACTAGAAATAGTTGGAAAAATTTGGAAAAGAAAATTTGATCATTCATGTTTATATATAGATACAATAATCACGTATTTCGTATTGGAATTCAAACTTAGATAATGTATGGTATATTTTCCATTATGCAAACTTACAATGACTCTATTCTTCTCCATACTTAAAAGCCTAAATTTCCCTTCCTTTTCAGATACTGCTGCAGACGATCATCAAGCTCTGCCACACAAGGATTAAATCCATCCGCGAAATTTACATCTGTGACTTGAACTCTAATAAAATTGAACAATTTAAGAGATTGGCAGAGGGCATGTTTGCATCGCAATGCTTTTCCATTCCATTGGGGCAAAATCTGGCGCTTGGCAAAAGTAAGTGAATTTTGCCGACGTGAGACTGCTATTTAGAAGTAATTAATAAAGTGGAATTCGTAATCAACAATATCATATAGTATTTCTTTTGAAACAATTTTAGTCTGGTTTAATCATAGATCGACCGATTGTAGGTTTGTATGTTATAAGATTGACTTGCTTTGAGTTTGGGCTGGTTTATATTTCTTATAATGCATCTGTTATGTTCAATAGGAACTCCTCGAATTAACATGCATTTAATTATTCATGTAGGTTCGAAATTGGTATGATAAAAATGTGTTCAATGGAAGTGTTCTCATGAAACGATTAGAGTGACAGTTTTCCTCAACGGATCACTTGTCTGAAGAAGAGAAAAGTTGTAGATTTTGAAAGGGTGTACCAAAAACATAGAGAAGCAGAAACAGGATTTAGGGAGGTGAAAGTAGTAGAAGAAGAAGAAAAAGAAGGGGAAGAAAAATGATGATGATGATGATTGAGCTCCAGATTAGTTAGAAGTAATTCTATATTCTACTGTCAGTTCATCGCGTCTACAACTTTACCATACAGTTTAAAACACCATTTCCGGTAGGTGAGTACATTTGGTCTACTTGGACCTCATCTACAGTCTTGCATTAAAATGCTAAACTCGTTAATTTCCGATTTATTTGAACTAAAGTTTCGAGAATAGGGAAAATAATATTTTAATACTTTCGTGATAAAAACGTTTTCAAAACGCTAAACCCAGCTTAGTTTCAAGATCATACTGATCACTGAAGTTGAAAGGGCTAAATCGATAAATTCCGAGTCAGTCACCTCTTCAAATGAGTTTGTATCAAATTTTGATTGCTTTATGCTGCGGATGACGTTGAAGATAACATATGGATTCATTTTATTTCTTCAGCAATTAGGCCGAACCCTAACAAGAATAACCAAGAGGAGTTGCAGATCTTAGTTCAAAGGAGAGGTATTAGAATCATACCTCTGCCTGCTGGGCGAAGAGTTATTGTTGCTTGGGGAGATTTGGCCAGATTGTCGAGCTGCACACCACCATTAAAGGTAATACTGTATGATTATTTGCTCCATATTTACGTGAAAGTGTGGATGTCTTAGCGTGTAAAGATCCATCTCTTTTAAAAACTAAGAGGTAGAAGATTCAGAGGAAAAAGACATACAGAGACAGTATTTTTCCCTCGACTAAACGCTCGTAGTTTGTATTCTTTTTGTTGTCAGTTTTGTTTTCTAGGATTTTATATTTTTCACTTTGTTAGCGTGATGTTACTATTTATATCCTATTGCGGATGAGTTGTACACGTGTGCCATAAAGATATTATCTCTTTTGTCTAAGTTTATACATGTTTAATGTTCTTCTTTGTTTGCCTTTCGACAAGAGTCCTTACACGAGAGCTATTGAAAACCATTGCATCTGTATTTCTTTCTTTCTTTCCTTGTATGCTGGATTTATCAGGTTACTGAGTTAAGCCTAGTAATACTCTATTAAACGTTTCTGATCATTCTTTGAGTAAAGATGAATAGAAGGAACAGCACGGAGCTTAATGATGCCATCCAAAGCTAGGGAAATTTAAAGTATTATAATCTACACCATCATGTAGAATGTATGCATTTTAGGCATGGTAAGTTCAAGTTGGCAAAGAATGTAATTGCATGACTATCATATTGTATCACTGCATAGCTAATATCAGCGTTCTTTCTAATATTATGACAAATATTTCAGAATTCTAGAGTAGAGATCAAACCAGCTCTACGCCTTATATATATATATATATATATATATATATATATATATATATATATATATATATATATATATATATATATATATATATATATATATATATATATATATATATATATATATAAAGGAAGACTAATATAGATTCTGCAGTTAGGTCCTGGGATTTTTTTTTCTGAAACTATATATTTGGAATCAGTCTCAAGTGCGTAATTAAAATGCACGAGTCTCTTAAAGTAAGGGAGATAACTCTGTCATCTAAATAATTACATAATGTGGTTTGCTTGTTTCGCATGTTGGACAGGTTTTTGAAGTTTAAGTTACAAGTACGACATACTCTTGTCACATACATTAATGGGGCATATGCATCATTGTTTAGAGTTGGAAACGAGTCACAGAATGATAAACAAATGAAGTAGACTTATAAAATATGATTTGTCATGAGAGACAATGTCCCCGACCTAAATCTTAACATACACGTTCCTGTGTGCTTTTGTTCTGTTTATCGCGCGAATAAGAAATCTTCTACTGCAAAATTCAGAAGTTAGCGCTGCTTTTTTCAGCGAGCGAGGGGATTAAGCTTAGGTGTTGCAGTGTTATTCTGTACAGTCTCCAGTTTGACAAACCCCATGCATTATATAGAAAAATGACGAATAAGTTTTTGGAAAACTCTCTCTCTCTCTCGCTTATCTGAAAAATGAGACACAAGGATAACACAAAATTATATTTTCTTTATGTCTTTTTCTATTTCATCATCTCATGGGCGGACTATGTCCCTGGTACACCATAATTATAACATTTAACTATTTTGGGACGAAGGCTGCGAATTTCAATATAAGAGTGACTAAAAAAAAAATATACATAAAAGCATTACATTTCTAATTTACATAAGTTTATACATGTACTATGATATTGATGGGTTTAATTAGTGAATACATATTACATCTGCGCCAAATTTAAGACACGGTGCAACAAAGTAGAGGGCAAAATGTATTTTGAAAACGTTAATTTCCAAGTCCTGAATTGTATTTAAACGAAAATTTTATAAATACATAGGCACAACCGAAATAATGTATACCACACATGGATTGATTTTGTACAGCAAATTAACGATCACATAAAAGAGTTGTAGATAAGATTGAATGTGATGATTGATGAAGTTTACGGTTGAGTTCATGTCGACCGAAAAAAAACAAAAAAAACATCAATTGTTTCACAAAGCAGTATGCAACACAAGTCACAAAGCAATTGGCAGCCACTACTCAAATTCATAAATAGACAAGTTGGAAACAATATTTGTTCTCAAGATTTTACACAAAGATTATGCAAATAGGAAATATATAAAATCTGACATCTCATTCCCCACCCCCACTCCCATAAAAGTACACATCAAGCAATTCAAAAATAGCCCACTGTCTTTATCTCTTAGCATAAACTTGAATTTCAACATTTTCCTCCTTGGAAAAGACTTTTAAGGAAAGTAATCCTTCGTGTTTAAACTGCTTTTATCTGTGTATTACATTTCGTAGGGTAATCAACATGATATATCATTTTTTCTATAGATAAATGAACGATACCATAGACTGTATGCATCACTGACCACTTATGAACGCAGTTCTTTCTAACGTACGCTACAAGATTTCTAAATTCTTTTTATTGGAAAAATATAATAATCTATACCCTGGTTCTTATAGGCGGACATCATTGTTAATCCTAGTACTACGTTTCCTGTTTTAACTGGAGACATCGCAAATGGTCTGAAAGCAGCGGCAAGTAACGGGGGAACGTTTGACTTGGATTCGGAATGCAGGAAGAGCGAGCCGCAAGGCGGGCTACAGAAGGGATCATATGTGGCTACTGATACTCCGCATATGTCATGTGATCAGATCCTTCATTTGAGGATCGAAGGCGACTGGAACAACATTAATGACGAGGTTTGCGTTTAGTGTGTGTGTATATATATATATATATATATATATATATATATATATATATATATATATATATATATATATATATATATATATATATATATCGACATTTATAACAACCTAGTTGTTGGGTGGATGGATCTGGATTTTGCAATGACCTAGTTGGTGGATAGATGGATGGGGAATATATCGACATTGCTAACGATCTAGTTGTTGGGTGGATGGATCTGGAGCTTGCAATTACCTAGTAGGTGGATGGATCTGGAGCTTGCAATGACCTAGTTGGTTTGTGGATGGATGGGGAGCTTGCTATTACCTAGTTGGTTGGTGGATGGATGGGGAGCTTGCAATGACCAAGTTGGTGGGTGGATGGATGTCCTCTCACACTTGACAAGTAATGGATCTAGATTTGATCTTATGTTATGTTTACCAACGAAGAACTGAATTAATAGAGTCCAATATCATATTGGTAAATCTTTGACAACTGAAACTGTCATTGTAAAATGGTAAATTTCTCTTCAAAATCCTAATCTCAGTTAAATGAACTGTTGACCCTGATATTGTCTCTCCACCATATTGTTACTGAGTGTTGGCAATGTGTATTTGAAATCTACAAAAGACGAAATTAAAAGTGGAATACATCTGGAATATATATCACGAGTAAACTATAGGAATTCATTTAGAGGTACACATATAAGACTGACATGTATCAGCTGGAAATTTCACTCCATATGATAACCACAATTTACGGTCTTTTCTTTACTAGTACTGATGGAATTTAATAATTGATCTTGCCTATTTGTTATTGTACAAGTGTGAAGTTTAATAATGGCAGATACTAATTTGTTCTCACTGCAATCGGTGACCAATGATGACATGGGCATACTACATGTGCATGGGCGGCCTTGGTCTGCTCAAAGACGACTCATTAGTAAGATATACAAACACACTTTTCTGTTTAATATGGTAAAACAGCCTTAGCAAGTGCGCAGCGTCATCGATAACCATGTATCCTGAGTGAAACAAGGTGATCATTCAACATGACGCGTATAATTCCAATATCTTTGTATTTTTACTACTGACAATTATTATTATTATTATTATTATTATTATTATTATTATTATTATTATTATTATTATTATTATTATAGTTGCTGTTGTTGTTGTTATTATTATTATTATTATTATTATTATTATTATTTTACGTTTGTTATTTCAGAGTATGGTTATATTTTGGTCGTGTAAAATGTGGGTAACATGAATATTTATAGAGAAACTGTCCAATTACCGTAAACATGCATATAATATGATCCATTGCCGAGTTTAAGATCGTAATATAAGCGTGAGATAAGATCGCTCTTGACTGTCTTATTCATTTAATTTAAATTTTCTCTTTAGCAAAGTCAAGGTAAGAATAGATTCCATTTCTTTCAAATAAAAGTCATTGATAAAATGCACTTTACTGATGAGAGTTTCATATATGTTCATAACTCTCTGGGACTTATGTAAAAGTACTTTCTAGCTAACGTTCTGTGTAAATTTTACAAAAAGACACGAATGTAAGCCCCTCGGTTACATCTTGACGCATCATGAATGACCTGGAATATTAACATAATAAAGATATTGCAATTATCAAATCAAATTAGTGATTCTAAAACGTACTGTGTGTTGTTATAATTGAAATATTTGCATGGTTACCTGAGATTTGAGGGTTACGACATTTAACCCTTAATAAATAAAGATACCATAAAATTAAGGGATGGGCCGTGGGTCATTCTGGACCGTATTGTACGAAAGCCATTAACATCTTAGAGATGCAACAAGTAGCTTTATTTATAATCGGTTGTTAACTACGGTAAATACGGTACCCTGGTCGCATCCACACTCAACATCTAAATCAAACGTTATTTCAGTAAGGAAATACTAAATTAATTTCTACAAATAAAAAAGTCCATAAATTGGTAGAAGTAAGCTGTGTAGCAGGGTATTAAAATTTCAGTATCTATTCTGGGAAATTTGAACTCGCCTTCTATTTGCTGTTAATGCACTGGAAAATGTGTTGGATCAACCAGTTAAGGTATAACAGGACCACAACTGAAGAGGCTTATATTTTACATTGTTCACTGGGTTATCTCCCTTATACCATTCATTCAACAGTACAAAGAGCTTGACATGGAAGCTAACAGGTCTTCTCTAGGACATCTACTGTTTAACTTGTCTATGCTGCATTAAAATTCAATTCATTAATTTGATAATTTGTAATAGTATGTATAACATAAACTGATGCCTCGATAGATTTATGATTTTTCTATGTGTCTTTTAAAAAATACAATACTTTGTTCTCTAAGAGTTCCATAATTTATGTTTCTTGACCAGAATGACATAATCTTTGTCTCGTACTGAATATTTGGTCGTTTCATGGCGACATCTCTATGTAGAATATATATGCCACATGATTCTCTTTTCTTTGGTGATGCATAAGTCTTAGCAAGCTTAATATCACTATGGAAATCTTTACATCCGTATCGGATTGTACGTGCAGAATAATTTTTATTTTGCAGATGCTATATCCTACTATAACAAAGGAGCATATTGACAGAGGGATTTGTACCAATATCCTGTGAGCTTTTAGATCTGCAAAAATGATGAAACAATTGTAGACATTAACATATGATCCAAATTCAATTAACTGTGATGTGTTACATGTTGCTGTTATGACATACATATAACCTCTGAATACATTTTTTTTGCCAGACTTTAAAAACGTACATAAAATCCTGCATGAATTATGCCTTGTCGAAAGGCAAAAGGTCAATCGCTTTTCCCACGATAGGGACGGGAAAAATAGGGTATCCCAGAGATGCTGTTGCCAGGTGCTTCGTCCATACCATAGCAGAGTTCAGCCAGGCACAGACTAGTGGATCTCTGGAGGAAGTCATAATTGTCATTTATCATCGAGATTCTGAGACGACCATGGTAAGGGCAAGCTAAATTTTGCACGATCAAACGTTTTGTTGACCAAAATTTTTGTGTACTACGTCTTTCCACCATGGCTGTGACAGAAAAAAATATTTAATTTGGTTTGGTATACATAAGAAAGATTTCAAGAAATTTTCTGCCAATTTCCACGTATTTTTTTCTCTCACTATTTAGCTGTTCTCACGCTTGTTTGCTATAGTTGAGAAACAGATTTGATGAACGTTACCATCTCTACCCTTCATTCGTTCTAAAAGCTTCTTTATGTAATTATATTGTGACAGGGTGCATAGTTCTGTAGTATAGCAGAAACAATGTGGATTACGTATTTTGACAAAGTTCATTATCTAGTTCGGTTAGTTGCGTATGGTACGCTTCATTCAATATCTTCTCTTTTTTCCCATTTTAAATAACAATGATATTATATTTATTACAAATACCCCCCCCCCCAAAAAAAAAACCCCTCCCCCCAAACAAACAACAACAAACCACCAAAGCAAACAAGGGTAACAAGTCTCCTTGAAAAATCGAAAAATGTCCATGAATGAAACCATACAAATTAACCCCATTCAATAAATAGCTCCAGAACTGTTGGTTCAAAATTGTATTGATGCGGACACAGTCTTTTTAAGCACGAATCTTGACAACTTTTCGAGCTTTAAGAGGGTTTCTAAATTATGTGGAAGATCATTCTCTCTCTCTCTCTCTCTCTCTCTCTCTCTCTCTCTCTCTCTCTCTCTCTCTCTCTCTATATATATATATAGAATAGATGCTGCCAAAGCTCAAGTGAAAATTGTAGTGCAAGAAGCTAGTGCATTAGATGCACGCGAAGAGATTCGACGCTATGAAATATCGTGTAAGGCCCTTGGCCAGGAACAACATGGGGATATTTAAAGAAGTAAATTTCTTGCAGGATGCAATTTTAAACATTTTCATGTTTTGTGAAAGTTTTTAGAACTGAGTACTGCTCTTATCTGCGTTTACGCTTCGCGGGTTGTATGACTTGACAGTTATACGCTCAACTTGCTTGTTTTTCGGAATTTGCTTTCTCCAGTGTTATTATTACTTTACTTTTCGAGCACTTTTATTAAACGTGGAATAGTAGGTCGTTTTGTTGTCTCCATTTTACTGCTCTTAAAAGCAATGCTCTATTTTTGTCCAGGACTATATCTAATTTAGAGAAATATTCGATTTGGATGTAATTGATCATAGAGCCTGATATCCCATTTAGATAAATCTCTGACCTAATGATAACCAACGAAGTTGCCATTTTGACCCGACGTGTTGTAGAAGTAAAAGAAAATAATTGCTTGCTTAGTAAGATAGCGGAGATAGAACTACATCAGCGTCTTTGTGGTGAGTACGACTGGACAGCAGAAATAGATGATGATTGTGATAAACAGCGTCGTTTTATTGAGGTGGACATCGTTGGACGGGATATGTGGATATGTGATCATGCGCATTCTGCAGTAAATTGTTTTATCCGAAGGTCCGATATATCAAATGACGACACTGTTGATATTGTATCACAACTTGTTGAACAATTACCAAAATCAACTATAAGATCAGTACATACAAATCCGGGGATGAGATTTGTTCGGTAAGAGATAGACAGGGGATCAAGGTGTAATTATGCACTGGTCCATTAGGTAAAAGGTAAAGCTAACTGGTTTGACTGCAAGGAAAAGTTGTTATCTTATCTCACTAGACTAGACAAGTTTAGGAACAACTTATGCGAAAAACATAAGGATGTTTAAGATATAGCTTAAGAGCTTGGAGAGGAAAGTAATACAAGAAGAGCAGTGGAGACTGATCTACGATAGGCACGATTGGAAATTGAAAAGCTCACTACATAGGTCAACTCTCTTCAGGTCAACGACCCAAAACACATGAGGTTGAACTGGAAGGTGCAAGGCGTGATGTAACGGAGGCCAGACGCAATGTCGCTGGTGCAAACATTGTCCAAAGTCCGCGCAAGATGCGGAGAACAAAATAAATCTACGAGTGGAAAACATGGTGGAGCTGACACATTCTGCTTCAAACGTAAGCATATGATGCAGTGAGTACCAACTGCAGAAGTTCCGTGTACTACAATTATAGTTACATTCTCCGTTTACTAAATTCTGAGTATAGTGGAGACTATTCTGACTTATTATGCGAGTCGACATCTCTGATTTGGCTTCGCAGACATATATATGAGCAGCCACATATAAACACCGAACTGGAAAGAATAGACCATACCAACCCGTTCGAATTTATCGCACTACGTGTCTTTCTGGCAATAGGAGTTCGTGTTGAATTTCTACGGCTATTTCCTTACAACCGGGTACTGTTTGGTGCGTACATAAAGTTTATAGGCCGCTTTGTAGAGAAAATAATGCACTTACATTCGCACATATGCAGTTTGCGCGCATGTAGTCCGCTCGCATGTCGTTCCGACGCGCAGAACAATAAGCATAAAAATGTACGTTGACTTGAGTAAGATAAAGAACGCCTTGCTCTGCTGTCGTACCATGTGGATAAAATATGCTAAGTTTCGTGACGTGTTTGGTGCTGCGGATAATCCTACTGAATCTTCACGCATTAAGTACATTCTTGCCTCTGATATCAGTGATTAAACCAAATGCAGCTGAAGAAGTTGCAGGATCACCAGGCCAGTATAGTTTACTTCTGTGTGAGGATGCAGTAATTTGGAAGAAGGTACTCGATAACCAAATATCAGACATAAGCGAACTTTATAACATCTGGAGAATAAATGGCTGTAAGGTGCCACAGTATGCTGATTGTATAGTTGTCCCATCAGCAAAACCATACTTGCCTTTTGTGCTTGCACTAGGATGGACATATGCGGTTATTACAAATGAAAATTGTTTAAGATCTTGTGCTTATACATGAATATTATGCTTGAGCTAGAATGGACATATGCGGTTGTACGGGAATTTTCATTTAAAACTCGGGCAAAATGGGAAATACAACACAATGCTATCCAAGCGTGAGTTATCCCAGGAATAAATAAGGGAAATACAAAACCTACATGGTAGGGTTTCTGTAGGGGTATTTCTGGTAAAATAAAAATGGATACTTTACAATACTATTAGAAAATATATATTGTTGCTAGTATACAAAAATGTATATACATGATGAACCAGTGTTCTGCGTGTAATATACTGTCGTACCGACTGACAAAAAAATGTGTATTTGTGTGTGTGTGTGTGTGTGTGTGTGTGTGTGTGAGAGAGAGAGTGTGTGTGTGCGCGTGTGTCATGTCGTATAAACCAAAAGCTGCCAATATTAGCATGTGTTAATTATATATCACGATTATATGTCGCCATATATATCGTCCATATCGTATCCACTGTATTGCCGTTCCGGTGCTTGAAGAACCGAAGAATATCTCCCCTTTGTCTCATTCTCATTCCGCTGGCTGCACACAAGCTGACAATTATCCTGGGGGTGTGCACTAGCGCCATCAATACTGTCAATATTCTAATTTCGGTCTAGTACTTTTTGGCAGGTAGCAAATTGCTGTGTAACAACACTGTGGCGGGCCCAGTCAACAGCAACGCTGACACAGTAGCCCACCGCCCGCTCTCTGTGCATTTTTTTTCCTGTCGTTTCAGTGAGCTTAAAGAGCAGGCGGCAGGCTACTGTGTCATCTTTTTTCTACACATATAAGCTTGTCCTTGTCAATAAACCGAGGAGAGAAACATATGGAGTTGTCATATGTAACTTGGATGTCGTCCAGTGTACGACACCGTAACCGCAGTGCGGATCCACCGAGCCGTGGCCAGAGTGTAGTTGGCATCATTAATGTGGAGCTTGTCACCAATGGGCTCTCCCTGCACTTCGTGACCGGTGCGGCACCATGCGAAAGAGTTTGGGAGAACTGCCTCTAGTTAATGTTCTGTTTATACCGTCGCGGCCCTAGATAATGAGGCTGGTCTCTGTCACCTTTTGCCCAGTATACTCAGATGTCGAGTTAATGTTTCATTTACTTGCCACTCGTACATATGTACGGCCATCCACTTGATCGCCTACAAACCATTCGTCTTGTGCGCGCTTGCTCTCGTCTCGCTTGCTATCATTCCGACAGCGGCAGGCCTGAACCGAGTATTCACTCGGTCCACGCTGTCGTTGGTAAGCGCTATGTAAGGTAAGTGCTGGTGGTCTCTTTGTGTACCTCTAACAATAGCATTTGTCCAATGCCATGTTTTATAGCCATCATAAAAGCCTGGTTATCATTGAAGAAGGTCATTGTAAAGTGCTGTAATTCGCTGACAATCATTTTCAGCATAGCGCTTAGCATCCCGAAGTAGGAGGTGGAGTGGAAAGATCTGAACAAGGACCTCAGTATAGTACGTGTCAAAGTTAACTGATGATATGTGTGTCCTTATACTTCTATGCAAAGTTATCCACTCACTGGATCTGTGGCACGGTGTATAGCTAAACCTCGTCAAAGAGAATGGCGTTGTAGCCACTGACATCATAGGATATAAAGGTAGTGCCAACTTTTGCTCCCTCTGGGCACTGGCTGAGGAGCATATGCAGAGTAACTATGTCGAACCCTTATCCGTCTAGGATATCACAAAAAGCATTCCATGGGGTGACTACTAGTAACTGTTTACTGTTATCTTTGGCCCAGCGAAGAGCAAAGCTAGTTTTACCTGTTCAAGGAATGGACGAGGTAACTAGAAGCGGACCAGCACTCAGTGGCTGTATATCGGCATTCCTGGACGCAGAAAGCTCATCTACGAGAACCTCTATTTTATTTTTGTCGTCCAGATGGTCGTCTATTTGCTTTGCTGTCAATTTTCTCGGTGCGTCGCTTCTATTAGTCTTGCATCCTCCTTGTTATCCCATTCGTCGTCCCTATGGTTTGATTCCTGGTCTCGTAAGCAGACATATATGGGTGCAAACATTGGGGTAAACGGGAGTTGATGTCAATGTAGATGATTCCCACCACATGCCATCTATGTGGACCACATCCAGCAACTTCAAAGCCGGCCTTCTGTAATCTCAGGCGGACAACCTGCTCCATAGACAAGATTAGCTACGTACTTTTTGTCGTCATCGCTAATATCAACACAGCCATATAACTGAGCCAAAACCTTAGTTGCGTCATGGGGCACTACCTTGTGTAAGACAAGCTCTCCTATCACAGTAAAGTCTCTTTTCTCTCCTGTGCATAAACGAGTACCGTACCAGAAACAAATCATGTATCGAGGGAAAGAAAATAGGATCTGTGTGTTTGTCATTTTTACCAGGTAAATGCGAACAGGCCAGATAGAACAATCGCTGGGTTCCGTGGGCGGTCAAACTTGGATAATACAAGTAGAGATTGTACATTGGCTATCACATAAATGTATGCGCGTACAACATTAATGCCAATAACTTTGTTATCCTGTGCAATTATATCTTGTGGGTAAAGCATCCCACATTGCTGTCTTTGGCGACAGTACCGGAAGAGAGTAAGAGCGTTTTTGCTGTTACACGAGAGTGCAGCTCTGAGTGCCACTTCACCGAAAAAAACGTTTTAACCCACCACATAACCTGTTTTTAGCATCTTTCGGTGCAGCCCTTACGATCATCTGGCTGATCGCATACAATTTCTCCAGGAAGAACACGCTAGACACGGGCACGTATTTCACCTACCTATATCGATAATTCATCCACAACACCACTGCGACATATCAAACAGCCAGGCTCAATGTTGTGCGGGGCACGGTACAGGTCGCGTATCCTCGGGTTTCTCACCTGTAATGTTAACCACTCCAGTGTCTTGCTCTTGCTCTCGCTCTCGCTTTCGCTTTTGCTCTTTGGCAGCAGCAGCAAGTCAATGAGCTTCCACGATGTCGTTTGCAGAGTATACCAGGATAATAACCTCTTCTGAGCTGCTGGGCGAGTCGATTTGTCACTTATCTGATCACTGGTCTTTTGTGGCGGAGTCTGTACTCGGACTGGTTTGTTGCCGTATTGCTGCTCAGTTGCCTTGACGACCTTGTTTACAACCCACACGTGTTTGTTGCGCAAAAGGATGCAAAGGGAGTCTTAACATGTGTGTTGCGCCGCTCTGACCCCAACCGACAAACCACGTTGCCGTGAATGTCAAACGCCACATGCGTAGCATCAGAACAGCACATCTCTCAAGAGTCGCCACTATTTGGAACAGCCTGGCTAGGACGGGCACGTTTCCACAATCCATCGTATGTGAGGTTTTTTTTGATGGTCTTCAGGAGGCGTTTCTTAAGTGCTTGATCTAAAATTGCACTGAGCAAACAATGATTGCGTTGGAAGTCCGGACTATGCCAAAGAGGTTGTGAATTATCAACCAGTGGGAGAAGATAGATGCTTGATTTCTAGCACCCCTTTTTGGCTAGTTGAACAGCGATTTGTTTGTGTCCTGCTTACTAATAAAGACAATCCGAACCTCAGGATCAAAAGAGAGTCGTGGTTTTCTAGTCAGCTCAGCTCGTCCATTGTAATAGAAAGGTCGGTAACAATCTTCTCATCACTTGCTATCCAGTGCTGCGACCCTTTGCGAAAGCGCATAAATTCCTTCCGTGCGAGCATCACCCGAATTTTTCATATAGTCTGCTTACAGGTACTATAATTTTTCTTTAGTCTCTAAAATAAATCTCTGCCTCTATGGTATAGGCATTTGTTTACACAAAACCAGAATGCTCCTCGCTTTTATGTTCTGTGCGTTTTGCCGGCTTTTGTTATTCGCGTTCTGCTTTCTTTTATTGTTCTCGTTCCATTGAATTTTGTTGTTCACGTTCCGCTGGCTTTTAAACTTCTGCAGCAGCGTATGGAGCTGGTGTCTGTTGCTGCCTTTGATGCGAAGGCTGTTTATAAAAAGCAGCCACTGCCACAGCGTAAACTTCAATCCTAAGAAGTCCTCTCTGGAACAAGTCTCCAAGTTGTATTGCCTTGTTGCTATCCATTGCACTGAATTATTTCTAGCTCTGATATATCTGTAAGTGGTAATAATTTAGTATATATAAATTATTTATTAATAACTTCATAAATAGTCCCATTGTTGCTATGGGTCAATACTCAGCGGTATTGACCGTAGTTAAGGATAATTATTCACCGCTTCCTTATATGGTAAACACGCGCATTCGATGAACTACTTCTGGCTACGGCTAAATAAAAATGGCGACGGAGACGTGGAACGCTGGCCACGTCATAGATTTGATGTCCAAAAAATGCCGACAAAGACTGTAACTCTTTCTACCCAACACCAATGCTGGAAAATCAGTAGATCTAGCACTCATCCAAATAAAACTATCTATCATACAAATTAAATAAAGAAAATCTGAACATATCCAAAGATTTAAATTGCAAGGAAAAAATAAAAAATGAATATGATTTATACAAATATTGAAAATGGACGGTTAGTGATCGCAAGTTGCTGCTGCTGCTGAGAGAGAGAGAGAGAGAGAGAGAGAGAGAGAGAGAGAGAGAGAGAGAGAGAGAGAGAGAGAGAGAGAGAGAGAGAGCACGACCTTTGAGACAATGTTACAATGTACCAGTCAACAACTTCCCTTTCACGTAAACAGTGCACTTTTATCCACTCTGAATGGCATTGTTTTATCCTTCGCTCGGAATTTAATGAAAAACAAGCAACTCCATAATGAATCTGTATCTTCTCTTGAGATATTATCCAAGGCCGATGTACCACAACACCCTGGAAACAATCATGACGTACACAACACTTTCAAATTTATCCACCAACATGACAGCAGCATTGAGACAATCCTGACGATACTGTAACATCAGACTGATTTTTTCTGGGACATCTTTTAATAATGTTATCATCAATTTTCAAGGATGTATTGCGCCATTTTTTCCTAATATTAATATTTCGTTGTGTTCCTTTGACTACATGATATTCCATTCTCTTAAACATACTTAGTTTCGTTCAGTGTTGAATGAGAATAACCCCATGTGTTGAATGAGAATAACCCCATGTGCGCGCTCGTCTCCTTAGCAGTAAAGTAGCGTCTATTTCTGCGCGGTGTTCAGATTTCATTCATTAATTGAACGACGTGTAAAATGTTCCGTACGACATTGAAATATATATATTTTTTTGTTTCAATTGTGTTATTCCTTTAACATAACAGAATGATTAACATGGATGCTTTTAAGTATATAAAAAGAAGGTTATTGACTGAGTATTGAAATATATTAGGCCCTCGTTCATGTGGCGTAGAATGCCAACCAAGCTCGGGCATTTTCCGCCACATGACCGCGGGTCCAATATTTTTCAATACAGAGTTAATAACCTATATATATAGCTCCAGTAGTTTTTTTTGTGGAATAGTACAACCACATACAATAATTATACCTAACTCGAACATTTCTCTAAGCGGGTGTTACAAGCACATTTTTTGTCAAAGCAATATCACCTTTAGCAACCACTCAACCCAAAATATGCCAATTGTAATGTTCTGTCTAGGAACGACGAAAACTTTACAAGAATGCACGATGACTTACTCTCGAAAAATGAATCTGAGGTCTAGGGATGACCCACATACGTCTCTCTCTCTCTCTCTCTCTCTCTCTCTCTCTCTCTCTCTCTCTCTCTCTATATATATATATATATATATATATATATATATATATATATATATATATATAAGTCTTATGATTACTAGGCTTTTGAGCAAGAACTACAAAGTTTGCTGGAAAAGCGTCCTCACAGACTGGTGGCCAATATCGAGGAGGAAATCATGGAAGATGAAGAGGATGAGAAAGAGGGTATCCTTTTGTTTCCATTGTCTGAACTATTGTCAGAGCAGCTTTCAATAATAATGATTGTTTTAGCAATACAATTATGTCTCAGATCATTGGACCCCGTGGTTTATTGTATTTTGTCTGACAACACAATAATTAGAATAAAAACTCTTGTATTTTTACTTCTATAATGACACCACTCTGTAACGATAGGCGAAAAGAAAAAACGCTTCAAAAAGACATATGGTGCATATTGTCATTTCTTGAGTAATCATTACACGAATGAATGTTGTCTCTGTCTTACTTACGGTAGTTTACTCTTGATCGGCGAAAGGTAATACCATCTGAACGTTTTCGCTGTTTACATATTTGCTGGTTAATTGTTTCTTGTTTAATTCTTGATTTTACTTTCTGTTTTCCTTTCTGTCGTGCTTAACTGGAGATTTAGCAAATACATGTAATGTTAAGTAAAGAATTTCAGAAAACACTAATATAATTTCGCAAGAATCTCCCACGATGCACACATTGGCAACGGGCGTACATCACAGTAAAGTCATTTATTACATTCCATAGGAACAAAATCAAGTTCATCATCTTCGGCTAAACCTTCGGTCAACCCTTCGCATAGCTCCTCAATCCAGCTGGGAACCTATCAGCTTCGAAATGGAGGAAATCTGACCCTCAAGTACGGCTCACTTGAAGTATCAGGGGTAATTATGTTTTTATGAAGCATATCCAGTACACCTGCATCGACTAATAGTTTTGCGTTTAAGTGTTACTTATACTGACATAATTCAAATAAAAGATACATTTACATAACTCAAAGATAGAATGAGTATATACTCCTCTTGCAATACAACTCCGTCAAAAATTATGAGACCAATGAGCATGTTTAAAATCATACTCAAACGTCCTGATTTATGCCCTTTCAGTAGATGTCTCTCATGCTTCCGTTCCGGTTTTAGTTTGTACTCTAATGACCTATTACTCTTGGATTATGAAATAGTAACGTAAACTCAAATGCCTCACTCACGATGCTATTTTCCTTGTACATATAAACACTTGTTATGTATTTAATACATATTCAGAAAGATCAGAAAAGTGTATTTCGCATTTTTCTTTCGTGGAATAGGCAGAGGCACTCGTGTCACCCACATCAAGCATTCCCAACTTAAACGGAGTAATACCGTCTGCCATTAAGAAAGCTGCAGGTGGGACAACTATCGAGGACGAGTTACAACGGAAATATGGGAAAGGCGTCAAAGTAGGAGATATAGCTATTACAGGGGCGGGGAATATTCGGGGATGTAACAAGGTCTACCATTTAAAACTGGAGGACTACAACTCACAAAAAGGAAGTCAGGTAAAATCAGATGCAACGTGTATTTCTTCTCAAGTAAATGTATTCCATCTTTCACCTTTCATAGCTACGGAAAATGTTACTTTACGATGCAAGCGATAACCAGAATTTACTTATATCCATGATCGTACTTGGAAGTATGTATCACTTTGTCGCCATAATATTTCCCTATCTTCATGATGGAGGTTTGGCAAACTGATGGACGAATACCACTGAGCATTTATTACTATAACAGCAAGTTTACAGTCATAATTGTCTAAAATACAATCGGGTAATTGAGTTGGTAGCTGTGACATTTGTTAAAAATTTGTACGTTTCATTTTTACTTGCACCAGTAGGACAGAAAACGTAGTGGTAAACCATGGACGTGGTTTTATCAGAAGTAATATTTGTTCTAATTTACACTATTCTGCTTTTTTGATGTTAAAGGTAACTCAAGTTATAATCATTTTCACCTACTTATATTATTGAGATCAATGTTAAAAATAGATCCTGGTAGGCTTATAGCGACGAAGAGAAAATGGCTTAGGTTAAATTTGAGGCCATACAATTATTTCTTTCAGGCTTTCTTGATCTACAACAGTGTAAACATGTGTTTGAGTCAGGCTGACACAGATGCCGTATCTTCTATCGCTTTCCCAACTATAGGGACCGGTGGTTTCAAATGGCCACCACAACTTGTGGCCGATGAAACATTCCAGGCTGTGGAGAGTTATTTCAATTCCAGAACGACTTCAAGATCCTCTCTACATGTTAATATCGTTATATTTTCTCAGAACAGTCCTGAAGATTTGGTACGTGCAACGTAATACAATTTTCTTGAATTATTTGGCTAATACGGTATGATTCTTTTATAGCCATTGCAAGCAATACATCGGATAATACGACCTACTTAACATGATCCTTTCCGGCCTTTAATATAGCTTCCACTTTCTGTCATCAAGATGTTTGGAAAATGCAGAGTAGTATAGGTATTCAAATATTTGGGCGAAATGAAGCTACTGCTTCCATAATGACTCGATGTAGGTAGTTTATGTCTTCTGGTTATTTGATCAGGGGACAAAATGTGCATATGTAATATGGTGTAAGCATTTTTAGTGACACACATTAGAAAATCAAAGCTTTCAATGTCAAAACATTTGTATATGAAAATGTAAGAGATTAATAAGGCATCAGTGTCGTACTTACTTGCAGGTAGAATGAGACTTATAAGTAATGTTATATCTGTTAGTAGGTATCGAAGGTAGTATATATGAATAATATATTAATTTTATTTACGTGTCAGTGATACAGCGTAAGTATTTTAAGAAAAGTTTGCCTGATACCCATTCGAAAATCAAAGTGTTAGACTTAAAAAAATTGAATTGTACAAGAAATGTAATAGAGACATTAGTCTGTTGGTTTTGTTATTTTAAAAAGGGGGTGTGTGGGCGGGCGGGGGAAGGAGCTGTAAAACAATATTTATCACAGGTCATAAAGGAACAATCTCAATTGATTTATTCCAAAGAATGTGTTAGAATTTAAAACATTTAATGTCAAAGATAAATTACAGGAGTACTAGACTGTACTCTTCAAGTTTTTTTTACCATAAGTGTAGAATGAGACCTTAAACATACAATGCTTTCATGGTCTTTTGCACAATTTTACCGGACTGTGACGGTCGTGCTCTGATCAGTTCAGATCTAAGAGGGAATGTAGAGTGTTTCGGAGGAATCAAATTTTAATCACACTGAATTTTTGTGTCTCTATTTTTGACTTGGAATGATCAATCCTATTTCTTTTAGCCAAATCAATCACTACTTACTTTTCTACAGCTTGTGTTCTATCCTGCAAAAATACAAACCAGATTGCAATAAATATAAAAGCAGTTTTGTTTGATTGCCTGATAATAAAATATATTTTGCCTCGTCACACACTGACAGGAAATTAAAGAGGGCGGGACACTGTTTCAGTTAACAAGAACTATAAATCTGATTCTAAATGAGAAGGAATTAAACCAGCCTTGTGTTTCATAGAAAGTCATAGGTAATTCCCTGTCAACAATTTAAATATACTCTTGTTAGGGTGTTTATATAATGATTTAGAATATAATTTACTCGGCTTTCATTAAAAGGAACATATATCGTACATGGTTGTGTTTTCCAGGTGTTTCAGACGACAGCCAAAAATAAACTTGGCCAAGGAGGATCATCTCTGATAAATTCGGGTGAGAATAACAAAATAACTACAAAAAAGTTTAGAACAATAACATACTTATCGATGAAAATATAGATTTCTGGCAACAATGATTATATATATATATATATATATATATATATATATATATATATATATATATATATATATATATATATATATATATGCGTATGTGTGTGCGTGTGTGTTCATTGTCCAGTATATATCGGCGCTTCAAAGGTTTACGCTTTCCAGACTAGATTAAAGCAAAGAATTTCATTTATCACACCGAAAGTCATACGTAATTCTGTGTAATACGTTATCTGTCGCAATATTTGAGGCAAGTTCAAAATGTACAAAGTTATTTATGAGTATTTTACTATTACATTCACCTTGTCTGTGTCTCAAAGGTCCAATGGCCAGTGTAGATTTCGATCAAGGCGCTAGTGCAACGTGCTCAAACGTAAAGATTGAGCTATTACCTGGGAAACTGGAAGAAACGAAGGTAATTCTTGTCAACCGTCTTGAAACATTCGACAATATCAGAATAACACTTAACTGCAAGTTTCCTGATTTCTTGACTTTGTATGAATATTTTATAAGAAATATTTTTGAAGCATGAATGTTTGAATACATTTATATTCTGCTCATTTATATACACGTTTCTAAACTCAATTAGTATTATATAATATTTTCAACCCTAAGTCGTGATGTTTGTTTTGAATTCTTTGTAAACCATATACAAATGAATGTAAACATTGTATTTTCCCAACATCATATGTTGATTGTATATTGAATTATCATCATGGATATTTATTTCCACAGTTTGATATTACATGTATTAAAGAAATAACGACTAGAAAATATATTATATAAATACGAACATAGAATATTGACATGACACAAACTGTGCGATACCGATAAAGAAGCAAGCCGTAGAATACAACAGTGTCCATCTAACTATGAACATATTTTACGAAAAAAAGCCAAACCTACTGTATATTCCTAGCAATAGTTACCAGGTGAGGAATAGTTCCTGTCATTCGGCGATTGATGCGATCTCCAATAGTGTGAAAAAAGGCCATATTTCCATTCCTTATCTTTAAAGCAGCCATTTCATGTACAATATTACAAACATTATTGCCTTTATTATAGATAATTTATTCTAAAAAACTTACCTAAAGCAACAGACGCTTGTTGCATGTTGACTCGAGAGAAATAAAGTTGATAGCAATACAAATATTGATGTTTAGATTAGCAATTTGGTTTGAGACTATTCTTGAGTCAGGTTGCTATTCCTCACGAATAAAATTTTCAATTATAAAAAATACTCTGTTATGTTATATTATATTATATTACCACACTAGTATAGTGTATTATATAATACTGTGCAAGGCGGACGTTATTGTGAGCACAACTTCCAGTTTTCCGAATTTGAATGGAGTTATCGCCCGGACCCTAAGCAAAATTGCTGGACCGAGTCTTCAAGCACACTGTGATAAGAATTATCCCAACGGGATAAAGGATGGAGAGGTGGCCTCCACAAGCGGTGGGAACCTAAATTGTACAAAGGTGTTCCACATCAAGCTGCCGGAATGGAACCACGGCAATGGAAAATCTGTAATTTAATATTTGGATTCCTAAAATCTGCAGCTTTTGATCAAACTTTAATGAATTAAATCAAATATATTTCAAACATTAGCAAACATTCCAATATGTTTAGTAGCAACTACTCAGAAATGATAGAAATTATGTGCAATAACTCTATTCCAGTATTACTAGAAGATCAAGAATGATTTAGTACCAACATTTGGTCCAAAACTGGTTCTTTAATCGCTAGGCCAAAACCATAAACCATTCGTTTGTAATACATACAATTTGCACCTGTAAGAGAGGCTTTTTGTTCAACAAACGTTTTAATTAATACTCTGCTTAACTTACGTGGTATTTCCCCTGGTATTGCTGACCACCTTTAATGCATCGCTAGATAAAAGTTTTGGTGGCATCTTACATTATACAAGTTTTATAATTGCTTCCGTAAAGATTGGAAGCCATGTACTTCTTAATTAAATGAAATGGTCAATATAAAAGTATAATCTTCTCTTCTAAATACACGTCAAAGTTGTGTACACATGTTTATTTATGGTTTACACGATGTTTAACATAGTGCAATTTAAAATTGTAGATTTGTAGATCAAAATTGGGTTGGGGTTTCCAAACGATGTGAACACATCAATTGGGACTCCCCTAATTTTATTTTGAAACTTTTTTCTTTAGCTTTCAAAACAATAGCAATTTTACCATGCAAAGTTGTATAAAGTATTTTTTCCAGTTTGATTTCTATAATATTTCCAATCCTGCGTGGTGTTTATTACTGTAACTTCACTATATGAACACACTTAATTATGTATATTGATGTGCCAACGTCTGTCTGGTAAATGATGCATTCTCTGATTGTCACTTGTAGGTCGTAGATGGAGCTGTGACAGAATGTCTGAAAATGTTAAAATCAGCGGGACTTCATTCCATAGCCTTTCCCACGATCGGAACGGGTGGATTCAAGTATCCTGCCAGAGATGTGGCGTCCGCCATGTTTGAGTCAGCCAAACAATTCAGTCAGAATAATCCTAGCTATCATTTCCACGTTACTATTGTTCTGTTTCCTCCCGAAAAGGACGTCAATCAGGTGTGTAACTTACAGTTTTAATTTAAATCCAAATAAAAGATATGTTATTTATCTAAATAAAATTGTGTATCACATTAATATATCTAGTTATATGACTCTGTACGTTGACAAATACAAAATTAGCAATGAAGGACACAGAAAAGAAAAACAAAAATGCTTCACACAACTTTGCAAATGCTCGGAAAAGAATTTATTATAATTGTATGTGTATCTATTGTGGAATAACTGAAGCAATTTAAATATACACAGCTATGAAAAAAAATAAATGACGAGGAGCAAACCACTCTTATTTACCACAACACTTGTTTGCTATATGCTTAATAAATTTACTAGTCAATGTGTTAGAAACTGTGCTTTATTCACTTTTGTTAGACAATTATTTGAGAAAGCCTTGAGATAATATAAAACCAAATCAAATAAAAATGGTATTGACATTACTAAAAAAAGCATATTAAACTGCTTTAAACAAGAGGAGAGAGTCCCTCCATTGCAGCTAAAGAAAGCAACTGACTTTCCAAAACCCTTCATTGTCCGTAATGAGGACTGAATGGACGTGTACTGGTTAAAGGGTCAAGTCTCTTTACTTGTCATAACAACAACAAAAATTATTTCAATAGGCGCGATGGTGCAATATGATTCGCATTCGTATTTTATCATTCATCGGAGAGAAAGGATGATTTATCATGAATCATGCAGAACTTGTAAAGTTAAACATTTCAGTCATTGGATGAGTTGTGGAGGAAAATAAACAAATCATTTAACATGATGCAAAGATTGCTTTGTCGAAGAGTGTAGATAAGATTATTTACAATAGTTCAGTATCCCAAGCATGGGCGAGACATATAGAATTTTTTGCATTCCGTTTGGAAAATAAAAGTTTGAAAAATCGGTCAAATGTAATTAAAAGATAAATCGTGATTCAACTGGTTGTGTTAGCAAAATGAGAACGAATAAAAACCATCCAGTTGCATTAATTCAAATGCAGGGTGACTTGCATGTAATTATAGTAGTTTTCACGTTCTGAATATTGTGTATTCTGTCTTTGACAGGTTGCTATCATAGTAGATACCAAAATGAATTACTTCTGTCAGAACAGTTATTAGTATATAATAAACATCAATATCTATTAGGAAAAAAGAATTGTTTTTGAGTTTTGAATTTAATCAGAATATTTTCTGGAATCTCTTGAAAAAATTAAAACCAAAGTTCAGTGCAATTGCTGTAAATTCAGAAATATTCACGCAGGATTTAATTTCGTTTTTCTTTCGTAGGCAACTAAAGATACGAAATAAAATTTAACAATTGGGTGTTAAAATAAACAGTGTTATTCCAGAAAATTTTATCCACTCAGAATAATCCGTTTACTCTCAAACTATGGAATTGTATCCCCACGATTTCTGATTTTGCGGTGGGGAGAGAATGGTAAGTAGTCAGAAATGTTTGCAAACTTGCATGCAGAAACAAAACTGACAAATCTAGTACAACCATTAAATTTGAAAACAAGATATGTTTTCCTGTGTAAATAGTGACTTGGCTGTTTTCCAGGCATTTAAGGATATCCTTAGTCAGACTTTCCAGGACGTGAAGGAAGACGTCACTGGAAAGAAGAAGAAGAAGGGAGTGCATTTTGCTGATAGTAAATATTAAACATTTTATTTTTCCATTTGTTAACGTATTTTATATGGTGAGTTACTAATGTAAATATACAAAATTGGCTCCTGTGTCTTTCACGTGTATGTAAATAACCTTTACAACATCTGTGATGTTTTGTCATCAGACTCATGTGTTAGTTTATGATTATAATTTCGCAGGTTTTTATATTAGTTCTTTGTGAATCTAATTGTATGTGCTGTCTTCGATTTTCAATCATGTTATAATTTAATAGACCATTCCACAAAATTCGAAAATGAATAATAATATCTAGCATTTTATAAAATGAATGCACAGTCATAGATAGTTTTGATGTGCGAAAAGGTGTTTCCTTATGTTATTTTATTTTAAAGTTATGCTTGGTTATTAGGTAAAATGTCTTACATGGGACTAGTACACGATATCACCTCATAAAATTGTTTTACATTTCTAGATGGCGACGATGACGAAACTGTTTTCACTGAAAAAGAAACGAGTATCGACCACGCGAACCGTGATTTTGTCTTGCTTAAGTTTATCTCAGATAGCACTGACAGCACCAATAAGGCCTTCCAGAGCATAAGGAAAAAAATTGATGGAGACTTCTTAGGCTATGACCCACTGAAGCACGAGATGATTGGCCACTTGCGGCAAAGTGATGTAGGTTCAGCACATATAGTGATCTAGTCTATTTATGTACAAAAATGTTTTATTTAAAGTGAAGTTAACAAATAGCCTTAGCAACATGATATCCTTATTCTTAAGGCAAATATATTTTATCTTAAGAGGCATGAAAAGACAAAGTTACATTGTTGGTTTAGATATATTTATGTGGTCGTATCCATTCGCTAGAATCGGGGATTTTTGTATTTTATCCTTTTCCTGTTGCCTTAAATGACCATGAATTTCACATTTTGTTTGTATTGGCCGAAGGTATACGACCGTAGTAGGTTTCCAGTCGCTCGGAAACGGAGAAATTTCACAAGAAGGGGAAATATGCTTTTTTTCCACTGCCTCTTATTAACTCAAAGTAAAGTAACAAAGGATAGAGGAAATGGGGATTTTCAGCTTGTCAGTTCCATTTTATCAACCTCTATGTATTGCCGAGATTGTGTCAGTCAAAGTACGGTACAAAATGGGTGCAACTGTGTAACTTCACGCACATGCCAGCGAAATATTTGGTAGATGCTTTGTTCCTTACAAAATATTAAATACTACGTTGTGTTTCATTTCTTGATCAAATGAAGTGCGCATCGCCCCAAAAGGAGATTTAAAAAAAAAAAAAAAAAAAAAAGACCTTCGCTAACCTTTCTAGAATTTCGAACGGTTTTCTTGTTCTGTGTGGATGTTTTGTTTTAGGTACTGATTATAACTATGTCTTATAAATTGTCTTTCAGATCCAAGAGATAGAAATCATATGCAGAAAATTAGATGTTGAAGTCGAGGTTTCGAAAAAAAACAAAGAAATATATTTCGAGGGGACTGCTGGAAATGTACGGAAGGCTAACGAGCAAGTATTAGACGTTATCAAGGTAATTCATGCTGTATTTGTAATAAATGTATCTTGAACCTCATTTATAATGTATCCTTATGGATAATTGTCTTGGTGTTTAGGGATTAAAAGACGTTAAATAGGTTTTTTTTTCAAGCAAACTGAGCTTTACCTACGGAGAGACAGAATGTTACAAGGGCACCAACGATTCCAACAGAATATCGTATCTTTAAAACCAAAAATTCTGAACTATGAATAATCACTTTTTGCTAGAATCACGTTCTATTCGTCTGATACTTTTTTATTCCTTTGATGATTTTACTATTAAGCATAGAACTCACTGACCTTAGTGTATAGCGTGACGGAAAAATTGTATCTGATCATTATTTCAAAAATAAATCTTTTACATTATAATTTAATAATAATAAGAATAAGTTCCATTCAGCGACACGTAGGTTTTGCCATTTTATTAACATTATATTCCTTAGAGTGACTAAGACCAGCGCAAGCACTATAACACAGTCTGTTCATTTAGTGAGGTGTATGGAGAAATTAAGGCCTCTCCTCTGTGTTTTATTTTTGGTTATATGTATCGTGGTGAGAAGCTATTTAAGGACACATTGAAGTAACTTTTTAATTTCTTTGGCATATTACAATTGCAGTTGTGATGTCGACTTGTCTTGATCAACTACATGATTTTCGATATGCTTCAAATAAGGCCCTTGGGGCCGGCGATGTCGGTACTTATATATTTTTCAACATTTAGAGGTCAAACTTGTACAAGATTTTTTCATCCACCATTTACAAAACAGTTATCAAACAAACCAAACATTTAGCATTCCATTGGATATATTTTCTTCATTTAATGTAAATAGGGTGATGCATACACTGGTCTGAGTGAATGCAGTTTAATATGAATGTAGAAATATTACGATTTAGTGGTCTAAGATTGAGAGCGTGAAAATAAATCCCGTCAGTCTTTATTATGCGCTGAAAATAATGTGGTCAATATTAAAACCAAACCTAACCGAATTTGTGAAACTTTGGAATAAAAATGCAAAGAAACAGTATTATGTATCGTTAAATGAGAATGATTCATTAGTATCCATTCTCAGAATTTATGGTAAAATACAACAATAAGCACAGATGAGAGCAGATACAACAACAAGCACAGATGAGAGCAAATACATCAATAAGCACAGATGAGAGCAAATACAACAATAAGCACAGATGAGAGCAAATACAACAATAAGCACAGATGAGAGCAAATAAAACAATAAGCACATATGAGAGCAAATACATCAAAGCACTGATGAGAGCAAATACAACATTAAGCATAAATGAGAGCAAATACAACAATAAGCACAGATGAGAGCAGAAAGAAAGGTTTCGTTATTCTCGACAGCAGCCTATTTTTTAGTACCGGTAGATACGTTGAATGATAGATTAATCTGTTTCATTGATGCAATGAATTAAGATTCTAGAGATTGTGATAACAATAAAAATGTGAATAATTATTTCAGCTTTAAACATGCATAATGTTTATAGTTCTTATGTGAACCATGTTAGCATAATGTGATTATACAATACATTTATTTCCAAGTATTGATCTATGTACAAAAAGAATTATCAAGGAGAAAACAAAGACACAAGTGGTCAAGTGGTTATGCTATCTCTTAATGTCTACGATAAAGAAAACGTATTTCGCTACTCTAATAATTTTATCTTTTGACTTAGAAAACATGAGAGCTTCAAATTTACGTAAGAGACAAGCAAGAGAATCTAGGTAAAATATGTTTCCAAGGTCACGATACATAGTACACGCAAGGAGAAAGTTATAGTCTGTTGCTGTCATATTTTTAGTACATAATACACAAAACTTTATTTCTCTGGATATATTTATATAATGAATTAATTCTAGGGAAAGAGAGAATGTGTTAGAGTAGGCTCTATTCTGTATTTGCTCTCATTTGAATATTACATATATTTCAGATAGAAAGTAATTTAGGTCTGATACAATTATTTACCAATTTGTATATTTCTTAACTTTCAAGATATTTCTATAGAATTTCAGATGCACATTTTCTATATGCTTTCAAGACGAAGTGATCATACTTCAGCACCATAATGAATCACAGAACTACTAACTAAACAAATCAATTACATTTTTCTGTGATGGTAGAGAAGCATCATATAAACTATTATACAATAAAAATGAACCATATTCACTTAAATATTTTTTAATTCTGAACCATCTTCCATTCTTAAAAAATCCGCAATTTGTAAAAAAATCCACGATCTCGATTAATGTGCCCCCATAACTAAAAGAAGAGGTTGTATATCTTCCTTTTCAAATATCATTATTGTGAACTTATAAGTATTCACTTGTAAATAGAATTTGTCACAGTAAGCTTTCGATTGTAAAATATTTTACAATAATAAAACAATAAGAAGATGCTGCTGCATGTTTCCATTTTTAAAGATCATTATTTTGATCTGATCAATATTTACTTATCAACAGAATCTCTCATACCAACCTTACAAATCATTTAGCATTGATTGTACAGCATCTTTTTATTTAGCAAATAGTACAGAATCATATGTATAAAAAAAGAAAACAAAACACCCCCAAAACAAAAAACAAAAAAAACCAACAAAAAAACCCCAACAACAACAACCCCAACCCCAAAATTTCATTGACGTTAAACACACCTTGAGGGCAGCATTGATATTTTGAACTATGTAATTAATTAAGAATATAAATACCACTGGAGATAAACGATCAACTTACCTAACACCACTATTTGATGCAATAGATTTTTACATTTGTCCATTATATTTAACGCATGACGCTATTAATGAATACATAGATCTCAAAGCCTTGGTCAGTTTAGTACTAATACCCTGCTTTATCAATCTGAACAACTTTAGAGAGCTATAAACCTTGTCAAAGAGCATAGCAAAATCAATAAAGGCACAGTATACTTTATTGCCAGTGTTCAATACCTTTGAAATTACGGACTGAAGAAAAAATATACAGTCAATCGTTGACTTGTGGACATGAAAACCAAGCTGATTATCAGTAATTTTATTAGATGTGTTGGTCCATTTAAACAATCTTTCATTCAATAAATGTTTAATAAACTTTGCCAAGTGTACTATTAAGCGTTTTTCCCGTTGTTGTGTTCATTTTTTTCATAACACATTTTATGCATTGGAACAATAAGACAATCGCACCATGCATCTAGATAAATTCAAACGTATCCTCTGCTATGGACAGTAGGAAGGACCATTCAACATCAGCCAACATGATACATATGCACCAATGTTTGCTTTTAATGGAACAGACTGACATGTCAATTAAATGGCATAATTTTGTTTGCATGATTTGGTCTTTTTGATATTTCCGTTGTTGAATGGAAGATAAGTTATTTTGAACTGTAGTGATATGTAGTCGAGAATAAATCGGAGCAAGGGAGAAAATACTGCTGGTTACCCTTTTTTACCTCCGCCCCCAACCTCTTTATATCTCGAATCGCAAAAAATCTAAAACCACTCGTTTTGTAAATAAGTCCACCAAGAGTGATACATTTGACAGGACGCCCCCCCCCCGTCTAAATACTTAGTATTATTATAAGATGATCACATGTTTTATCCTGATGGTACTATTGATGAAAGTTAGACCAGTTGAAAAGGACATAGAGATGCATGGTACTATTGATGAAAGTTAGACCAGTTGAAAAGGACATAGAGATGCATGGTAAGTCAGAAGAAAAATTCGTGGTAGTTAATAATGTGTCATTTACACATGAGTTTCCACAAAAGATGATTATGATCTCCAGCATGTTCTTTGGTAATGATATTTTGTTTCTATTGCTTAATTTTGTAGCTAATAGCAACAACAAAAACCAAGTCAATAATTCTTAAACATGGGGAATGACATACTAAGGGAGACACAACAAATATACGTAAATGATTGTTCTAAATTATAGGAGAATACATAAGGAAGCAACACTAATCTGTTCAACTGGTATATTTAGCAGTATGTTATGTTTCAATTTAATAAATAATTGCAGAATTTCATGAAACGCGATCATCATTGCAATTTGATACCGTTTGTCTAAAAAACGCAACTTCCTTGCGACACCCCCGCCCCCTCCCCCCCCCCCCTAAAAAAAATATCTGGCAGTATGGCGTCATTAACCGAGATCTATCTTTCTCTGACTGGCATCATACTTGGAAGAAGATAGTATTTAGGTTGCATTAAAGATGAATTTCTATTATGATTACGATGTTTTTAACGACCTTTTCAGGCGCTAAATGAATTTGTACAACAGGAAAATGTGGGAAAACTGGTGAAACCGTACTTTGAATGGTGTTATGAAGAGATGAAAAACATTCTTATACCTTACCCAAGAAAAATCGGCATCGAGTTGGAAATCGCATTTACAAACGGTGACAAGAAATATGAGTTTACAGACATAGATGATTTTAAATACTGTGTTGATTTTTCAAAGTACGTGGAATTTGAAGTAAGCAAAAAATCCAACAAAGTCAAGGTCGTTCGACTGGATAGAATGACGGGTAAGTTTATATTTAGTTATGAAATAATTAAATATGTCCGTGCAATTTCCTATCCATACGCATTACTTACGTTGAAGAAATATAAAAATACACGTCTTTTAAGTGAACCGCATATCTTGCATAATTATTTTTAAAAATGCAGTAGCCAGTAAAGCAATTTCATATTGTTGTTGTTCTCATTTTTCTGTCCATTAGTCTATAAATGCTACAGTTCTAACATAAGAAAATGGTCATAATGGTTGCATAGAACGAATGGTAAATTGAACCTATGAGACTCACTTAGAACTGTCAAAAGATCAGAATCAAATATGGATTAAACATATTAAAGATCGAGAATAGTTTGCAAACTTAAGACACCTTTTTATTTTCTATTCTTAGAGTGTGCATCGATAATGCATTTACATTACGCCCAGGTCTAAAACAATGTATATTTCATTGGGTTTTCCACATATAGGCATTAACCAACTCTGAGCTACTAGATCATGCTTTATTCAAAAATAATACTATCCGGCAAAAGATAACCAGTGTTTTGTCTGGAAGATTGTATGCCTTTAATTGGTAAAAGTCATTTGCAAGACGATATTATATAGCATAACTGTTCATGACAAGTTAGTTTTGTAAAAGTTATTTGGAACACGATATTAAATAACATAATTATTCATGACCAGGTAGTTTTGTAAAAGTCATTTGCAAGACGATATTATATAGCATAATTGTTCATGGCCAGTTAGTTTTGTAAACGTCATTTGCAACACGATATTAAATGACATAATTGTTAATGACCAATTAGTTTTGTAAAAGTCATTTGTAACACAATATTAAATGACATAATTGTTAATGACCAGTTAGTTTTGTAAAAGTCATTTGCAACACGATATTAAATGACGTAATTGTTCATGACCAATTATTTTTGTAAAAGTAATTTGCAACACGATATTAAATAACATAATTGTTAATGACCAGTTAGTTTTCTTCAGATATATTTTAAAAATGAATTACAGAATATTTCAAGCGAAAATATTTTCTTTTCGAGGATGAATCATTTTTGATGCGAAAATGTACTTGTACAACAATAGTTAATTTCACAATAAGTTCTAAATAACAGACATTAGCTACAGATATATAGATAATAATGCTTTTCTAGTCCCTAGAAAATATTCACAGTCTCTGGTAATAAAATAATAGCCTCTACTTCTAAATACATGCATACTACTTGCCATAGACGCACATATTGCTAGTCCCTTGAAAATATTCACAGTCTCTAGTAATAAAATAATAGCCTCTTCTTCTAAATACATGCATACTACTATGCTCCATATGCATCGATTTTACAAGCGTTTAGGTGACCATTATTCGATAATCTAACTCCAAGGCATAAGAGCTGTGTTAGGGACGAGGCTTGCCGAATTTCGGGAACAAATCTCACTACCCCGTGCGTTGGATTTTCATATCCTGACCAAAAATTTTTGTCTCGCCTACCATAACGGGATTTTATGAGGAAACGTTGCAAAATGTCAAAACTGTGTGTAACTATGCCCGTTACAATATGTGCGTCTATGGCGTGAATAGAATAACGTCACAAATAAAGCACAAGAGCCTATATACACCTCAGGTAAGACATATATATATATATATATATATATATATATATATATATATATATATATATATATATATATATATATATATATATATATATATCATCCATTGGTCCACCTGTCTCACTCGATAGGGTGAAAAATAGAAATTCATTAAAATTTCATAAATCTAATATGACATTATTTTCAGGAACTTTTTCTTTATACAATATGTTTTTGTACGATAATGTGTTGTAGATATAGTTAGTATATTGGTACATTGTGATATCCAAGATAATAATAATAATAATAATAATAATAATAATAATGGCCCAGATATCGTAACAATTGTGGTAGGATCGCTAGGATTGAGACCACTCAAAGTAGGAGACATCCTACAGGTGCTTGGAATAACACCAAAGTCACACCTAATATAGAAAGCGGTGCTCCTCGGAACAGCATTGATACTAAGAAATGTTCTTGAAATCTAGTGACACCTGAAGTGTCCCGATCTCATGCAATAATAAACCAGGCACAATACTATCTAGAGGTTGTAGAAGAGAAAATTATGGTAATAATAATAATAATAATAACATGAATAATATATGCCCAAGTAATTGTTATTGTATATCACATTATGATTTAACAGGTGATTTGGAGCCATTACCTGCTAATTGGGATCAAAAAGACACAAACAATCTGAAGGTTGTTACACTACAAACCACTGACAAGGAGTATCGGGATGTTGAAGCCAACTTCAAGAGCACACTGGGCAATTACCAGCTCAAGAAGATACACGAGGTATGAATATTCGATTAAAACATATTCTTTTTCAAATATTTAATGTCTGTGAACTTTCGTTTAACAATTTTTTTTCAATGCGAAAAGATTTATGTATTAGCCCGTATTAATGTCCAGGTTTCTAAAACACTGCTTTATGTTGCTAATGAATTTGAATTTTCTTATTACCAAAGAAGATCATTTTCCTTTATTTGTATAAATAAAATAAATAAACTCAAATAGAATGCAAGCTTGCTCTCACTTTTTATGCTATATTCCACGACGTATTGTATGCATTCCTCAATTCCTTAATGACCAGCGAAACATACACATTATTTATCTTGGATCATGCCAAGAAACCGATATTCAGATTTGACATTAAACTGCCGCAAATAATTCTACCAGAGAGCTTTGCATGAACGTAATGGGATAAATACAAGAAAATCCCACTGACCGGGTGGAACATGTGTGTGTGTGTGTGAGTGTGTGTGTGTGACAAATAGGGCACAATATTGTGTGTCTATGCCTTATGGATACAGCATCCATCCAACCAAGAATGACTGAAGGGAACTGAGGTCAAACATTATTTAAACTGAGAACGAAACACCCAAAACTAGATTTTTGAAAAAAGGTAGTCACGCGGTCAAATAAAACAATTAGGACTAATGATGGTGCATCCATGTACTAAGGGAACATCATCTCCACACTCTATGCTGTCTGAAGAGAATTTATGTTAAACTTGTGTCTGTGTCTGTTCACAGTGAAAATTCATATGTTCGGCCCGACAGAGCAGTGTAGATTTTGATCGGCGTCGAGTTTTATTGTATTTTCCTAAATCACCAAACATCAAACATAACCTGTATGAAAAATTGGCCGAAATGAGTGCTACTTTTGATCAAAAGTAAATTATTTTCTCTAAATTTGTTCCCCACGATATTGAGCAATTCTTAAAGAAAATTATGTTCATTAGACTTTTAGCACAGCTAGCACGAAGTGGAAAGTTTCATCGTGATATTTTCAAGTGTGCAAACCATGCTTCTGCGATACTGCTGCTGATGATGTTGAGCATGATGATGATGATGATGACGACGACGATTATTAATATTATTATTATTTTTATTACTATTATTATTATTAGAACTCTAGATTTGTATACGAGCATAAAGGTGTATTGATTAGCCTCTTGGAGTGTAGAAGGAAATAAATATGAAATATTTAGACAGCTGTGACAAAAAGAATGGTCTTGCCCTGAGTGGTGATTGATAAAAGACGACAGGAACATTGCCCGATTTGTATATTTTGACAGCAGAAGTGCCACTAGTATATGTTTCAATTAGGTTGCGCAAGTTAACATAACTCAGCCACGTTATGATAATGTAAAACAGCGAGATGATGTATCCGTCAAGCATATGGTAAGAACATTTGAAAACATAGAACTCATTTTATCACATATTAATCTTTTTTCAATGTTGTCCTTTGAGAAATTGCAACTATGAAGAGTCTGTGACGTTATCTGTACCACTGACCACCACTGACACCGTGATCATAAAATCAGTTTTCACACGGCACAAAACATGTATTGTATCACTCTATGTTATCGGGGAACCCGCTGTAAATATGATGTAACTTCATGTGGGATAGATTAATTAGTCAACCAACATTACAAATGCGAATGAAACAGACACGAATCCATATCTAGTGAAGAAGAATTAAATCGTCACATTGTATGCAAAATTTTGTGGCAGTTGTCAAAAAAGAGCGTAAGATCATTTTTCACACAACACAATACATTTATTGTATCGCTCAATGTTAGCGGGAAACACTGACTGCTAAATATGATACAACTTCAGGTAATTACGAAGTTTTCAGTACAACAACCTGCTCTGAACAAAATCCCATGTCTATATAGCAGTGATCCCCAACGCTTTTTGTGTGCCCGCGGAAGAGGTTATAAAAATGAATAATAATAATTTTTTAAAAATGGGTCAAGTTAATTGGTTGGTGCTCTCCACTTTTCATAAACTCACAAATGTGCCCGTAGGCACAAAAAGGTTGGGGACCCCTGCTATATAGCCAACCTGTTTGAAGACTCCATATTGGTCAGACGAACGCGAATGTCTGGGCTAAGCTATATTATGCACCCAACCGATTGAGTTTATTTAACTTATTACATCTTTACAATTCGAGCACCACTTGTCTGACAGTTTACGAAATATCCGCCCTTAATTATGTACTATATCCAACGTAGGAGGGTGTGTGTGTGTGTGTGTGTGTGTGTGTGTGTGTGTGCCTGCCTGCCTGTGTAAGAGAGGTGGTGGGGGGAGACCACGTGTGGGTACTGGTACTGCAAATTAATAAATCTGCACCATTTTCAGTCGTAAATTATCAGATGCATATTTGATTATTACAAATATGTGAATAAAATAAACAACTTTCATCGACAATTTTCATTTCATATAATTTATTTACCTTTAATCATTAAAAAGATCTATCACTTGCTGTGAAGGACGTATGAGACAAATTAATAATGTCAAAGGACACGTTCTGTCAATTATTAATCTGTTACCTGTGTTTGTGAAATGCAATTAAACATACTATCCACACAAATGAAAAAGAATCAAGTGCACAAAGAAACGTGGCATTAAATAGCATTTGTATATTTAACATGTATAAATTAGCTTTTCTATTTCTTAATTTATATTTTATATCTGACGCCAACATCTACATCTTCTTCGATATCACTTTCCCGATTTTGTATACATTTGTTAAGCTGAACGGATTTACCACTTACTAGAATATATATTCTCGTATATGCAAATATAAATACTATCCATCTCTATAAAAAATATGTGTTACAAAAATATAGAAACGATCAATGAATTGTGAACTTGTATGAAAATCTATACATTCTAATCGTTTTAACCTGCAATATGTGTCGGATTGACCTTACCAGAAATGAAAGGGAATTAATTCAATTCGTCTCGGAGACACTGATAGAACCAACATGGCACGGTCCTGTGATAATTACATTTCGATCCATATCTTGTTTATCTAATTATCAAAGAATTCTTTGAAAATTGGTACAATATCATATAATTAAACGAAGATAAATATTGTGAAAAAAGTTTGAAGGCCGTATTTTCCTTCAATCAGCTTAATTTATACCTTAAACAATATATACACAATGCATATCGCATTACACCCTGTAAACAGTTGTCGCTCGGTGAACAAAGGCTTGGTAATCCAAGTGTTAATGTTCGTCGATTAGAGCTCAAAGGATCGCCACAAGTCTCGGAACAATGATTAAACAAAAAAATGTTAGAGCCCTTGTGGTATCTACACACACATGAAAAGGGCGAGAAACCAAATAAATTCATTGAATGATTAAGAGAAATGTGCGTATCGATACAAAATAAGCACGATTTTCTGCATGTTTACTCCTGCGTGTCATATAAACTACTTAAATTTTCGGATACACAGGGAGATGTAATCATGATTATTATTCTGTATACTATAAAGCACAATTTTGACTTTGTCTAAGTCTTTTATAATCAAATATTAATATTGATGAACCCCACTAAGATAAATACCGTGTTTTATGTTTCTACAGAAAAGTCCAACAAATGAGCGTGTTAGAAAATCTAAACCAAACTCTTCGAATCCTGAGATAGACGTAACTTTAAGAGAGGTAAAACTATAATTTAGGCTGATGTAAAATATTTGCACAAATATAATTTTAAATTTCAAACCTGAAAATATTAATAACCACATCTACTTGTACCTATTTTATGCATTTTTGAATTATGCCAGTAAACTCGACTCAACGCGGATTTTAAAATTGCTTGCAAAAATAAGTATATTGAGTGTGACATTTAGTATCAAAGACCGTTACAGTGGAAGAGGAAGTTACAAGAGAAATGTCTAATATAAGTACCCGAGTTCAATTTCTTTGCTCCAATTTACGACAGATAGATTTTTGGAGACACATGTTATTAATGGCGCGACTGGGAAAATGCATTACACAACACTTTATTAATATATCCTGGGATTCCTGTTGTTTTTTTTTTTTAATCCAGAGTGACTAAAATTGGGAGAAAAAAAACGTCTTAAACTAATGCAAGAGATAAGTTATTCCTAAATAATAAATAAATTCACCCTAACAGACTGATACAATGGGTGAAAAAAGGAAAATTTTGCATATATTGTGTCTGGTGCAATAATCACATTTTGCTTGCACAATAATTTTTCATAATCAACTGTAGTTTTTCTTGAAACCTTGCACAAAAACATATTCGACTCTCAATTACCGTTTTTGAAGATATCCAGTAGTACCTGTGAGGCAACATCGATAAAATGAAAATGTTTTAAGGTTCAATGCTGCTATTGTATACACTTTATGTACACTATTGTATACACAATTATATACTAAGTACTAAATATAACAAATAAATGAAATGGACAACAGTGACTTAGACTAGTACAATATATTTTCTCCCTCTTCTCCTGTCTCTGTGTTTCTATCTCCTACTCTCTCTCTCTCTCTCTCTCTCTCTCTCTCTCTCTCTCTCTCTCTCTCTCTCTCTCTCTCTCTCTCTCTCTCGTTAATTGCTTGGTTACTTAATTATATACGTCTATGTTTTTCTGTTTACCTTGACATGTTACATGTTTTTCAATATATGTAAATTTGACCTTGTTTTTGAGATATAGTTAAATTCTTGTCAATTGAACATTATCTTTGGATCAGTTTTGTATGGTTTGAGATCTAGATGAGTCAGACAACTCGTGTCCAATTCCATATTGTGGATGAAATGACAATAAAATATGCTTAGAACAATTGTTTTTTTTTACAAGCAAGGAATTTATTGTAGGTTCATAAGCGAATTGCTCTCTTCCAGGATATACCACATCGATAACAGAATGTTTCATTTTATTTTTTTATTGTTTTTTGTGTCTGTAATCTATAAGCGGCGGCTCATATTTAAACACAACTTTTTGTTCAGATCAAGAGTATCCGAAATAGAACGATATATCAGCAATATGCATTGAAAAGGAGACTCATGCAACATCAAAATCCAAATCTTCAATCCGTGGAGATGACATTATGGCATGGAACGGCACCGGATATTGTTGACAAAATTAATCTCAATGGTTTCAACAGGAGTTATGCTGGCCAAACGTTCGGTAAGAAAATTAGTAGTACCTTATTCGCAAATTATTGGAAACGAAATCGATTTCCAAATAAATATAAGCCATAGGAAGGTCATCCTTGGGTATGAAGACCGCTGTATGGACAGTGACATAGTAATTAAATCTTTTTAATCTTTCATGTGTTGTACATTGAATAATGCATAACAAATTATGGAAAATATATACATAACTAATGTTTAATATATACAGGTTGTCTCAGGTGCTTACAGCAGGCATGTTACCTAATATGAGGTCACTGAAATGCTTAAGGATTTATTATGGATTTTTCCGCTGAGGTAATAATTACGAAGATACCGAATCTGCCAATTGTGAGCCAAACCTTTTCAATCAAACTATTTTTATGAAATATTTTATGAAAATGTGATATAAAATGTTCAAAGATAATAATTGTATCCCTTACTAGAATAAATATTACAATCATATAATAATAAACAATACTATGTAGGAGAACACATGGATCACCTGGATTATTTATTAGTAAATTACCGTCGCAACACCCATTCCCTTTGTTTAGTATGTTAAAAACCTGATGCAGAGAACATGCATTTGCAACAACAAAATATAATGTTAAAATCATTGCATTTTTAATAATAGTGTATAATTACAATTTGAATGATAGATGAAAAAATTGGGTAGAGAAATATATACTTTCCAAGGTTATATCTTTATAAATCACGACTGCGGATCTTCATCGCTGCCTCTGAATAGTATGTCTTATTCTTATACCGTACATAACACAGCAAATCAAATGTCGTAAAATCCAGTTGATAATTTGTTTTGGTCAAAATTATCATGAAAGCTTTCTTTATCATATGTTCATATTAAACAATGAATCAATACTAGTTTTTGTATTTTATCAATATCAATAACTGCATAACGTGTTAACGACATTAAACAGATTTTTTTCCATCCAGTGTACTTAAATCACAGTTTAAACTGAAGGAAAGAAATATTGTTTTTCATTAGTGTCAGAAAGGGAATAAAGTCAGCGCATTCTCTAGTATACCAGGTACCAGTTTTTTTTAAAAAAGTCAGAGCATTCTATAGCATACCAGGTACCAGTTTTGTTTAAAGTCAGCGCACTTTACAGCATACCAGGTACCAGTTTTTTTTAAAGTCAGCGCATTTTACAGCATACCAGGTACCAGTTTTTTTTCTCCAAGTTTCTTTCTAACAAGTCGCATTGAGAACCTGATAATTTGCTCACAACCTTATGTTGACTGTAGACGATTTCTACATAAATCGATATTAACTTTAATCTGTTTTTGCGATTTCAACTTACTGCCTATCATGATAACAAATTATATACATTATCTGTACATTATGTTACATTTTGTTTGGACAGGTGGTAAAGTTTGGTATGGGAAGGGTGTTTACTTTTCAACACAATCAGTGTATGGTTGTGCTGATCACTACACCAAGAGGGATGCAAAGCTGCATAAATACATGTACCAGTGTAAAGTTCTTACTGGAAACTCCACCGTAGTGGTACAGGGTTACGATGAGAGATATCCACCCACTGACTCTACAACAGGGATAAAGTTTGACTCCACTTCCAGTCCGAACAAGGACGAATATGTCATCTACAGCGACACACAGGCATATCCTGAATATCTCATTGAATTTGAATAATTGAGACAAAAATACGTTTCTGCCCAGGTTTGAAAGGTTTCCATTATATAGATCATCGACTCTTTCCTCCTCTAAAGTTTTATACACTTGTTCTGGAATACTGTCATAGACCATCCGTTTAGGTTAGAGATTATCCCAAACAAGTCGTCAGAATATAGACTTAATCTTTATTCCGACCTTTAGTCTTACTGGTGCAATTCAGAAAAAGTGACATTTACTTGGACTAATACTTAAATTCAGATATATCTGTAAAGAAGGTGATGTAAACAACGGTTTATGTAATTTTCAGTAACGGCGAAATTATAGTTTTGCGAGTTGCCTTTCACGAACATCAAATGATTTGAGTACATTGATGAAAAGACCTAATCGGGTAGATGGTCACATTTGTGTTTACTTTCATCACTTTTAATTTGTTTGCACATGTCATTGCCGGCTTGTTAACATTTCTCTCTCGTTACGTTTATCATGAACTCTATATACCTATTAATATGAAAGCAGCACAACACAATATATCTGTACATATATACATTTTCTAGGAGATTCATATATGAACCATACGAACTATTCTATATCGTCTTTTGGTCCAAATAAATAAAGGAAAACCGCAATACAGCTTAAAAGGTTATTTTGAATAGCCCTTCTCGTTCCAACGTTTCATATATTTGACAAACTCATTAAAATATATATCTATTTAGTAATGATTCTTAACACAGTATAAAAAAAAAACAAAAATTATTTTAAATGACGGTACAATTAGAGGATAAACATATTCACCTGAAATACGTAATTAAAATTTGGAATTGATAATTGTGAAAAAATTCAGAAATCTGTAAAATTAAACTTTATGTAACATCCACATGAAGATTAATGTAACCATTGTTTTTCTGAACATTTTGTTTTGTTGGTACTATTTCTGTTTTAATATTTTACTACTTGATTTCATCCATGGTATCAAAGATATCGTAATATTCTCGGATATTTTTGATGACTTTATTACTCTAGGTAGCCATTAAATTTCTATAACTGTTTAATAAGTTAGTGAGAGGTTGAGGAAGATCTCTGACATGCTATGGATACAGTCATAAGTTATGATCTTTTTATTTCAAGCGTCTGTTTAAGCTTAGGTTTTACTTGAAATGAAGATATACTTTGAAAACAAGGTTTTTAGTATTATATTAGTTTATTTTCTTATTCAGAGTGATGAATAATACTAGCAGTTCTGTCTGGTTGATTTTTTCTTTATCTTCTGTTACTTTTTTGTATATAGTTTTGTTTAGTCTGAGATTTGCGTAAATTCTACCTCGTTCAAAGGGTATGTTGTCTATTGTGAAAACTCTCATTGAGAGATAAATTGGGAAATCTGTCTATAGAAAAAGGTCTTAGCTCCTCATTAAAATCTTTTGTCCTATCTCCATATTAAGCTATAATTTTTGTTTGTATTGGTCTTTGTAAGGGTCCAATTTTCAAACTTACACTGTTTTGCTACCATTTTTTATCATAGGTCTTTTAAACCTACATTTGGCTGGTTCCTGAAGAAATATATATCTTTCTGTTGGAGGGGAGTCGTACATATATATGGTGATCAAATAAAACTTGGCACAATACGATATACCCAATATGTATCTACGTCGTGAGATACAATTTGAATTGGTCATTTATCTAGGTTATTGACACGTTTTTTATACAATATAAAGTTCCTGAATAAGATCCAGCATATTATGTGTTCTACACTAATTTTCTAATTTGATCAACATTTGATGTATTCTTCATAAACGTCTTGTAATTGTCATTAATGCTTCCCTCTCTCGTCTTGCGAAACTGTGATATTCATAATGTGATTGCTGTGGCTTTCTCTTTGCACAAAATCTATAGTACTTCCACAATTTCCTTTTTTCCCCAATCCTCTCTTGCCAAATGCAGTCACTATATCTTCACTGTCTCCCCCGTTCCTTTAGGATCTTTCTAAATATTTGTTCTCCACCAAGGGTATACCTGTATATGTATTTCAGTCCATTTCAATGCTCCGTTTAGTTTATATTTTATAACAATCCCCAAGGAGTTCCATCTCTTTTGGTTACTTTTATGTACTCTATTGAGTGTAACGGTGGTGATAGTGGGCTTGGAGTATATTACATTCTTTTAGCGAGGCTTTTTAACAGTTTCTTTTTATCATAGACATTACTGGAAATTCGCATTTTCCAATGGAAGCTTGTCGTTACATAAAATAGCATCTGTACAATTTCTATCAAGTGACTACATTTTATTATTTTAGACAGCGGTGAATAATATATATTATGCAATGTTCTATCTCACTTCAATTCTTAAAAGGGGTCATGTTGTATATATTTGGCATTGTCATTCGGAAGTGTTGTTTCATTTATATATAATTTTCATAATTTCTCATCAATTGGATATTAAAATTTGAAACGAATGCGTAGTTGGTTTCAATATAAACGCCACTCTTTTTTCTATAAAATAGTTCTAGGTATCGGACCACTAATTATTTTATTGTCAGAGAACCAGTCTACTGGTGGGGGAATAACAAAAATAGAGTACTAAATGTTTTGAGATGCATCCGTCGGCTACTAAATGGATTTATTTTTTTTTCGAATATTAATTTAAAAAATTTCAATGTATGTATTATAGTTGACAACAAAATATCTGCTTTTATTTTGATATCCTACATTTAATTTCCTACTCCTATGTTATTAGATCCAGACCAGACGGTCCCCCTGTTTCACAGCACGAAGCGAAACTGAAATGCTTCTGAACACCTGTTTTTCAAGGCTGAAAAGATTTCTCTAACTCTAATTAGTGAAAGCATGTGTGTTTTGCGAACAACGTCACATGATACCATTGTCTTCGTGGCATTTATCTTTTTTGTCTGATATTGTTTGAGTTTGATTATCCCCTTGGTATCATTTACTTCCTTCTATGCTACAGATTTATTGCTTGTGGAATGGTATAGGTGGGATCATCCTGTCAGAAACTTTACATACCTGATTGGGGATAAAATCATTATTGAAACAAATACACCCAATGTACCACTTTAATCTTTTGGGACGGAAATTTTATGTTTGTGTATTTTCTTCTTTCTAGTGATTAAGCCTTTAAGTTACGAGTATTTGAATGTCGATACTTTAGAACTTTACTTAGTTTATACACGTGCATTGTTACAGTTAAGCCCCCATACTTAAACGATAAGTGATATCAGTGAAGCAAAGAATGCACGCGTGTTACAACATGTTAAATTTTTATTTGTTGAACCGTGAGGGTGGGGGTTTTATAATCAATATGTTGAGAATAAAACTAATAGCTGAAAGAATTAACCGATATCGGAATATTGTATAGACGCTGGTGTACATCATCTTAGACTAAAGGATAGATAAAATGGTCTTGTATCTTGTGAAAATAACAAGGGAAGATGTTTTTCATAAAATAAGGACACGTGTATGCTTTGGCTGCATGGAAGGAAACTTTGCATATTATATAGTTGTATATGTTCTTTTGTGTGACACATATACTGTTTTTGTTTTCATTCAGCTGATGTCTATCGTGGATTTCGGTCCAAACACATAGAATGTGATAAATTATAAAATTTTCTTCTCGTTTTAATCCCCCCCCCCCCTTATAATCGACGTTTTACTTTAAACACTTAAGCGACACAGATATGGATATGGAAATATATTTTGATTTATGTATGTATGTATGTATGTATGTATGTATGTATGTATGTATGTATGTATGTATGTATGCATGTATTAACTTTTATATCTGGAAACCTCTCAACATATGGATACAGGAATATATCTGATAGTGAGATAGGTGGATTGATTATTTATTTAATTATTTTATTTATCTTGAATTTCAATTGTTCTCGCTCTCATTTCCTGACATATTAATTGTGAATTTGATCTTTGTACATCCATCGTACAAACAAAAGTGGCACATTTCTTATCTAAATGTTTCTATTTTACGCATTTTGTGATGAGTTATATATATATATATATATATATATATATATTTTTTTTTAAAGAAATAATGTATATCTTCATGCTATATATATTGTCGTATTTCCTTTAAGCTCTTGTTGCTGTAGGTATTTTAACTTAGATGGTCTGCACTGTTTTATTGTAAAAATGTACTACCTGTGTACATGTACGTTTTATTGTAAAAATGTACATGTCCGTTTTATTGTAAAAATGTGCTACCTGTGTACATGTCCGTTTCTATGTCGTATATTTTTCTTTAAATAGCTCGTTTAGAGCTAGTATTTTTATGTTTCAAAAACTACCAACGGTAAATAAAGTACGTGTATTTTGTATTCACAAACTCTCACAAGGCCCCCCCCCCCTCTCTCTCTCTCTCTCACACACACACACACACAGGGTACAGTACTATAGACACGGGATGAACTTAACAATGACTCTAGACGTTAACTAGAGAGTATGCATTCAGAGCCTAATAAGACCCATTATCAGACTCATTTACACTACAAATCTGCATCTGATTCGGAATCATTAATATATATATATATATAAATATATATATATATATATATATATATATATATATATATATATATATATATATATATATATATATTGTGTGTGCCTACTGAAGTTACACAAGCATCAAGAAAAACGAGCGCATTGTGAGCTACAACAAATAAATGGGAAGTGTATTACCTTCCAGACATGGAATTTACTGCAACAAATTAGGTCATCGCTATCCTACCGTTCTCTTAAGTCGCTAATATTTATATGATCAGCCCATGAAAGTGAAGTGAAATTTCGAAAAGGGGGAGGGGGGGGGGGTGAAAAGTGAGTTTAATCGTCTAAGTTTCGACCCAGGAGCAAGTTTGGTACGTATTAAAAAAAAATTTTGTTCTTCTGCATAAATACCATATATATTTCATCGTGTGGTGCAATAAATGATATATTTTAACTCGTGGCTTGGATACTCGTTAAAATATTACGTTTTTCGTTGGTACCACCCTGTGAAATATAGCCGGTGTTAAACGTAAGAAAAGAAAATATCATATTCAGAGAGAGAGAGAGAGAGAGAGAGAGAGAGAGAGAGAGAGAGAGAGTGAGAGGGGGGATTTTTCCTGAGTTTTCCTCTCTTCGGCTGATTGTTCAACGATCAGCATGGATATATTCCTGGGTAACTATAAACTTTGTTCAAGGAATATACTAAAATTAAATACAACTTTATGGAACAATCCCCATCTCCACCGGCACTTTAAACACGTTAATGGTTATATCATGACAACGAAGTGGGAGATAAGTGCCTTTCCCAAGGATACACCGAAGCAACCGACTGTGCTGGCCTGAATCTAACCAGGTACACTTGGATTACAAGTCCGACACTCAACCACCTGAGTTACCGCGGCTCCCTATACGAATTGTAATAGATGTTACTTGCTGATCTAGTTTGTGTGTGTTTATTAACCTCAAAAATAGTTGATAAAGTCTGATCATACACGTAAATATGATCCTTGTGTGTGCACGACACTAAAATAATTGCTCACAGCTTGACCCAACTCTAGTTATGACATGCAATAACATGCTTGAACTCCACAGTGACTTAAAATGTTGGACTACGTCTACAATATTCTGTTCTTAAATTCGTTGAGTTCAACCTGCAGGAAACTTTCCATCCGAGTGGTATGTTGTGATACAAAATTAACCTATTTTTCATAAATATTCTCTTGTTATTTTTATGAATTTTATATTCCTTTATGCATTTTTTTGACATGAATTGTATATGTTCGTTTCTAAATCTATATCAAGACACAATTTGCTTCTTAGACCATACTTACATTACATCGCGGCAAAAGAGTGACATGTTGTATGCCTAATGCTAACCATACTAAGGTGATTGTGAGAGGTTAGATTGTATGATGTGACCAAGAAATCAATGAAGCCACTGTTTTACTAGTTTATGTTCATGATGCTATGGACACATTCAAGTATGTCTTTGTCATAAGTCTATTATTGGCATTGCAAATTATGTCCGTTGTCTCAGTCACTTTTTCTTGTTCTGTATCTTTTCTTTTAAAATCTTCAGCTTGTACCATTTTGAATAAATTTATACACTTTTGCGCTTGTTAAATTTATCTTTCACTTAATAACTAATACTTTTGTAAGAAAAAGTAACGTACAATTTAGAAAACTCCACATAATTCTGACTAATCAGTATTTGTCGCCAATGAGGGGTGCAAAAACACTTGTGAAACAAATACTATTAATGAATATAGTCATACCACCCGTAATAGCACCCTTTTTCAAAAAATTTAACTTTTCAGAAACACTTATGTCAGCAATGGTCTTTCTAGTCATATGGTTTAGGTAAAAAGGACTTACGATCTCCGATAACCGTAATACTGTTAAAGTGAGGGGGAGGGGTAAATATTGGGGGGGGGGGGGTAGGCGGAGGATATGCAATTTGGGAGAGGAATGTAATTTGTGCGCACTCAAAAATGTAGGGAACACTTTTTATGCAAACCCAAACATGGGGGACAAATATATACTCTTTATTTGGTATGATTCAGAATGATTTAGGCGGATCAGTCAATCTGGCAACTGCCGTCTAATATTATTTAGCCTGGGAATATTATTCGAATTCTAACTGACATGGAAGTAGATATGAAGCTGTCCTTTCTTCTAATGATCTGGCGATGCAGACAATAATATAATTATCGCTGCAATTAAAATTATCAAGTAGCCAACTCTGAACTTAGGACATGGAATATACCTGAATAAAAGACTTAATCTATCATCTAATTATACAAAGTGTAGCAAAAATATACCATATCATTGGAAAGCAAAAGATGAAAGCAAATAAGACTGAATATACAACGATCATGTTATAAACCGACATTGAAAATGAATATCTGTTGCGATTCGCACACTTGAGAAGGAAAAATAAAGGAGCCGTGCGATATATTCAGAATTAATCTCTATTTTGTGTGTGAATAATTTGGTGCTTACTTATTTCTGTAGATTCACAACAACGTCGGGTCAAAATATGGGAAGATTGTCATTGACAGTATGTTGCACGGGCTAAGAGCGTTAATATATAATCTTAACCTATTTTAAAGAAGCAAAATGGAGAACAGGTTAAATGTGTAAAAGGTATAAACGCACATGATGCGTTTTCGCATCGGCTAGAAATGCAATTTACAAATTAAAGATTGTTATTAAAATATCTTAACATGAACAAGAGCAGGTTATTGTTGCTGAAATTGTATTACATGTGTAGCGCTTTTTGGCGTTAAAACCTTCAAATCATAGCTCTTGCCAAGAATGGCATACACAGAACACAAGAACCCTTTCAGGAGACGACGCTACAAAAATAGTCAATAAAATTGACTAAATGTTGGGCCCGAGGGATACTAATAAAGAGAAAGAGTGAAATAAGGTTAAATGACTTCTTTATTCATGGATTTCATTAATATTAGATTACCTGGATTTGAATCATTCAATGGATTTTCAATGTGTGGAAGATTACATAGCAAGGAACAAGTTTGCTAAACGGAAAACCCCTACGAATCGACTTCATTTTACCTAAAAGTACATGCGAGTTAAAGTACTAGAATGGAGATTCCATCTACGTCATTGGGACATACCGGTCTACCGTATTATACATACATGATTTAGCTCGGTAAAACTAGATCAGGTCGGAATTGCCCTAGCGCTGCAATACACTGAACCCCATACGGGTTAAAGCTACCAAAAGTACTTATATTACAACAAACATGTATTGAAATAGTAATAAAGGCATCCCAACATGGGTAGATAGACCTGAATGAGCTCGGTAAAACTAGTCAGAGTTCTCGGTAAACTCGGTAAAACTCGGTAAGGTTACCAAGGGGAATTGAGCGAGCAAAGTACAGACGCCAAAGTGAATGGAGCATTAGTTCATCAACATCATATGCATACCGAACTGTGTTGCATTTGGCGTATCTGTGCCTCCGACATGACGAGTCAAGTTCACCGAACTTTACCGAGATTAGGTTTGAAAAATATGTATGTACAGGACAAACTTTAAGGAAGCTCTCCCCGAATCCCCCAACGCAACGGTATTTATACTAGTAAGGCACGCGCCTTTGCAACTCTAACAACCGCTCGAGCCACTCGCTGCCGAAGACACATGTCAGCCGACCAATATGAAGGCAGCTAACATACCTCCTCGGAAACGATCAGTGATGAGGAGAACATAGACGATGTACACAATGCAAGGAATAATAAAGATTTATGATAAAAGACAGAATAATAATTAATGTACCTTCTGCAACCTCTAGAAGTCTTGCATTGTTGTCATATTCACTCTGTGATATTGGTTGTCATATCAGTCTACACTTCTTTCTCACGAAAGAATTGGTCAGTCAGTGGGGCAAATATGCTCTATTTCTTCCAAGTTGTCAGTGAATGGTAGGGTCTCAGATTGATTACTGTCTCCTGCCTTACATGTACAAGACTTTTTCAACGATAACAAAGATGCAACTGCATCGGACTCTTTCCGTTTCTGCCCACCGTTGATGAGTCTTTAGTATCTGTCTAAAGATGGTCCCGGTGTTTTGATCCTCATATCCTAGGTGAGGGGTTAGTAACCAAGAGGGATTGGTATTAAAGTTCAGATAAGCCTTCTGTGCTAAAATAGAAGTTACTTCATGTTCAGTTCTATTTTATAGCAATTATAAAGAATATCTCATTATAATCGGACAGTTTTGTTATACGCTACTTGCTGCCGGGGTATCTTGATTTGTTCCTGAGAAGCTAGTTTGCAAGATTGCACAAAAGTCATTCAACTTAGACAACTGACATTTGGCTAACATATTTGTTTGTATATAGGTAGATAACCTGATAAGATCTTCAGGCCATTACATCAGTTTTGCAGTTGGGGCATAGCGCATACCTGTTTTACAAACACAATCTTATGCCTACATTATGTTTAAATTAGACTTAGTGAATCAGTTCAAATAATAATAAAGGTCACGATAACTGATTTTTTAAACTGAAACATTCAAATTAACATAGTCTGACTAAACAATGTTGCTTTTCTTTATTTTTTAAATGATTGAAAATAATATACTCTAATAAGTTAAATCGTGATGATTATATACAGTATATTACTTATATTTTCCATTAACTCTAGCATTCTTGGACTTGATTGTTATAACTTTCATAAAAAATACAAAACTCGCACCATACTATGTTATGAGAAGTGCCTGTGTTGTTACATTCATCATTTGCTTCTACTCACAACACCCTTAAAATGACATTAGTACATCGATAAACTTTAGCTGTAAAGTGGTTAATAATTCCTGAAAGTGTAGTTTTACATTGAAATGAATTTTAATTCAAATAGAAAGTTTTCATTAACTATTTATATACGAATTAAAATTAAACGACCATTCATACAAGAGTAGGGTCTGCGTTTCGGTAGGTTATTCACTTTGGTTACAAACAACTTCTGGAGTCATGTAGAAACTGACATTTCCCGCGACTAACATTTCTTGTACAAAATTTAATGACAAACGGAACCGGTCTGAGGACAATTTTTTCCCTTTAAATGTTTACTGATAACAAACATGAAGCTATGGAGTAGATATTCTAAGTAGATGCAACATTTTGATCAACCATTTGATTATTGAGGGTACTGTGCAATTGTAATAGAGATGTTGTTGATTTTTACTTTCTTTCAGACCACATACAGATCTACGCTTCACAGTATAAAGTAAATACTGGAAGGAAACACAATAAAGAATATAGTGTATACGTCTCGTCAAAGTAGAAAACGGACACAAAGGAATTATGATCCGATTATTCCTGAAAACACGCCGAGTTTTAGAACCAGTGTTTTCTCTATTAACACAAGCTATTCGTGTTATGTATAAATTCATGATACAGTTTTACAATAAGTTTTTTCTTTATTGTATAACAAGTCTACTTCAAAATGAGCAATATTTTGAATACAAAATATTCTGAAATGTGCTGATTAAGCGCTTTTCTCTCTTTAATGTTATTATTCACGAAAAGCTTTTTAGCTTTCATCGTTATTTGTTGCCCTAAGCAACAAAAATTCTTTGAGAATTTATACATACAAATAAAGTAGATGCTTTCAAATAACGATGCAACTGCGAGAATATCGTAGATATCTCGAGCAGTTATCATCGAACGTTACTTCAAGTGAATTATAGGTATTGAATAGGAGAGCACAACTATTTCTGTTGACTTATAGGCAAATACTGTGCTGTTATATCGTGGATACTAATTTATTGAAAAAGCTTAAGTAGGAATGCTTAATACCTAAATGAATCTGTTGAAAACCTCTGTGTTAAATCATAAATAAGCTGCATGTACAGGATTGAGTAAAACCCGTTTGAATTGTTGAGCGTCTGATGAAAATTAAAGGTTCGCTCCTGAACCAGCCATAAGTACACACATACCTATACACATTTTTAATTTATATTCAAATAAAATAAAAGTCGAGGCTTCATACCTATGCAATTCAATAGTTAATTTTGCTGTAAATGATTTATTTTCTAGTATGGGTATCATCAGGGAAGTAAATGGTATCATATAGAAAATTAGTAAAGAAAAACAAATATACAAATACATTTGTAAACTTTTGGTAAAAATGATACGAGGTCCATTTAATCGACATAGCACGATTTACCGTCCCAAAATCTGTTTATTTTCGCCATTGTAGGTATGCATGTACACTATATGCATGAGCTACGTACGCAGCTGTCTATTTAGCTTGCTATATTTTTTAGCAAACTGGTCGGCTAAAAGTCCGTAGCAAAGAGCCAAGTGCCGCGCTTTTCTCAAATAATTATTGCTCTCATTCCTTTCCCTCGTCTAACACCAACCATTTCTACCCGAATCTCCAACATAGGGGTGGGAAGAAAATTATAGGACTATTATTCATATCTTTATTCCAAAGTTTGACTGTTGTATTTAAAATGACGCAAGAGGTGTTGTACGACTTTATGTACTAAGTACCTCACATACATATTCTAGCATGCATATGCACTCGTTAACTCACACACATATTCTAGCATGCATATGTACTCGTGACCTCACACACATATTCTAGCATGCTTATGTACTCATTACCTCACACACATATTCTAGCATGCATATGAACTCGTGACCTCACACACATATTCTAGCTTGCTTATGTACTCATTACCTCACACATATTCTAGCATGCTTATGTACTCATTACCTCACACACATATTCTAGAATGCATATGTACTCATTACCTCACACACATATTCTAGCATGCATATGTACTCATTACCTCACACATATTCTAGCATACAAATGTACTCATTACCTCACACACATATTCTAGCATGCATATGTATTCATTACCTCACACACATATTCTAGCATGCATATGTACTCATTACCTCACACACATATTCCTGCATGCATACAATGAAGCACTTACGTAGGCATAGGTAGGATAATGAACATATTTAAGTTCTAATAGCTTAATTATTATTAACTACTGTGAGTGTGTGTGTGTGTGAGAGAGAGAGAGAGAGAGAGAGAGAGAGAGAGAGAGAGAGAGAGAGAGGAGGGGGGGTTAATGGGCGATCAACATAAAGGTGACCCATTGGCAAGTTTTTTGTACATACAAAAGGTGTACATGCTCGGATGAAATACGGGAAAGTTGCCCATGTACACAATATCTTGTAACCGGAATTTTTCAGGTGGATTTCTAACATTAGATTTCTCGGTATCGATTAGGAAGTCTTTATAATTGACACATTTCTGTAATGACTAGAAGGATACATTATCTAAACTCTGGATTAACTTGCGTCATAGTTAGCGTACATTTTCGCTCCGATTCATACTTTCAAAATAGGACTCGAATGCAAGTGTAAACAGTAGTACAATACAGAACAAGGTTTGTTTTAGCTCAAGTGACAAATCCGTAGATCTCCATTTACAACTACCTAGCGCAAAGGCGGATCTGAATTTGCAGTGGTAGCAGTTATTTTAATCATGTTATAATGATCTCCAAGTTGGAGGAAAACAAATTACCACGCACCATAACTACAAGGTAAATATTTGCAACATTCAAAGTCCATTGTATTCAGAGCCTGGTTGACTAATAAAAACAAATAGACAAAAACTAAGGCAGATTGGAAGCGACATATTTTTAAATTCTTGACACGTGTGCGTGAAGGTGAAAGGGGTCGGGGTTTATGCAACTGCATTCGTTTATCAATGGTACTGCGGTAACGCTCACTCATAAATTACTGAATTGTGAGTTCAAATATGTTAAATTAATAGCTTTGATATGCTTGCCATACCTAACATTCCTCAAATTTTGTGGAAAGTTCTGAAAATTGCGATAAAAAAGATTTGTATAGAAAAATAGATAAAGTATAGTCCATCACTGCTGTTTATATGTCCTTTCATCCATTTATTTATCTATATATCTATCTCATAGAGAAATAACATCCATCCATCCATCCATCTCTCTATCTATCTGTCTATCTATCGATCTATCTATCTATCTATCTATCTATCTATCTATCTATCTATCTATCTATCTATCTATCTATCTATCTATCTAAAGGAAAATTAAGTTGGAAATAATAGACAAGATAAAAGAAACGATACAGCTTTTCCAAAAGAAGAAAAATTAACATTTCACTTGGCGAATTTTGTAATATCGTCTAGCGTTGATGGATAATACATAGTTACTTTTTGGATAATATTTTTTAATTTACATAATCTAACATATAAAATATAACCTTGTGCCAATTAATCATGCGTCAGTCTTTACAAACGACTGCCGACAAAGACCACCTGTAGCGGGAAAATGGTAGAAATATCTTGTTGCGTTTCATCTTGAATGCTGTTTGTACGATTTTTTATTTACCTTTGCAGCGCACATGTGATGAAAGTGATGAAGTCAGTGGAAGTTTATCTAATTTTAAGGGGCCGCTGTTGCTCAGTGGTTACCGTACTGCCTCGTCGCCAGAATTGTGCGGGCTCAAATCCTACCATCAGATCAGCCAAGGTCGCCTACCGTGGTGTGTTCTTGGACAAGGCACTTTGCTCCAATTGCCTTGGCACTAAATAACCTACTTGTGTTGATGTGCCATAAAAGAACCGACTAAAACTAATTTTAAAGAGAGTAAGTCGGTATATTTATGCGGCATCAGCTTCCTTCTCCAAAGCCTTATCTCTCTTGAGGCAATGCAATATATCCCCACATTAATATAATGTCTATATCCCCGCCATATTACACAAAGGGGTCATAGGGTGTTATCCACGTCCGTCTGCCGCCTCCAGACCCGTCCCGCAACGTCCGGACTTGTTCGTCAATCACGAAATTCGTTAATGTTCATTAACATACGAAGGACTGTGGAATGAAAATATATTTGATATGGAAATTGATATTGTGCTCTTCTAGGTCAAACTAGAATTTTACCTATTTGCGTTAAAATTTGACTGAGTTACAGTCCCTGTTTAACTTAGAAATTTGCCATTTCAATACGAGTTTCCTTTCCTTTCAATAACTTGTTAAGAATTATATTGATTGCAGCCAAACTTAGTGTCAGGCTTTATGTTTAGAAGATCTAGGTAAAGGCCGATACTTTGTTAAAAAAAAATTTAATATGAAATACTGGTCACTGTTTGACTTTAAAGTTTGCCAGTCCTTCACAAATTCAATAGCCGTTCAATAACTTTTATAGAACTGAAATGGACTGAACCAAATTCCGTGCTGAGCTTAATTTTTGCAAGATCTAGGTCAAATACGATTTTCACTTACTAGTATTTATGTCAAAATTTAACTGCGTTACGGCCCCTGTTTGACTCGGAAGTTTGCTCTTGCATCTTGAAATCTATATCCGCTTCACGGATTGAAATTAAATTTGGCATTGGATTTCTATTGAAAAGATATATGTCTGTGTACTTTTTCACTTACTTACATCAAAATGTGACCGAGTTATGGAACTTTTTTTTAGTTCGCAACTTACCGTCACATACGATATCGCCGTAAGGAGAAATAAATTAGAAAACACAACTATTTTTATCCAAACCTGAAAGCGTAATGGTCCTGTTATATTGAGAAATTTGAGACTGCATATTCAGCGAAGATTTCTTTGCAACATACTCGTGGTGGTGTTGGTGGTGATGGCGTGTGTGTGAGTGTGTGTTGTGTGTGTGTGTGTGTGTGTGTGTGGTTCTTTAGTATCGTCTGGACATGTTTCTTATCGATTTTAATTATGTACAGAGGTCAGATTTTAACCGATAATTATTGACTTTAAATTAACATGTATATTTGAGGGACATTATAGCTTATCAGTCAGGTTTCGAGCAGACCTTTAATGCCATATTTGCTCCTTCCACATTGTGAAGTTCAAAAGTTTCAGGTGAATATATGCTCCAGGTCTATGCTTTTTATAAAGGCAGCACCTGGTCAAAACTTTCACAATTGTACAAGAATACTCGTTGTAGATTAGAGGGTGGGTGGCGGGTGTTTATGGTGATTTCCACTATATAATGTGCTCAGCTCAAGTATCATTGTAACACTGAATAGAATTTAACTAAACTATTTAACGAGAATGAGACAGCAACAAAGCCAGGATTAAGTACTTTGCGAGATTGAACGCTATCAGAGATATAATAACTTGTACACACACGCATAAACGCATCCATACCGCAGGTATGCGAAAATCAGTGCCTTCGAATAGAGGTTTACCTGCTTTAGTCCTTCCGTCCTGAGAATGCAGGTCATTAATGATGAAATATCCCAGCGTAGTTTCTAGAACGAATAGAATAAGGTTCTTTTTCTTATAGAGAATGTTATATTTAGTGCAATTGTATCTAATTTAATTCCTGGCAGGTATTTGTGGACTTGTCTACGGCTTTTATTCTGTGTTAATTCGATTACACCTTAGTATTATTTAAATTTATCAGAGGCCCTAGTAGAATAATGCAAACCGTCTTGGAAGGCGGTTAGAAAAGACGATAAAGGTAGGTAAGGTGACATCTTGTCTCACTAATTATTGACTATCTTTCGGATTAAAATAGTTTTTTTCATGAACATGTCATCCTTTCTTAAGATTAATTGGATTATGAAACATCACGATGACAACACAACAAGCAGAATAATGTGGATGGAAAAGGTGAAAATGATTGTGGGGATATAATTTTGATCTTTCAGCATTTTACTACAGTCCAGTGAGAGTTTGTATTACTAGATCTAATTATTCATATTTAAGCGACATCTTTTCTATATATGTGTGTGTGTGTATTTCTTCCAGAATATAGTATATAGAGAATTTTACGAATCTGTACACAGATATAGATGTTAACGTTATTAAAAGGATTGAATAGTGTTAATAGACCATGGCATGCCGGAATCCAGTTGCGTAATTAGAGATCTAATGAGCATGATATCATTTTTCATAGACATGTGTTGAAGCCCCACATAATCATATAACATATTTGTCCATGCAATTCTTACTGATATTGTAACTTTACATCGCTCGGTGTTGCGCTATAATGTGGCAATCATTTATGACCTGAAGTTACGATACCTATAAATATGAAAAGAATGTGAAAAATAGACATTTTATGATCGGCCTTTGAGATGTCATTTGGTGATGGTACTGTGCGTTAAATTACTTAATCTTGTAAAACTGAGGAAATTAGTCCTGACAATTTTACTTTAATTTTTAGACTTACGGGTTATACAAATTTTGAACATAAGTTTTGTTTCTAAAGGAGTTGTTTGCACATTATTACAGAAATTAAACTGCAGGGTCATATTTTAATGTTTTCCGCTTTATATTTGTATAACATTTTAAGGTATTTATGGGCTCTAAAATTGTGTAAAAATAATGTTTAATAGCTTTCTGCTCCAATTTTGGAAGTTATAACACAACCAACTCCGTTTCATTCACATAGACAGAGTGAGAGTACTTTTATCTCAGCGAAGTTATATACACACAATGGTGTAAGAAGTAATTCAATTGACGGCTTCGGCAGTTTGGTAGTTGTGCCGAAAGAAATTAATCTTACCTTAAGCAGGAGTATACTATCCAAGTTCGGTTTGTAAGGCTCTGATTAGTGAATAAGAAACAAATATTCATTTTTTTGGGCCAAAAAGAAATAGAAAATAAATGAGGATTATTCATTAAACTTGATTAGCATGAGAGAGAGAGAGAGAGAGAGAGAGAGAGAGAGAGAGAGAGAGAGAGAGAGAGAGAGATTGATTTATATCTTTATTTCCTCCGTATGTTACGAAGAGTACAATCAATAGTAACAAAAATACGACAAAAATGGAAAGTAGCAGTAATCAAAGGTTAAAAATAGCATACATTTACAAATGATCATGAGTAAGTAAATGCATATATTGTGAGCATTCACCATGAGAACCAATGAAAATTAACTTGATATATCGTCGGGTCATAATTTGTTTTCAGCATTTGTTTTTCTACACATTATGACAGTGGTATTACCATTTAAGTGAAAACAACTGGCACAGTTGCAAAGTAGCTTTGAAGATTTCCTGCTACAGCGAAAGGAAAACAAATTTCAGAAATTAATTAAATGATTAGCATTACTAAATCTTAAACAGTTATCAACACACACGGAAGTAACAGAAAATCTCATTAACATTAGAGATAAACCCAATGTACTTAATTAAAAAATTCTTTATCAAATGCTGTCATTGGTTCCTTCATATACAAGTATTGGGATAGTTTTCTATTGCGAGGATGTAAATACTAGCAATCGTGAACTGCACAGAATATATGGTGTTAATACGCTAAATTATAGGATCACTGACAAAGCTTTAACTAAGAATACGCTCATTATCAGCGTCGATAAGTAAAATGTTTGTTGTATATTTTCTCCAAGTGAAAGCAACAGTTAAAATATATCAGTTGTTCATTGCTTAAAAGACTTAACAAATCACGGATCATCATTATTAAGAGAGTATTCACCAAAGGATGGTCCTGTATAAAACACATGTATAGAATAGCTATGAAATTGACTAATTTCTTTGGTATGTTTGTGAGGGACGATATTTTTTCATGTACACAGCATCTCAAAAATGGGATAATTTCCGATCATTGTAAATGAGACAAAAGTTGGGTAGATTCCATTTAAGTATTAAGAACTCTTTCCAGATCTGATCTTGATGCAAGTCGTTCTGTTCAGTTACCTAGAGATAACAGTTAAACATTCAAACAAATTATCATACCAGATATTACCAAAACAGCACTGCTGAATGGTGTCGATGAACTATATGTTGTTATAAAAACAGAATCCAGTGCAAAACAAAATACCTACAAACTTCAGGATAAAGTTATAGCAAGTTAACGTCACATTTACCTCACTAGATCTGAATACAAATTCCGTCTCTGTCATGGGAAGAAACATTATTTAGAACAAAGTCGTTTACCATTCTAGAGCACGGGTCTTAGACTTTGGGATAACACCTTCCCGACCACCGTCCCCCTCCTTTCCTTTTTTTTATCGCCACCCCACCCCCATCACTCCACAACCTTTCTGTTCTTTCAGCATTTATGTTCAGCTCATGGAAGTATATGAATGTATTCTTGCGTTCCGATTTGTACAATGCACAGCTTTGAATTTACAGAGCCGGTGTGTGTGTGTTTTTGTTTCGTTTCTTTGTTTCTACCTAATTATATGGAAAACGGGGGTGAGTGTCAGGTTGATAACGTATATTCAGACTTACCTCCTTTTTCAAACACAACCAATAGGGTAGAAAGGTTGAGTTTTGTAATTTGGCCCTGGTCAAAGTCCTTAATTTGAGGCTATCGTCTGTTTTTTAATAGCTATTATTGCTTAATAGTTAAAGATATTGATATATTTATGAATTAGGTGTTTGAGGCTTGTGCTTTTTTAATGTACACTTCCCGTAGTTACTGAACAGTATTTAGACTGAAAATACTTCTCGTAGTTACTGAACAGTATTTAGACTGAAAATACTTCTCGTAGTTACTGAACAGTATTTAGACTGAAAATACTTCTCGTAGTTACTGAACAGTATTTAGACTGAAAATACTTCTCGTAGTTACTGAACAGTATTTAGACTGAAAATACTTCTCGTAGTTACTGAACAGTATTTAGACTGAAAATACTTCTCGTAGTTACTGAACAGTATTTAGACTGAAAATACTTCTCGTAGTTACTGAACAGTATTTAGACTGAAAATACTTCTCGTAGTTACTTAACAATATCCAGACTCTGAGATACCTCTCGTAGATACTTAATGGTATTTAGACTCTGAAATACTAAGAGACGGCTAGGAAGTAGAGCTAGCCACGTGTAGCAGTAGACACGTTGAGTTCAAGCCTCAAAACAGGTGGAATACCTAAATAACAACCTGGATGGCAATTATTTTGAATTTCATCAAGCTGTTTAGAACATCAATTTTTTCAAAATTAACACATGGGGAAAGGGTCCGCATTAATATCATGAGCGTCACTTTGTGTCAGAAATGACCTTCAGACATGAAAGGTACTACTATTACTACTGCTATAACTACCTGCTACTAATACTACTACTACTAGTCATCATCATCATAAATTTATTATAACGATAAATTAATTTTATCATATAAAAAACAAGGTACACTTTGATGAGAAACGTGCCTGACAAAACGCTTGATTGAATGCTCACATAAGTTTATGTATGCATCAGCTATTAATATTAGCAAACAGTAAAGAGAAAATTCTGCTGCAACTATATTTTTCTGTGTAAATTTGAAAATACAATTGATTTCGTGTAAAAACACCAACCCGCGCCTTATACACATTTACTAGGTATTTTTAAAAAAGTTCCTGTGGTCAAATGGATTGAGATATTTGGATGCTGTTTGTTGTTATGGACAGAGGAAATGTCCAAATAGATTGCTCATGTGTATAAAAGTCACTGGCTTCAACAAGAATGGATTCCAATAGTGGCAATGTTATCGCATCCCGCAATCATCTTAGTGTGTACCCTAAATAGGCCGCTTTGGGTTGCCTTAAATATTCAGCCAGCAGAGCAAGTGCATCCCAACATTTGCAATGTTAACTTCTTTTTTTCTTGTTTTGCATACCGTAAAGTATAAAATTTGCCAGAGAGATCGAGTCCTGGGGGATGCAAGGTAGGCCTACTTTAGCCCACTGACAATGTTAAATAACATTTTAAAGACCCCAGGATTTAAAATAAATTTGACATCAGTTTAATAAAAGAAAGGAAAATATTTCAAGGTTATTTTTTGACTACTTTTGTCAAACACAAGACCTAGTAATGGTCCTGTTTAACTTACAATTCTGAGATTACATATTCAGCGACAGTCGGCGGGGGCATCTGTTTATCTGAACACAATACCAGTTAACATCATTTACATACTTAAGTCAGATTTGTCCTTTCCATGAATTATTGTCATAAATTTACATATAAGTTTTGAAGGATTCGAATTAATTTGACAAGATTGTTTAACAGGTGTAAAAGCATAGACTTAAGGGAGTGTCTATTCTTTCCATTTCCATATGCTGACATTTGAAAATTTCAGTTGAATATATATCATACTAATTTAGACTTTATGCAAAGGCAACTGATCACAACTTTCACTATTGGGTATATATATATATATATATATATATATATATATATATATATATATATATATATATATATATATATATATATATATAAATGTTCACTATAGTGTGCCTTGATCTTGAAACATCGTACGACTGAAGAGAATTTCACTATACGATAATGGGATAGAAACTACGACGCCAGAGATAGGTATATTATGACACTGAATTGTTGCAGACTGATTAAAACTTGCACACACATACACACCAATACCCACAGTACAGATATGCAAATAGCAGTGCATTTAACATAAAAGTCTAACACGTTATTCCTTCCGTAATAAGAGTACAAGGTAATTTATGCTGAATATTGTAGTAAACAAGCTAGAATGATTAGGATACGGGTTTTTTTGCTATTGATTGTACTATCTTTAGTTACATTTGTCTAATTTACTTCTTTGTGGGTATTTGTTGTCTGGTGTACGACTGTTGATTCGATCACAGGCTTCGTGTCATTTTAGTGTAACTTTATTTATCATACATCGAAACAGAATAAAGGGAAAACGTCATGGAAATCGGCTAGAAACAACGATGAAGGCAAAAAAGGTAACTTTTTTTCTCAGTAACTATTGGCTATATTCATGAGTAAAGCCTATAGTTTTCTTTAAATAGCAGTCTAGCTGGCACAGTGTAGTACTTAACAATGAATTTGATTCACAACATATCACTATGATGCCACAATATATTGTATTCCGTGGAAGGAATCTTTGAAAATTACGGTGATGGTCTAATTTCGATACTTATTTGGACATTTTTAGAGGTCCAGCAAGACGTTGATTTAAGAAGTAAACACTTTTGAGTTATAATCATTGATAGTCTTAATACATTTACCGGTGTATTTGTGTGACACGTAATATGTAGGAGTGAATTTTGTACGAGTATATAGTATATAGAAGTTTTTACGCGTCCGGACATTAATATACATATCATAGGTATTAAACGGGCTGAATAGTATTATTAGGCCACGATATGCTGTAAGGGAGTGGCATAATTAGAGACTTAATGGTCATGATATCATGTCTCATACACATGTGTTTGACCATCAAGTCATCATATAACATACCAGACCTTGAAAATTTTATTAACGGTCTAACTTGACAGTAATGTGCCAATCGTTTACACATGAAGCTATGACATCCGTTAACATGACAACAACGCGAGAAATATTTGTGTTATCATGTATCATTGAACCTCCACTGAATTTTAAAAAAAAGAAAAAAAAAAAAAAAAAGAAACAAACTTAGGACTCTAAGCCTGAAAGACTGAAAATTTCGCAATCACTGTCTCATCACCACAACTACTAATCAAGGTTCTAAACTAGCAATACCTTTATAAAGATCGTTATGTATACTAAGGTTGAGATAAAGGTTGAAGAATGACTTAATTTTCAGCCCTATCAGGCTCACAATCCTTCCTGAAATTCTTCGTTGAGCTTGTAGCCTGAGTTTGAATGTACATCTTTAGATTGATCCGCTCGCAATGGACACGTCACTTTGTGTACATACTAAACTCAGTTTTCTGAACGTTAGTATGCATATGCATTGTTCAAGAAATAGGCATGTTGCATTAAACGCAAGAAAGAAGAAACGTTAGTCATCACGTGTCGGAATGTTCAGCAAGAAATTGTTCCCAAGTGCAACTTAGATAAAACAAAAATCAAATAAACAAAGTTTAAAAATTTCATGATGAATAAGTTCAATGGTTTCCTGTTAGAGGGCAATATTTCAGGACAAATATAGCTATGATCGGTTGGAAGGGTGAGATCAATCATTACCTACATCATCATTGTCATCATCATCATCAATAAAATGAAAACAGAGAAATCATTGAAGCACTGTAAAACAAGAGTGGGGTGGGGAGTAGTGTGTCTAACACAAGATTGAGCTGATTATCTTCTCATAATTAAACTTAATGGCTATCGACTGACAAAGGACTATATTGAATAAAGACTGTTTTCTGCCCCCGTTTTTATGAAAAAGTAAATAATGTTACATTTCCAAACTCTTTGTCTAATTGTGTTATTCACTATACAGATGAAACTCTCCCACATTCGTTATGTTTATAGATTTCTATTTCATGCTGAAAAATGACCTTTGAACATAGGCTGGTGTTGAAAATTGCAGAATAAATGCTGCATTTGGCAACTTCGTAATCCAAATCAGATATGAGCGCAGTCTTGTCCCAAGAAAAATTTCAGCAGACTGTATTGTTTATGACCAAACTTGTTTTCAAAATATCATCGTGGAACAAGGTTGTGCTGATACCTAAAAACTAAAAGTTCACGAGTTTTACGGCCTACGTAGCGTTAGAATGGTCTTGCTGTCGCACTGTTGGTACCTACGTCTCCACTACGCGCATATAAATAGTACTGCAGTTTCCACCGCATTTTATTCTGTTCTTACCAGTATTGTACTCAAAATATTCAGAAGAAACAGCAAAAAGAGATTTTAAACAATCTTATTAATTTCTGTCTTACATTCTTTATCCTGTCAAAATTTTAGCTTGCCTTTTGTACATGGCTCAATGTTTTGGAGAGGCTCCAACGGGGATTCGGAAAAAAGTAAACAGAAACTGAGCGGCGTCTATAATAAAAATATTTTATTGTTTAACGTGCCTGAACATTGCCAGTTTATCATATAATGCATGCCATAACTAATAGGAACATAAATAGATTATTGTTGCGTACAAATGACGTATAAAAAAGGATTTAACGTTTTATATTCAGTTATGTTACGAGACAACCCATCATGTTGGGACATTAAATAACATATGGGTGATTATGCTGCAGTGCATTTCTTCACACACACACACACACACACACACACACACACACACACACACACACACACTATTATCCATAGAGTAAGGTCAAATCCAAGACACATCATTTAAGAAAATTTAATCCACTCGATCTTTCTTCAAGTTTTAACATTATTATGTTTAAAAACATGAGCCTGCACTCAATGGTATTTCCGTGGAGTACACTAGAAAAGGTTTATTTTCAAATTTACTATAAAGTATACACTGTGTCTGCCGTATAGGAAACGTGTATATGCTACTTCATTTTCTCCAAAACTATGAAATCAAATTTTGAAATTTAGGGAAAAATATTACAGTGGTAAGTTTAAAAAAGGGATTGTTGAACAGAACTACGCGTCACCTTCAAGCTAGACAGTGTAATCCAAGATATCCGTTGAAGCTAAAAATTTGGTAAAGCGTCCAGCAGCCACACGGATGAACAAGGTTCGAATTTCAGAAGGGTAATTTTTGTCTTGTTTATTTTACTAACCTTTTGAATGTGACAAATACTAGATAATAGTAATGAAGATTCTTTTAAAAAATTTAAAATATTTTTTTAAAGGCATTGTTAGCACATTATTGGCTACATCGAACCCTCGATACCCGCCCAAACCAGCCTCGGTGTGTCCTTGTCCTTGGGAAAGGCATTTAGCTCCAATTTCCCGGGCATGATATAGCCAATAATATGTAATAATGTGTTAAAAGTGTCGTTAAAAGCAACAACAGCAAAAACAACTCCATATTTATTGCAACGCTAATCCTTTAATTGGCAGGACGCCCCTGTACTTAATATTGAATATATATATATATATATATATCTTTGATAAACGGTAAATTGAACCGAAGTATCTGCCATCATATTTACGTATATGTGCATGAATAAAATACATGGAACTCGTTTGGGATAAAATATGTATCTTTAATAAATATCGGTATTTCAGCTTTCCAACAGCCCTGAAAAAGATACGACACTTGTTACAGTACATAATCATAAGTAAATTTCATGCCCCTCTAATCATAGAAACACAATTCTGTTTGTCCATTGAATGACTCTCTGTCTCTCTGTCTGTCTCTCTCTCTCAGTAGTAATAAAACAAAGGTGACATGCACTATTTGACACCTCATTTTGCAAGGGTTTTAAGTTTAAAGGTGTAATCATGCTGTCGAAAACGAAGACTAAGATTTTTCCTGGACAAGTTCTAAAGCTTCATCCACGCAATTAAGAATGTTTTAGTAGCGTCGACACCATGAAATAGGTGTGGGGTAGGATATTGGTAATGTTTTGTACTCTGCACATTAGAATGGAGAGTTAGACATGTTTAGATATGATCAGACCTCAAATGCACATTCTTCCTGGAAACCCACACTACGTGAAAGTGAAAGATTACAAGTGGGTCCTTAATAATTTATCTCTGCAGTGATATAGATTAAGCGGTTCTAAAGTAAACAATTCATATATTTTTTAACTGTCGCATTACTTTGTCGCATAGCAAGTATGTCAACCTGGGGTTGATAAAACTGCATGTATTGGGATACTAGTACTTGTTTCATTTTATTTTATTGATCGTACTTAGACTCCTTGTAATGTTCCACATTAAACCTAATTCAAAATAGCTTGTTTTTTCTGATAGGATATAGACCACAGAGAAGCAAAGAAGACTAGTCCCAACGTAATCGAAATTTAGCAGGCTAACAGAGGAATCGAATTTTAGAAGATCCTGTAATTTCTACTAATCTAACTTCATTTTAATCAAAGTTATATTACATTTATGTTTTCTGATTTTGAGCTTGAGTTTGAGTTTTGCTTAAACAATTTAAAGAATACGGAGTCAGGAATTTAGGTATGCAATACTTACAATCATATTTTAGCAAGGTACTATCCAAGAGTAATCTCTAATATTTCTAGTTCAAAAGGCAACAAAATTTAATTATTTTTTGTTGATCAGTCTCATCATATTATTCCGATACAAATCCTTTAAAAACATTTGATACGTTCCTCCAATCCCGCCAAATTGGCAGTTTTTAGTAAAAGTACAAACAAAAGAATTAATTTCAACGCTGTATATGAAATTATTATATAAATAACGATTGAGCCATATAGCGTGTGCTATTTTCTCTTTTAGTTATATAGATATGTGGAATGTGTTCCACTGTTCACTAAATAAAACTTGTAAAGATATAATTTATAATATAAATTATTGTAACCCTATATATTCAAATTAAATATACAAAGAATACTTAAGGTTAAACTAGTGTTTCTTTCTTTTCTTATCTTCTTGTGCGAGCACCTTTATAGGGTAGAAACGATTTGCCGTGCACATAGATCTTCAGTACGAGATGACATTGCTTCGTGAATGAGGAAACGCGACTTATGAAAATTAACAAATACGTATCCTCACGATACGAGGTTTAAAACTAGACAGGGATGGATAAGTTTTGGACAAGAAAGACAAAATAAGTCCACATGATTCAACCCGGTTTTGAATTGTTCAGAGGCTTAGGTCTTGTGTGTGTGTGTGTGTGTGTGTGTGTGTGTGTGTGTGTGTTGCCACGAAATTAAGGAAAGCTATTGTAAAAGAACATCTTTCATTTCCAGGAACAAGGGGACGAACACCAATATTTTCGGTGAATAAGAGATCTCAGAAGCCTCTAGGCCTCATAATTAATCAACTATATCAGCCAACAATACTAAACAATGTTTCAAACGCACACAGTTTTTGATGTTATCAGTGACTGTTTTATTTTTACAACGGAACTTACAACTGTTTCATGTTGACTTGTAAGTTAGATTTATTCATAATGAATTACTCGGGTTTATTTCTGGTCCTTTTCTAAAAACGTTAAAACCTTGTTTTATGCAACCTCATACCAAAAAAATAATCAAAATACATAATGTCATTTTAAATTTAGTTAACAGTTTATGGATAGACAGTATCAATGAGAAATACATGGAAAAGATGAAAAATGTGCATATCTTCTTTGATATTTTCTTAGCACACGGTTTCCATGGCAACCAGCATGTGAAGATAAAACTTGTGTCAGAAATTAAATCAAACCACCTCATACTTATAATAAATATCATAAGAAGAAATTTGGAGAGGGGGGCAGAAAACGGCCCTTATTCAATATAATCCTTTGATCGGTTGGAAGGGTGAGGTCAAATACCACTACCACTACCACCACCATTACATTTAATAATATCAACAAAAACTAATCATTGAAATTCTTTCAGGCGCAACTTATTTTATTATACTTTTTATGTCCTCAATTTTAAACTGAGAGAGAGAGAGAGAGAGAGAGAGAGAGAGAGAGAGAGAGAGAGAGAGAGTATGTATATCAAACATAATGTATATAATTACGTTGTACGTGTCTTAGATACATAGATTTTCCACGAAAGAACGATTGAATGGCGTACTAGAATGATTAGATAAAATTTCTTGGTAAATCTTTGTAGCATACACTGAGTAGGCTTTGTAATGTGTAGAGTAATACAGGTCGGTATTATCGTTTATTTAGTGCCTGACTGGATCCTGGCTACCTGCCCATTTTTCCTAACAAATTATATTCAAGCGAAATTAATTGGGTTTTTCAAGTACGTCCGACATCTAGGATGGTAAGGGATGATACGGTAGAAGAAGTGAAACATACAAAAAGTTCAGGTAAGGAAGAATTGCTTGTTTTGATGATAAACCACCTAGCTATCCACGATTTAAAAATGCCATCAAGCAACGGTGTATTAGCAGATAGGCCTACGTACAAAGGACAGTTCTTCTCATGACTAAAACGCGACAACAACTGAGCACCTGCAGAGAGGGAGAGAGAGAGAGAGGGGGGGGGGGGAACTTGGTCTCTCCAATTTCTAGAGTTTTTTATATTGCCTTTAGTACCTAACTATACTTCTCGACGAGTCCATTTTGGAATGTGAACAGATAAACACCGTTTGCATGGAGGTGTGGAAATCAATCGCCTTTGAAACAAGCCGTATGATAACCATTTTTAGCTTGTTGTCTGCTAACCTTTATTGATTCTTTTCATATATCAATAGGTAATAACAACTTCATATCATGGAAAATATTCTAGGGTGTTTATTCTTTTCATATGTAGAAGTTGTAGAGTTACTTTTGTTTCAACAGTGTAAAGGTGAACTGTTCTAAATATGCCTATAGAGGTAGAGACAACCGAGTTTTTTTTATGAAAATGGGTGCCATATTAGTCACTTGTATTAACAATATTAATAATATTATAAATTATTATTATTATTAATGGTAGTAGTAGTAGTAGTAATATTAGTAGTATGTCATCATCATCATCATTTCAATGCAATTATAAAATGGATTTAATCATAATAAATCTTCATTTTATCCGGAATTGTTGTACATTAAAGTTGATTATTCTTTAATTGTAATGGCAGATACTATCAAGGTAAATGAGAACCAAGACTTTTTGTTGTTGTTATTTTTGTAGATTCTGGAGCTCGACTTTTAAGATAAAAAAATCTCCGCCCTTTGGACTAGAGCCCAGAAAGGATCTGTTTAATCCAGCTTCCAATAATCTTCGTCATCGGGGATTAGTGCAGAATCAGTAATACTTTTTATATTACCTCTGATGTTGCACCGAGTCTGTGCAATTTATTCTTGTGTGCTGTAAAATTATCTAGTATCGGTAGGAATCTTCAACAATTGACGTGACTTAAAATATGCAGGAGATGCTGCCTGGCGTTATCTGACGCTGAAGAACTATAATATTGTGAATGACAATTATTTTCAAGTCTTCCTCTTAACTGTGTTTTGTTTTTTTTTTGTTTTTTCGGGTGCACGACTAGTACTATTGATATTGACGATTCTGGCACAGAAAGCTCTAGGATTTCTAGCTGGTTCATGAATCTGAAGACCATTGAGAAAGAAAAAAAAATTTGTATTCGCATTTTTTTATTTAAAGAACCTCAAAAATGGCTAGCATGCTTTAAAACGTATTTGACAAAAATAAATATTTTAATGAACCACATGTCATTGAAAATTTAAACCTAACAAGAACAGTATAGAAGAAAATTAGTATCTTTAATATTTGATCACACGTTTACTTACGTATGCTAGTGTAATTGGGTTTGTTTTTCTAGGGTCAAAAGGAGTGTGACATCAAATAGGTGCCAAGGACGTGTGTTGACACTATACTTGCAGATCTCCTAGCTGTTCGTTTCAATATTAGGACTCCACTGGGGGTATATTCAGCTGTGTATTGAAGTGATTCAGTGACATCCCTGTTAGTTTGAAGTAAGAAATCTGCGGCGACGTAATTCACAAGTCGCTGTAAGAAAGAGCGATACCCGGGCTTTTAGGTCGAACAAAAATTCAGAGATTGATGCACGGCGGACTTGTGAGACCAGAGACAGCAGATGAGCTTTTGCTAAAAATTATGATAAAGGCCAAGGGTTAAATACTTAAAGACACATGTCAAAAAGTTTAATATATTCGTAAATATTTCAAGTTAAATAAAAAATACAAAATAGTCAGGTATATGCTCAAGTATTTCTAGCTAAATAACATGCAAAATATTTAACTATAGCAATATAGCATTATATGTACAAATTGGGATAAGAAGAGTTTTTTAAATTGTTGCTGCCTTTGTTTATGCCTGTGTTTACCAAGGACTGTTTGATTGCGCACAAATTGTTATCGCAAAATATTGTGCCTTGGGGAAACACATCTAGCCTAGTGATTTTTCAATGCGTCGTTTGTAAACCTTTGTTGCAAATTAAGGAACGTTTTATGCTTTGCAGAAGGTACTTGTATTGTAATTCATGTTGCTTTCTACCGAGAAAGAATTTAATTTTTTATTGCACATCTGATTGTGTAGAATTTTGCTATGATCTCAACCGAGAAAATTGCAATCTTTTTCCAAAAAATTATATATCATGCATACTTTTGTGTACAAACCTATCCAGAAAAGTCATTTAAGTGAATGCAAATTAGCTACTCTTATCCTTTGCCGCATCAAGTCTCGAAGTCTTCATTTGCATTTATTTGACTATCTATGTACTATCTATCTATCTATATTCAACCTTCGTTTTTTTCATAAAATGTAGCTGAAACCCAATTGCTCTCTATGGTCTGTCAACCTCTGGTGGCCAGTCACCTCTAGCGTTTTGTTTGCATCTGACGACGTGCAAGAACATGATTCATGGCTCTTTGTTATGTGTTACGTTAAATTTGGAGGGTTGTCGCCGCAGGTTTCTTACGTCGAATCAGCTGGGATGTCCATAAATCACTTGAATTACTGGAATGAATTTTTGCGACAAAAGTTTACAAACAAAAGTCATCCTGAATAGAGTTTCAGATGGTGTTTCAAGTGAAGCATTAGCATGGTGCATGCGGCACTTGTTGACATGTCATGTATCCTATTATGCTGTGCTCTCAAATTATTTCCCCATATAGTTAAACAGTAATCAGTTATTGGCAGTATATAAGCATTATAGAAAAGGATTCTTGCATATTTAGTTTAGTGTTTAGTTTTCCGAAGCAGAGCTATCTTTGATTTGAGTGATCAACATATATAGTTCACATGCTTTTCCCATCTCAGAGTACCATCAAATATATAATCCAATTTTTTTCTTATTGTACATTTTCGATATACTTATCCCTAGTTTAAGATATTTGTGTCCTTCTGGATCATTCTCGACAGTTTATTGGATTTACGAATTAGCATACATTTTGTTTTATTTTCACTGATTACCATATTGTTTTGTAGACTTTCTAAATCGGAGTTTAGTTTTTCTTCTAGACAACGTAAATCATTAATAGAGACTGCTAAATCAGTATTGGTACATTCAATGCTAAAAGGAAGCTCACTATATATATATATATATATATATATATATATATATATATATATATATATATATATATATATATATATATATATATATATATAGAGAGAGAGAGAGAGAGAGAGAGAGAGAGAGAGTGATAAAATATCATACTCTGGATTACACAATATTAATATACCTAAAGCTTTTAACCCTATATTTATGTATTATCTTTAGACTGAAAGCGGAAATTTCAAATAATAGTTGGGATATACATATACTATATTTTATACTATATTTTTCAGGTTAAATCAAAGTTGGTGAGGGAGTATAAATTGCACATATCGTAGGTTTATGATCAATAGATGTGGAGCAAGAGGGTCGGGTCGCATTGATCTGCCCTCAGGAACACCGTCTGACAAATCAACATGGGAAACGTCTTAAGTACGAATCAAAGTGAGCTCTATAAATCAGGTTAGTAAGCATCCATACAACAGTTGGGTATAAGAGAAAAGATTTTTTAAAAATAGACAATTTTATCGAATGTTTGGATAACCTGACGTTACCAAAAAGCTTATAATATTTGTAACTGACACGTGTAGTGCAATACATCTAAGATATTTATTGTTCGAATATGGGTGAGAAGCAAATGTGTGTGTGTGTGTGTGTGTGTGTGTGTGTGTGTGTGTGTGTCAGAAACAGATGGAGTCATTTTTACTTGCTTTTATGTTTTGTTAAGGTATTATATTTAGATACACAGTAAAAGCGAACCATTCAACGAAATTGTAAATTGGTCACTGGCTAGTGTGCCGGAGTTGCGAAGAGAAGGGTGAGGTTTTAAATCATGCCCAGATCAGTCAAGTCGGCCGCTGTGCTTTGTCTCTTTGCTAGGTACCTAACTCCAATTGCCTATGGTGGTATCTCTTTACGACAACTTGAACAATCATTGCCATTAAGTTTGATCTGGTCAGCAGGACGCATTTCCTTGCCATTTAAAAGCCCTTGATTTAAAGCAAACTTTCAACGATATCGATCTTGAAATGGGTGTGTATGTGGCTATTACCTTAACATCAATTACACGTTTGGAGGGATTGGTGATTAGTTCATGTCAGGCGCTACAAAAAGTTTCCTCTCGGGGATTTCTTCTTAGGTACAGGAAGTTTCTGCTACTTTGGGTTACTTATTTACATTTTTAATGTTTAGCTCGCCTGCACTAAGTGTAGGGGAGCTGATGCTATACCCCGGTTTTGTAGTCGTCGAAGTCGGCGTTGACATAAGTAAGTGTGCAACTTTCATGCTTAATTCAATATATACGCAGGAAAGTTTTGCTGTCTTCTGACATCTTCATTTCTTTTTAGATATTAGTATCCGAAGCAATATTTAGAATATGTTTAAATTACCTCAATTAACATGACTGCATTTTATTTCTCCATTTGCTCGATAGAATCTCAAGAAAGACAGCAGCCCGCACCCCGTAACCCTGCCTTAACGGAACTAAGATTTCACAATATCTGTGGACACCATATTAGACTTCTGGACGGGCAAACCAAGGCCACATGGGTGAACAATCAGAAGGGGAGAATCGACAATGTAGCTTTTACAGGTCAACCAATCAAACTTGGAGAGACACTTGAAATATCTTTTCGAAAGAAGGGGTATGTCAATATTGGTGTACTACACACGGACCCAAACAACGTGGATGCTTTTGATCATGAACCAATGTTTACAGAGATATTGCCGAAAGAATTTTTGCGTAAGACGACGTTGTGTTTGATGCAGGATGGAGATCAGATGAAAGTTTGCTATGGGGACATGCACGAGCACAAAGAAGAAAATATTAAGAACAAGGCAGAAGATTCGGCTGATGTTTGGCTTTTTTTTGAGATCGTACATGGAGATGTGGAAGTGAAAGTGAACCTCTTGCGGGACGAAAAGCACATAGCTTTTCATACCAGATATGGGAAGCAAATTGAACTCGATGATGACAGGTATACTGCATATTTGAAGGAGGGCTCTATGTCGGTGGCCTGCATTATGGAGTATCCGTTACCGAAAAATCAAACTATTCATATCTGTGCACCTTTTCTGCACCATATACATGGTTTTGTGGTCTTTCGTTTTGGACTTTTGACCCAACCGCCAGGCGAAATAAAAAACTTCAGTGACCTTTCCAAGGAACTGCGTTTTCAGAAAGAGGATACTGAACATGCTAAGATTTGGTTTAGAGAGGCCTTTATAAGAAAAGAAAACTATAAAGGTGACTTCCATCTACACTGGTCCTATACCGGAGAGCTGAGACACAACATAACAGAAGACTGTGCTGAGGGGACAGACGTTCCTCTTACGGACCACTTGAAACCGACGTGGCTTTTGCTAGAACTTTTCCAAACGGAGGCTACAGTCCATATTGGTAAGCAGGGCTGCTACTGCCTGGTATAAGTTTTTATTCATTTTTTTTCTTTACAAAATGACTCTTCATCATTAATGTTATGATCGTTTTTTTCTTCCATTGGTTACATACCTTAGGTTAGAATGCTCTTTTCTCTATTCGTCCAATTAACAACTAATCAGGAAAAGTTCCGGTACGTTAAAACGAGTAATTAATGTCGGGAAATTTCAAAAGTCATAACTCCATTAGTCAGTTCTTGTTTCTAGATTTCCCTGATAAAACAAAATATAAAATAATCCGTACTTTTATATTAAATCATAGTCACTTTTTTAAACTGGAAGATGGCAAAATATTAACTTTTCCCCCAAAAAATGTGAATTGTGTGCCTGACAAGATGTTGGTAATGAATTTCTTTTTCTATTTTGTTTAAAACAAGGAAACTTTATATTGATAAAACTATCTTAGAAATATAAAACAGTACTACTTATGTGAAAGTGTTGAATATATTCAAATCACTGAACTTATTTAAATAATTCTGATGGTCATGTAACTTGATAATAGTTACTACTGCTACTTTGATCTTAATCGTGTTTGTATTCTTGTAGTACGACATTAAAACTGTCTGCTCTGCCTCTTTTCTCTTTTTGCCAACTACTCATCAGTATATTCATTTTCACTTAACCTCATTTGTCTTCTTTAGACCTGATTTGGAATAAAGTTTTGTGCTGGTTTTCGCGAAAACTTTTATAAAAATATTGTAAAAAAAACAGAGATAATAATGGTAGGGATTCTTGCAGCTGTTGAAAAGTTTATGTATATCCGTTTCATTTGTAAGGATATTGAAGCTATCACTGGATACGCTGGTTAAATATGGTACTTGTATGAATAGTTTATGCTGGATTCATGAACGCTTTAACTCATTTTCTATATAATTTACTACAAACGCATTTGGAAGTTACGTTCGTGATATTAAAGATATACTTCACCAAGGCTGCAAGGATACAAACATGTAACACGTGTGAAACATGAAACTTCGATAGGATAAAAACAGAATCCATGGTAATTTTATGGCTCCTATGTGCAGATTTTGATTGCTTGGAATAAGGTCATTCAAGTCAAGATTTATAGTGGAATCATTCATTCTGTCATCATTGTTCAAAGAATCAAGGCAATACTGGGATAAAGTCGGCACATACTTACGTACGGTTGCACGTCTGTTATGTCACTAAACTCGTTCTACACCTTTAAAGCTAGATACAAAAAAATTGGAACAATGCAAGTCCTATGGGTAGAGATTGTGCCAATACTTTTGGAATTTTGATCACGCCTCTGGCGGTGGGAATATGGGGTGAGGGGTGTGTCTTACATCAATTTTAAGTACTCCGGAGTTGTATGTCTGAGAACTGGCATATATGTTCAATGATCCAAGTGTGAACACATATCGGACTACGACCTGACGCCATGGGGCCTATCTCTTTCCCCAAGATCTTAGCTCCTGGGTGTTAGCATATAAACTATTGGGATCCTACCTATAGCTATACCTATACTTGGCATGAAAAGACATAGTTATACATGCAAGTGTCTCTGCCTCAGGATCATAATTCCTCAGCATCATAACTAGGGGATTACTGATATCCCCATCATATAACTATGTACATACTTACTGGGATGAAGACATAAATCTCCACATGAAGCTAAAATCGGTCCCTGGCTCCATTTTTACCCCAAGGGTATTAGCCCTTGGGTCATGTATTGAAACGTATGAAGATCCCCAATATTATAACCATGTACATTCTTGCTGGGTCAGAAAAATACAAATGTACTTATCCAAATGACATTTTAGCCTGGGGCAGTCCTTACCCACAGGGACCGACTCAGGTGGATCAAACGTCGGATTTTAAGTCAAAATAGGAAAGCGCAGAAATACGTATACTGGTGGCGAGCATGTAATAAAAGTCTAGTTATTCGCCATGGCAAGTCATGCCATTCGTACTAGTTATGCATTGCTTATATTAGCCTTTTGCATTAAAATGCACGCTTCAATGAGTTAGCTTTATCATGGTATTGAAAGACAATACGTTAAAAAAAAATAACGACTTTGAATACTCGTTTCTACCAGGCAGTTTTGTTCAGTTTTACGCTAGAATAGTAGAAAAAAATATTTATTTGAAAGTATGGTTTAGCGCTCTTTTGTCTTCCCTACCGACATTATATAAATCCTTGGACATTTACAATATTTCTTTTATTTTCTGGACAAAATTGCTTTTCATCCTGCTGTACAAATAGAAACTGACAACTATTTGACAGCTTTTACAAAATCCGTAACTTTTGGATATTAGACATAATTTTCGTTTCAGGTTGATGATGAAACATTTGGTTGACTCTGACTTTATCCAAAATCGCATGTGAAAACCGTTAAACACAGTGTTTACATTTTATTGTAAATAACGTTCAAAACGTTTGGGGAATGGATGTTATTATGCTATGATATATGTCTAAAAAGAACATCAGCGGTGTTTAATGATTTAATATACTTGGAAAGTTAAAGTAGTCGTAAGAACAAATGCGAAGTCAATCACGTAGTCAAATGAAAGAATAACGACTTTGATTCTTAAAAGCAGAGATCAGAGATGATGACGTTGATGATAACATTATTGTTAGCTGTAGGTTGTTGTTTTTTTAAAACCTCAAGAGGAAATATAGATTAGAACTCTAAGAATTATTGAGGCACGAACATTTTTTGCTTACAAGTCAATAAAAAAAAGTAAAAAACAAATTTTGCCGTCATAGATTATTATCCATTAAAATTACATAATAGAAGTTATAAAGTTGTTCTCTGCACAGGCTATACTTTAGCATGAGGATTAGCCACTTCTGTTCTATGACAGATTTTTGCTAAGACAAACACTGATCTCAAAGGCCGACATAAATCTTTTGCTAGTGGGTATTTTCCTGCCGGTTGAAAATTTAAATAGATCTTTTTATGGATGCCTTCAAATAGGAACTGAATAGGTATCACCAACTCGTTTATACAGGATTTTGTTACTGGTACAACTTACCATGTACGCTCTGAATAACGACACTTTCGAATTTAAGCCACAGTTTTGTATCCTGAGCCCATATCAATTTAAACAAAATACATTGTTGAAACATTGCTCGCATTGATATTTATATCTTGATTTGTGACACATTTGCATGCCACATAATTCAATGTATCTTTTACGTTTTAAAGTTTCATCAGGGGCGAAGAAATGAAACTCTTAATAACTACAGAGAGGACCCAATGACAAATTATTGATGACTATTTAGAACTCCAGTAAATTTTAGCATTTTATCGTGGTCGATATTGGTGAGTTGGATGTTGTATGCAATGGTATATATAGACCATCGAGTCTGAAAGAATATTAATTATTAGCTTCCCTTATTAGTCTCAATAGTGGTCTTGTACATAAGGCAGACAAATGAAGGTCAAATAAGAACCACTTATATGGCAAATGCCTACGAGTTTTTTTTAATTTATTTTTTTTCTTTTTTCTTTTTTTTTTGGGGGGGGGGGTAGAGATCTCATTTTCTCTGGGCCTTGCCTCCCCCAAATCCGAACTTTGACCCAGAGGGCATAACCTCAAATCGGTTAAATATATTGCGTCCTACCACTATGACCGCATGTATAAAGTTTGGTAAATAAATATAACAAAAATGTAATTGAAATCGTTCTATATTGACATTTGACCCACTCTCCGGGAACCCATGTGCGGGGCACAAAATTTGTACCGCTCTTGCAGATTCTTACCACATAGGCACCCTATGTACCAAGTCTGCTTAATTTCCAACAAGACGTTTTTATAAGACAGAGTTGCGGACGGATGGACAAATGGAAGGACAAACGGAAGGTATTACAATATATTCCGCTAAAGAGTGGCATCAACTATGAGAACTGTTTGACCTTTTAAACGAGTATTGCGACATTATTGTCAAAGAATTTTTTATTTCAGGGATACACATATGACTGTTTTGAACTCTTTTACAGAACCAACCAATTCCAGGTTAGTGAAATCTCTTACAAAGCCAACCAATTCCAGGTTAGTGATGGTAACCGGGCCGGAAAACATTGACCAAGAGAATCTGAAGAAACATTTGGAAAATGAGTTAAAACAACGAAATATAGTAGAAAGGATTGTCTTTGGCAGCAGTTCGAATAAAGTCATTGTCATATTTAGTGTTCCAGTCAGTAAGTATACAGATCTATAAATACCTTTCTTAAAGACGAGTTTCGATACTTATCTAGACCTTGTCTGTAGCATGAATCAGGATTGAAATAAAGTCAAATCTTGGATTTATATTCCGTAAAACTTATAAGGATACATTTGTTTTATTAAGGGCCACTGTCTTATAGCTTAGGATGTTTGTGTATCAGTATGAATCTGGAATGATAAGGAAACAACAAAATTCAACGACATTGTCAGTGTATCCATCGAATGTTCTTTTTATAGCATGTGTTCCGGTTGCTTTACTCTAATGCCTTTATTCTCTGTACTCTGCTCAGGTTATATAAGACATACAATCGTTGTGATTTTGTACGTTTACAAAAATAAATTAGATATTAGAAATACCCTATCATTTTTTTCACGCATTCCTAAAGGTGGAGAATTGCCTTCTCTCCCTGGGAATGCATATAAATATTACAAATACATCCCGAAATATAAACATTTCTTATTTTTTTAGGCTCCAATCCTATCTTTTTTAATGAAGAAATAAAGACAGCCCAAGGTATACCAAGTGCATTTAAGGATAGCAGATTGATATAAAAATATATCGAAAGTTAAATGAAAGAAAAACTGTAAAGTTGTTTAAACAAGAACAATTTTTGTAAAACATGAATACATTATTTGAGTGAATAGGTTGAACAAGATTAATTTTGACAAGACTTCCAGTTAGCCATGGTAGGGTGTGAACGAGAAGAAGCTTTTGTGTGTAACTTATTGAATAGTGCTTTATTTTAACCTTGACAGTTAGTGACCCAAAATTGTAGTGGTACTAACTTTTTAAAGCAATTTTGTTGTTTATAAGAAGACATTTTGCGGCATTTGTCCATACACAAGATAGGGAAATACGTTTGCCTATTTAAATGATGTCAGAAAGCGATAATCATGTGAGCACAAGTGAGATTGCGGATGATAGTGGGCCAGCTGTGGCACATAAATATATAGCTAGGTCGCTTGAAGACATATAAAAGTGTTTTCTAACCCTTATATTATGCATGGTTACTCAGATTTCGAAAAAAGAGAGAAGAGATGAAAGATGTTAAATCCGGACTGAATGCACTTGAGAATTCAGTAGAGTGGTTTAACAGCAAATTCAGAACTCCGTATAAAGGAACTCAGACAAAATTGGATGGGAAGATACTTGACAAAAGTCATGGGCGCTTAAAATTAGAATTATAGGGTCGAAAGTGGAACCTGATAATCCAGGGTATCAAAGTAGATCTCAAAGAACGTTTGGAAGAAAGAGTGGCGAGTGAGTTAATGAAAAGAGGACTTAAAATAGGCAATGCCGACAAGCTCTTTTTTTCAAGGAGTGCATAGACTGTCATCTGGGTCTGAATCGTAACGTGCGATCAGGTGTCAGATTTCGCAACTTGATTGACGGAGATCAAGCGTAGAAATCAGCTAAAAAACTGAATTAAGTAAGAGATCATGGGGTAACACCTGTTTTACCTCCCTAGTGATCTGACGAAAATATCTAAGTTCTTGGAACAAATGAAGGGTAGTAGTATACAAGGCGTTTAATTTGGGCCACCTACCGGCTTATCCTTTTTTATCTTTGTTTTATTCCAAACCTTAAGCCACCCACCCTCCTGTCATATCTTTTTTTCTCTTGGGCGTGTGGTAATCCTGCGAGAAGTAACCTCTAAGTCTCAATTTTAAAAAATCCTGGAGCGACCATCCCACATATTATTTGCTAAATTTTCTTTTCAAACATCAATACTCTACCCACCGCACGATTAAAAGAAACTATTTTCATACAGACCCTAGGCCAAATATCTGCCTATCCTCCAACTGTTTTGCTGAAAACTCACAGATCACTCACCCCTCCCTCCATCCTCCAATTCTTATTTAAAACGTCCTAGGCCAGTAAGACTCAAATTCTCAGAAAACACTACTCCATGCACCCACCCTACTCAAATTACCCCCCCCCAATCTTATAGCCAAAATTATATCTTATTTTGTAATCAAACCAAGAGTCCGCTGTGCAAGTGTAGATTAGCTAATGCTTGCTTTTCCCATGAGCCACCATGCCATCAAGTAATCTAGACCAAAACAAAGCCAGTAATTACAAAACACAACATCTGCAAGATGGTCATAAAAATATCTGCAAGACAGGCAGAAATATTTAGCACCTGACACAGAGAACCAAAGATTTATATAGATAAATAATGGACTTCAGTAAATATATATCATTAGAATTAATACGAAGTTATCATTAATAAGGGCGTAACGTCAGTACTATAAACACTGAAAGAAGAGGCATGCCTTCAAAGCGAAATAAAACTGTTAGGGTTTTTTTTCTTCTGAAAATAAAATAAATTGATTTTGACAGAATCAAATACCAAATCTTTGTAATTTTGTCTTCTGAAAAATTAGTCTTTTTTCGACAATATTTGATATAAACCTGGATACAAATGTTGCATGTACGGCAGGTCAATGTCTGTTGTGTCTCCTGTATTGTGCGTGCAACTGTTGTGTCCAAAATGGCAAAAGAAGAGAGGGTGACCCAAACCCTGGGTTCTATATACTACTAATGCCATGACAAAACACGAAAAGAGTACATAGAAAATCGTCTACACAAAACAATTACCATCTGTGGCCTTGGACGGAGTAAAAAGAATAAGAAATAAAGGCCTTTTGAGTATATGATAGTCTAACTTTTATACATGCATCTTTCGACAACAAATGTATATTCTTTTATTTCATCCTTCATTTGTTGAAATCAACAAACATTCTCTGTACCTATTATCATACAATTGATATTGATTTCCTTTTCCCAGTTTCGTTCCGTTTGATCTTATATTTCATAACCTTTATGTTTAATTTCCTTAGCACATTTTGTGGTCTGTCAGAGATAGCGATTTGAGATAATGGAGGTAACTCGTTTAATACATTCAGGACGTAATACAATGATTAGTCCCCCTACATATATAACTCACAGCACCCAAACAGATCCAAAGCATAATGGCTGGAAAATGGCGAAAAGCCTTCCAAATATATTGGTAATTTAGAAAGTTAATTTTGTGATGTTATATTTAATACAAATTGTAATACCCCATTAGAATCAAATAACTCTGTGGGGCTATGCAGTATTAATGGCATGCACAAAAGTTCTTTATAATGTAACATTAGCTTATATCATATGTCTCTCTCTTTCTCTCACTTCCCATCTTTCTCATATAGTTTCCTTAAAAAAACAAACGGTTTAATAATCACTAATTTGTACTTCTGGTAAAGTTGTACAGTCTGAATAAAGGTATTGATTTGACAAAAAATAATATTTTGAGGGCGAAAGCATAATTTAAGAGCTAGTTGCTAATGAAAACCTATATGTACTTTTAACTTTTCTTCGGCTCTAATGTTTCTTTCTACTTTTTCCTATCTCTACTTCATTATTTCTGTCTTCAGTTTCATTTTTCTCTTATTTGCATTTCTTTAGTATAGAGAATGAATAAAAGTGTATGAATATGGACTGATTCGAAAGAGGGTTTCTGTATTTTGCGATTACGGAAAATATTAATTGCATGTTTTGCTGCAAAAGTCAATTGATTTTTAATCTTATCTATTGGTCCACATTGTGCTGTAAATGAAAATGTTACCACGTATTAATATTATTTGTGGTTGGAGGCTATACTATTTTGCTTATATCAGAGGTATGTATTTTATATAGAAAACCAGTAACGATATACTAAGCATGCAGGTTATGTTCAAATATGGTAATTTGTTTCATGAATTGTTTGTATAGAGATGATATATATATATATATATATATATATATATATATATATATATATATATATATATATATATATATATGTATGTGTGTTTATGTGTGTGTGTGTGTGTGTGTGTGAATGAGTTTATTTGTATGTACCAAAACTATGTAGATTCATAAGTACAAAATCGGAAAATAGGTATTTTGTGTTTTTTTTAATGTTATTTCCTAACTCTGAATTTATATATCTACTTGGTAATTAGTTTATTATATAACAGTGTCACGAAGTTTTGTTTTTTTAGTTTAAGCATATTTTATTTCATAAATTTGTAATTGGTGATTACAAGAAGTACGCTATAGAAGGTAAAATATTAGAACGGAAGCCAGTGGCTTTTTATGTACTTCTCCTTTGAGCTACAAAAAATTTGAAAAATATTTAAATATAAATATATGGTGGAGAATATTAAGTTTTAATGACAAAAAATTAAAATTATTGATCTTCCAAAGTGAAAAATCTCTTGGTTAATCATTAGCATTTAGCCAATGTACAAGAAGCAAGATGATTAATAACGAGGGAGTAGATGAGAGACAAAGACAATAAATAGAAAGCAGTTTAAAGGAGAAATTGTTAATTAAAATGTGTCAAACATTTTATTGAAAGTTGAGAAAATAAGGAGGAAAGAAAGGGGAGCAACAAAAATAAATTATAAATTAAAAAAAAGCGAAATTAAAAGTGAACTGTGCTTCCTTCTAGAGCAAGTCGTTGTGGAGGCGACAGCGAATCATTTGAAAAAATAGGGGAAATTAATGTTTGCAGCTGTTCATGACCCGCAGAAGTGCAAGCATGTTAGTAATATTAATATATGCACGGTGCACGTAAGTAAATCTTTTTGACTTTTCAATACATTTATGAACTGCATCGAAAATACTAATGTTTACTTCATACGAAAGCGTTGTGCCACCATACAAGACGGTATTTAATGTTAAATTACCATATGGTACGAGAGATTGAAACAGTTCGATGCGTTGTTCTTGATAATAAACATAAAAAAATGTTGTGTACTTGATCCACATCTACAAAGAGGTGACCCGATTATATTCTATGTAAATAAATGTTGATTAAGTGAACTGCAATTTGTTCTAAGTCGAGCATGAAGAATTTGAAATTTCCTTCTATCCCAATAAAAGTGTCTGGGAACATGAGTATTGCGATTGTTTAATGTGCTTTTGAAGTTGTTATAGTATTGTCTTTGTGGATTCTGAATCGTACCCAGTACTAAATTCAGAAACTAACAGCATGCCACATCTCAAATGCAGATAAGAATATTAAGCTCCTTTCATACCTTACAAATTTCTTTTATTGTTGCCAATGTTCGATGTTACTGACTTTTTTTTTTAAAAAACAACAAATTGAACGGCGTCCGTAAATGTTGAAGCGCCATGGCTGGACTAGTCGATGTTTACGACGTGGGATTGAGCAGCTTCAGGCTATTCGGCAAATTCCGGGAGAGTCTGATACGAGTTTGGTCCCTATGAAGCCTTTATGATTAACTAGTTTATTTCCGTCTATGGAATAATTGACGAATAAATAAAGAACGTCGATGAAGATTAACCTAGTGTACAGCCGGTATGCGGTTTCAGAAGAGACAAAAACCATTATTAACGAAATTAAGGTATAATGTTATGAATGTTTTGACAAGCTGTATGTTGAATATGTAACAAGCAGACGATGTTTAGATACCGCACGTGCGTCCGGAACATCCCGTCATCCCTCCTTCTTGCATAGACTCTTCCTGCTTCCGGAAAACAACCGAAACTTTATTATTGTCTTTACCGTTGAGAGCCACATTTTTTAAAAAGCAAAGCAGTAACATCGAACATTGTCAAGAATTAAAACAATTCGTAAGGTATGGAAGGAGCCTAATATTCTTATCTGCATTTGAAATGTGGTATGCTGTTAGTTTCTGAGATTTAGTACTGGGTACAATTCAGAATCCATCGGGACCATACTATAATGGAGTCAATTTTACGAATCTCAAAAGATAATGTATTCCATTCTCGAATGACCGAAGGAAGAAAAGAGTTATAATAAAGACTAGTTCTAGCTTGTACATATTGGACATTTACGTCAGTTATGGCGACTAATATCACTAACGGATGGTGGAATCAGAGATATGAGATAGGGAGGGCTTGAACAAGTTGTCATTTTATACAAGAGTGTAAGTTTGTGTTTTTGAAGTCTGGATTCAAGACTTTCCCATCCTATTTCTCGAAGTAGCGCTTCAACAGATACTAATTTTGTCGCACCAGTCACAATTCTGGCTGCCTCATTTTGTATTTTTGCGAGTTCTCTTTTCTCGACTAATGTACAGTTGTCCCAAACAAAATTACCGTATTCAAGAATAGGTCGTATAAAAGATGTAAATATAATTTCTAAAGATTTTCTGTCAAATTGGAATTTGAGTTTACGCATTACATTATTTCTTGACCATGCCTTTTCCTTTACATAGTCTATTTGTTTGTGCCATGAGCAGTCATTTGAGAGAAATACACCAATTCTATGGCTGAGCATATATAGTAGTGGATGGAAGGGTTTATTAATTTTCCTAGAAATTGTCATGGATTCAGTTTTAGAAGGGTTGAAAGATACAAGCCAATTATTTGCCCACTGAGAAATTTTTCCAAGTCATTTATGTATGTCAAGAAAAGTAAGGGGCCGAAAACGGAGCATTGGGGTACAACAGCTCTAATACACCTCCACTCTGAAAACACGCCAGGAAGTATCACTCTTTGTCTTCTGCTTTTACTCAGAGGGACAAAAACATATGATCGACTTACAAATCAAAGAAATTACTGGTTGTATACTCTCTTTGTTATATTTACTTGTTGTGCTTTCTTGTGAGGATTAGGTTATTGTCCACTGTTATAGAAGTTATCGCTCATCACGTTGTTCACGTAAAAAGTAATTGATCTTTATCATGTAAATAAAGAACAAATCATTGATCCAATGGAAACAATATCCATAAATTGTAGAGATTTAGCTGATGGGCCAAAGCAAAGAGATCTTTGTGTCCGCTGAAAACTCGTTGTTCACCTGAAATCGAAACTATCTTTCCATCAGAATGGTGCTTTGACTTCATATTTAGCTCTTTCAATTAACGTTCTGTTTGTTTAAAAGCTAATTTTTAACACAAAATTTGAAGCTGAAAGAAAAGATAACATATATATATATATATATATATATATATATATATATATATATATATATATATATATATATTCTTATTGAAAGTAAATTTGCTGCTAATTCATCTCAGATTAAATAGATTTTAAGGTCTACCTTTTTTATTCAATGAAAGAAAATGATGATGATGCTTCTCTTTTGTTACCATTCCTCTTTTAAACCTAAGTTTTCATTCCTCATAGTAAAACTATTTTACCTGCAATAAACTAGGTACATCTATGATGTGGAAATGGAATATTGTATTTTTATATACAGTATGAAATCTGATTTCACTTCTAACTCTTGCATAAAGTAAAAAGAGCAATTAATGGTTAACATTATTCAGCACATGTTTATATTATTTTATATACATTTAGAGGTTCAATAAAGATGTGCAATTATGGATTCAGTTATTAATTCTTCGTGTAAAGTGTGTATGTTATTAAATTATCACATTACCATGTCTACTCCTTTTCGTTTTCATAGCTATACTTCCCCCCCTTCTGTCTCACGCACACGCACGCACACACACACACATACACACTCACGACATTTTACAAATGTATCCAAATCTAATTTTTAAGGCTAATACGTGCACAAATAGTGTTTGGATATGAAAATCGAAGCAATGAAAATAGCTGGATATATATTCAAGATGGTTATAGAGCAATCCTAACTCACACGCATACATACCACAACGTTGTCATATTTAAAAAAAATTTATACTTTCCTAATGGATTGTAAATGGATTGCTTATTCTTTCCTTTTCTTTCTTCTTCCTTCATTATTTTCTTCCTCTTGTATTCTTTTGTTTGTAAATCCCTTTCTTTACTTTAATTTATCCCTTTTTATAACAATAATTAGTTGACTGGACTCATTCTTGACTAATAATTTAAAACTTCGTAACACACACACACACACACACGTACACACACAAACATATATATGTATATATAATACCATGCCTGCTTTGTAAAGTGGATAACGTTTTTAATATAATTATTTTGATTTTGACAATTGAATTGCTATGCTTTGGGTTTAAGCTTTCTTGACTCTGTTGCTAATCAATTTCTCATGGCATGCAATTTTGAATTACTTGACTAATAATTTAAAACTTCGTAACACACAAAAATTATAATGTTTGGATGTGTAAATGCTAAATAGTTTTTGTGGTAATGAGCTACAAAACAAAAAATTGAATCTTTACAAAGCTTTGCACGCGCTTAGTGTTGATCCAGTTCGATTTAAACGTAAAGATTTGGAGATTATTGTTACCAGTACACTCATTCCGTCGCAAACAAACGTAAATCCATACGCATTAAATCTAAGATCATTTTAATTTGTAGATCCAAAGTTCCTTCAGGCGTCCATTAAGAGACAATTTCCTGAGTACACTTTCGAACCTATTGAGGAGCCAACGGTAGTAGAAGTTCAGGGCATTCCGAATGACAAACAAAGCATGAACGCTGTGAAAGTGTATTTCACGAATACAAAAAAGTCTGGTGGCACCAAGGCAGCTGACTTTTATGGGACACCTAATCCATGCAATGGGTTTTGCTTTATCGACTTGAAAGAACCTGCAGGTATTGAATATTGGTTATGCATACCTTCCCCTTGCCATATACATATATATATATATATATATATATATATATATATATATATATATATATATATATATATATATATATATATATATATATATATATATGTGTGTGTGTGTGTGTGTGTGTGTGTCTGTGTGAGTGTTTGAATGTATGTAAAAGTGAAAATGTATGTAAAAGTGAATATGTCCGTGTACCAGTTCATACATAGAAAAAATTGCTAATTCAACAGGGTATCAATAATATGTTCATCCTTTATAATAAGAGATGAACATATTACTGATATAATGTTGAACTAACCTTGTCAGAGGAGCTTAGTTGTATACAGCCTGAGCATTATCTGCATCTGCGAAAAACGTTCTCAAAGATCAACAACTTGAATAAATAACATCCCTACAGACACAAAATGGACACACGCAAAGATAATGGGGCAATGCACTTATGTCAAATTAGAGTGGACTTTACAGTGGTTTGACTGAAAGTCTTTCTTTTTTTCATTTGTGCATATGACATTACTGATGACCCGGCAACCACTCTGTGAAGAACTAGTGGAAAAGAAGACACACATTAGTTTATATAATAAAAGATCTTGCGCCATCTATAGAATGGCTCTATTTTGAAAGGCTGAAGAGCACGAGGAGAGGGTTTTGTTAGAGTATTGAATATGAATATTGTAACTGGGGAAAATATATTTTAGTCATATTCTTGTTAGCAGCCAAGCACAAAATAAGATTATGAACTTTGTTTTAAACTGCGGAAGTTGTCCGCTTTCGGTTCTCTTGATTCGGGCCAGCAGGTATGTTTGTTTCCTTTCGCCGAATCCAGTAGGCTTCCTTTTCTCTTCTGGTTGCAAAGCACCAGTTTAGAATGTGGGTTATATCCGTTAAGATAATATCATCAAAATTGTTGCTACGCGATAAAAATGTTCTGCTACTGGGCTTCTGTAAAGCAATTATGTATGCGAATCAGATATGTGCAGGTTGATTCTCTTTCTCTTTCATTTTCTGTATTTCCATTATGCTGCACTGGTGAGACATATGGCATTTTCTGTTTTACTAGTGATTGTGTACCTGTGGATGGCACGTTTTTTTAACCGTGGTTGTGCTGGAAAACACAAAGTTAAAACATTAACTGTAGCTAAGATTATGCATTCAAGTTTAGACATGTAAAGGGCTATATTCGTACCAGTTTCAATAATTTGGAGATAGTTTTCTGAAAATCAAAAAATAGTTACATTTCGGGACAGTAGTACTAGTTTGACAAGATAACGAGCAGATGATTTCTTAAACATTCATGTTTGCCGTATTTCTTTGCATGTTTGTATCACTTTATCATGTGGGATACTGGCTTGCAGGGAAGTGACATCTATTACAGCAAGGCACGTATTGAATGGTGGGTTCATCTAATTTTCCTTTTAACAAGATATTTTTATTTGCGGTTAAGATGAACATATTGGGATTCGTGTATTGGCTATTTCGTGCATTGGCTATTTCGTGTATTCTCAGTGTACTAAGACACTGTCACCATGGTGTAGGCATTATTAGAGGTAATCGGTCTCCCAGATCTGTTTAGTTTTAGAATGTAAAACATTTCTGCCCTTGGGTTTTCAGGTTTAGATATTTACATCCTCTTATATAGGTGTCCTTCTTTAAATGATTTCATTGACGATGAGGGGATAGTAGCATGTGAGGAGGCATGGGAAACAAGATTTATAATGAAACTACCAACCCGCTACCTCCCCAAACAGCTGGAAATTTCGCAAAATTTGAACATTTTGAATTGCAGGTGAAACATTATATCGAAATTAATGGCCACTCATATGCCAACATCTTATGGGCAAACTTGAAAGCTCACTCTTAGCTGCCGTGTCCTGTATAAACCACTCTGATGTTTACGTTTCACTGCTGATATGTAGAATAAAAATTTAGACGATTAATAAGCCGTTGACTGTTCACCACTCTGTGAAATTCACAAAAAAACAAAACAAAAAAAAAAAAACAAAACAAAAAACAACGGGTATTTACTACCAAAAACAATCTTAAGCACACCCCACGGGGACGTATGTTCGAAACCAACCGACAAATACCAATACTTTCTCCCATGAAGCTGTCAGTCATAACACTGCATTTTCTTCTCCAAACGCTGAGAATGTCATTTTTTAACAGCTAAGGGTTGTATTGTGATATATAAGCTATCTATTTTTAACCAATGCTTATTTGTTACAGTGGTCAAGAGAGTTTGTGAAAGAGCACACACCATATTTGGACAAAAGGTGAGTCCAGTTCTACCATACTACGAAGAGCTGGGGCACGCAATAAAACTCGGAGAGAACCCAATCAATATTATATCGGAGAAATTGGAACTGACAGGAATAGATCCGGACATGTTGAAGTTTATCAGTGAAAACATGGAGAAAGAATTACAACATTTCATGAATACTCATCAGATTAGATTAGTCGATCAAAGTTTAAATTCATTGACTTTCTCTCCTGTTTTGGTGAGAACTTCCAGTGTTAGAGATGAGTCTGCTATGAATATTGGGCCAGAATGGAAGGCATGTGTAAAGAAAGCATTCAATGAGGAGTTTCTTCTCCAATTAAATGTGGAAAGCTTAGAAATAAAGGATGAAAGAAAATGGAAATATCTTCAGGAGATGAAAGAAGAACTCTGCAGAGGGACACCGCTAGTAAATTTGTACGAGGATTCGCATCCCCGTACTTTTAAATTTGTGTGTAAGAAGTCAGACAATAATATTCTCAAATCTTTGAAAGTTAAGATTGAATCTGAAGAACCACCGGAAGATTCTGTGACTGAAATCTTATGCGGATATAATAAACTGAAACTGAAGGCATTTAAGGCAATTGGATTCAAGTCTGATATCAAATCTAAGACTCAGGTCAAAATAAAACTTCATGTGAATGATGGTAAACTTGAGTTGACGGGTCCTAAAAAGAACATTCAAGAAGCTAAGGCTGCAATTTCTGAGAAATTGGGGTCACTGGAAGAAAAGTCATACTTACCACCTAATCCAGATTATCTAGAAATCCTCAAATCTCCGCAATTGATAGAGCAAGGTAACCGAGAAATAGAGAAAAGAAATCTCAGGGGTATTTGGGAAATATCTTCAGACAGTGCTAATCAGACAATGGTTGTTTGTTGCGAAGATAGCCAGAAAGATACTTTCGAACAGATAAAGAAAGTAATATTTGGACTTCTTGACACAGGCTTCATTATCATTGAGGAGGATATGGGGCATACAGACTTGGATAGTTTAAAGAATAAATTCAGAGAGATCGAAAAATCTCTTAAGCCCTTTGCAAAAGGTGAGTTTCAGGAAGACTCAAAATGTGTAAGGATCACCTGTCGGAAAGACTTGATGGTGGGATTTAGACAACAACTACAGGATTTAATTAACCGCAATCTCATTTACACATGTGAAGTTTCCATAAAGGCTGCAATAGCAGAGTACATGCATGATCAAATGAATTCTCAGATTACACAAGGCATTCAAGAAGCTTGTGGAGAAATTCCAGATTGGCACTTTAAAGATGGTAAGTTCCACATAACCGGCAATCAGATTGTTCGCTTGAAGTGTACGGAAGTACTGAAAAATCTATCCTCTAAGGTTATATTTACATGGAGATCAATCGAGCGCATAGGGATAGAAAAATACTTCACAAGTGGCGCCGATAAGGACATGGATTCGAAAGAAACTAATTGCCATTTGAAGATTCTAACAAAGCATGAGTTTCAAAAGCAGAAGTTTCGTGCAATAGCGTTGACTGAAGAAGGTCAAGCCCTGGGCATAAGTGTAACCGACCTCTATAATCAGCCCGTGGATGGCATTGTGAATGTGGTAGATGAAGATCTTGCAAAGTTCAGAAAAGGTAAGTGATTAAAATGCAAAAAAAAAATTATTATATCTAGTCAGAAGGGATGACGAAATGTAACCTACATTTTGGTATTCAGAAAAAGAAACTAGGTCTTGCTGAGTTCCTTCCAAGCCGGTGTCCTAGTCTAAACTTGTTCCTTCCTGATGTCGCGCATACCATCTCATGGCAATTTTATACTAGTCTTATTTTTTTGAACTCTCCGTTCTGTTATAATAAAAAAAGTGCTTATCCCCCAATCTAACATTTTAAGTCAATTCCCCTCCTTCAAATTATCTCTAAAACTGTTCATACTATAAGGACCTTTTTTTCGTTATCAGCGTGTGGAGGAAAGCAATCGGAGCGAACATCGTATGCCCGTATGTCATATAATTAAGTTTTCCATTATGAAAATAAATAACATTAATACTGCAAACGAAAATTGCTTAATTTTACATTTTTAAATATGTAAAGGGCAACATTTTTTCCCTATCTCCAAAGAGTGGGTGTTTGGGGAAAGTCTGGAGATATAGAAAAATTTCGGTCCGAGCTCCTTCTCTCTCTGTCCCTCTCTGTCTGTCTGTCTCTCCCTTATATATATATATATATATATATATATATATATATATATATATATATATATATATATATATATATATATATATATTCATTCATATCTTCAGAGATTAAAGCCTTGTCTAAGATCACACACTTTTGTCTTCGTTATCAGAACGATGGGGCAACAATGATTACATATGCTGTAAAATTTGCATATAACAAAGACCAGTGTCTATAATTAGATATCTGACTCATTTCCACAAACTTTGATTCCCAAAATGAAATGTTTAATTCCAATAATATTCTAGCAGTTTGTGTGTTGTGTAAACATCTCGAATTCATACAAAAATGCACAAATCGACGAAAAGAATCTAAGTGTATGGATCATTTTAATAAAGCGTAAAATATATTTAACATTAAAATAGTCCTGTTAACATGTGTACAACCAACTCCTTCGTGTATCATGGTGACACTGTGAAATACAGTGCACATTCATATGAAATACATAGAGAGAACGAGTCAATAGTAGCATTTACGTCAAATGGGTTTATTGCATATGTTTTTCTGAAAGCAGAAAATTAATAAAATAATTTTGTATCTGTTAACGTTCCATAATGTATGAAAAGAGATGTAATTGCGTTTAATACTGTTGTAGAATAAAAACATCTGTCTACCTGTCTGGAAATGTTGCATCTGATTTTTTATAGATAGCATGTACAACATCGCGAATATTGAATTAAAAGGTCGGTTTTGAGAATTCTTTGGGACAAAAGTAATTCATGTTAGAAACTGCCATTATACACTTATGATCAAATCCAGTCGTTTGCTACCGGGTATTAGAGAAATGATTTTTTCTCTTTACAGGCGGAAAAGAGATAGAGAGAGAAATTTCAAATTACATCGAAGAAAACGGAAACTTGACTGAAGGTCAAGTGTTCGTTACTGGTCCCGGGAAACTTCCATGTTTAAATATTATTCATGCTAGGGCACCAAAATGGCAAGGTGGAAAGGAAAATGAGGATAGGACTTTGAGGAAAACAATCGAGAACATTCTAACCACGGCTGAGTCAAAGATGATTCGGTCCATAGCAATGCCCATGGTGGCATGTAGGTCGACTTTCGGATATCCAATCAAAAGAGCCTCTGGGGTAATAACGACTTTGGTTCTTACGAATTTGGCATTGTGTATGAAGAAACAAGAGTCATAATAAACCTTGTTTTCATATAGGTCTTTAATTGCAATTTGAATCTAGGGTATACAGTTCCTTTGAACATTTATGTATCTCTAAATTACATTATCATCTACATATTGTATACGGCCAGGTTTCAATACCCTATTTATGCACCTCAAGTTGAAAACAAGACCAATAGTTATTGTGGACTCTTACAGGTTTCTGACGATATCAAATGGTGGAAACTGCATGGTTCTTTTTAGATGAGTTCATCAACTATGTCACAAAATACATTTTTCTAAGCATGACATTAATCTATTGAAGAAATGTCCACAACTTATTAGACACTTTGTACGGCATGTCTACTTTGAGGTCATATATATATATATATATATATATATATATATATATATATATATATATATATATATATATATATATATATATATATATATATATGAGCCAGTTAATGCAAAAACCGGCCAAATGACACTGAGCGCGAAACGCTAAAAAGCCCCACTCAAAGTATGACGGCAAATGTTTGTACGTCACGATTACGCGGAAGTGATTTGCCATTTTCAAGAGTGACCGATACTAGTTTCAAGAGAAACTCTTTGCAAGTTTTTCATGGATTCTGGAGATGACAATACATTTAGGGTAAGTTAATCCTTAATATTAAATAAATATTTCAAAACAGTGACAAAATGAAGAAATGTAATTAATATAATCATTTATGTATTTATCGTAACTGATAAATTCGATTATTCTTTGCTTATCAACAAATGAATCTAAACCTTATACAATTTATGAATATATATAATATTTTGAGAGAAATGTCCTATTTTTCCTTGGTAAATTAAAAAAATCAAATATAATAATTTTTTCAAACATTTGTTAGCACTTATATGTTCTGTGACCTTTCGGAAAAAAAACAACCAGAGGAAAGTTTAGTTCTGCAAAATAGTGTAAAATGGGTAGAAGAGTTATGTAGGACAAAACAAATTACTTGTAACAGTGTAGGTTTGGTGGCACAATCGGTGGAGCTATAGGTACATTTTCAATAATTTTACATGACGATCTTTGAGCAAATCCCATTGTCACTTTTTCACACCATTTGTCCTTGTTACTGAAACTAAATTTTATGCTTAGGAAAATTGTAATTGTAAAAAAATAGAAGATGATAAAATTAACATGTTTATTAATTATTTTATAATCGAGCTTTTTGTAGAAGTCCATTTAATCCTAAAAATAATTAGAAATAGAAAGACGTAATTAAAAAATATATTTTACAATAGCAAACTGAAGTAATTTTGTAATGTAGGGCAAAATATTTCATGATCGTTGAAATAAATTATATTCTTTTGTTTTAGCGCGTATTTTTTGCGGGTACACTCAGGTAAATTATAGTATGTCAATCGATATTATCTTTTTTATTTAATGAGAAGTAGTAAAAAATATTATCTGATTATTTGCATTAAAACTTTTTTTCGTCTAGAGTTTTGGGAAAATATCCATGACCACAAATTTAAATAAAATGAAAGAATCGTTATCTGCCCAGTAAATGATGGTTTTCTTTTTTTTTCTTATCGATTTAAACAAAAAGTTTTTTGTTCAAATCATTTGTGTATTAAGTGTAAATTGCGTTTATTATTTTAATAGGAATTGGAAGATATATTTGCAGAACACTTTAGTAGGGTTTCTGTATCCACATTTCAGTCTCCATCGCTAGTGTCTGACGATGATGCTGTTCCATATAATACGATAGACCTAGACGAAAGCGCAAGACGATTTCTTGATAATGTGAATAATTTTAACCCCGAGGACGAAGAATCCAACAGTTAGGAGGAAACCATTGATAGTGAATTTGACGACTTAGTCATTGAAAAAAATAGAACAGAGGTCAGTTTAAGGACATTGGTCAATTTTATCAGAAAGGGTTCAGGTGTCCGGGATTATATACCATTTATGACCGCATCTTAAACATGAGAGAAATGCGAAAGAATGAGAAAGAAGCAGTACGCATTCGCCGAGCTGATGGAGGTACTACCTGACAGTGGATAGACTGGAAAAGATATCTTGCCCAATTCTTCAAGCTCCTGAGAGGCATATGGTACTCTGTTTACCAAATTTTAGGTCATCTTTGTACATTAACGCAATGTATAATAATGCCTTATACACAATTTAAAGATGCTGATATTGTTCACAATGAAGGATCATAACGCTGTATAATTATTCTGCGAATGTTATTGGATGGAATAAAGGTTTACATTATTTTGCCTACGCTTTCATGCAAACTTTTGTTAACTTTATTGGTTTCATTTTTCTCCGTGATTGAAGAAAATAAGTACATATGAAATGTTTCATTAGTACGTAGTCATGCACTTTGTGTGTGTGTGTGTGTGTGTGTGTGTGTGTGTGCAGAAGACACCAATGTTTTCGAGTAGTTGCTGACGCACCAGGTATACTGTTTGTGAAGAAAGCCTCGGATAAGGAATATATCCAAATCAATATTGTGAAGATAACGGGACAGACGATCGAGGTCGACAAGCGTCCAGACCTGATGCAGAGTGAATGACTGAGTAGACATCGTAAAGAGTATTTGTTTAAGAATGTGAGTAGATTTGTCAGACCCTGCTTTCAGGACATCACATGTTCAAGACCCTCAGAGGAGTGAGGGGATTTGTCAGATCCTGCTTTCAGGACATCACAAGTCCAAGACACTCAGAGGAGTGAGGTTCCTTATGTTATTATTTAGCATACCTTTAGTGAGACTATGTTATAATAATTAAATATAATTTAAGCATCGACATCTATTTATTGTCGTCATTTGAGTATTCGAATATGAGTACAAAATAAAATTGCACAAAAGAATATGTCGCAACTCCATTCCCTGACTTAACACAGTTCAAAAGATATATGTGCCGATAATAAAAGCTGCATCATAAATATTGAACCCAGTTAACTGAAATGTTTTAGTATTAAATAACTAAACATCATTTCACGGCATGAAATACGTTTAACGAGAAATTGCAAGTGTCTCTATTTATGTAACCAGTTCAACTATTACGTTACAGTTTGTGCAACGGTGCCTTAACATCATGACTTTGCGTTGTGATAGCGGTATGGATTCCTTCTCAAGCCCCTGGATAAAAACCTGACGCACTAATTTATATTATTATGGTTTCAAAACATTACTCTTATCATAAAATGCAAAAAGGTAAATATCGAAATTGTATGTCATACGGCCGGTTTTCCATAAAGACTTCATATGAACAGCTGATGATTTCGACGCGACTACTTGACCATTTGGAGTTATTTGTGTTACCTGCTTTACACTTGCAATAGAAACAGATGTAAATGGAAAGTTTTTAGGACATAACAATGTTTTGAATAGTTTATGAGAAATCCGTATATGCATATTTGGCTCTTGAAATTATTGCAAAAATACCAATTACGTTAGTTCGAACTATTTTAGGTTTTAGACACTTTAGATAGTTGTTTTTTAAAGTCTTGACTTTATTTTCTTCAACCTTCCAAATTTATGATTTTTTTCCAATACAATGATGTATCTGTAATAATGATATATTTTCCCATTCTTAACAGAAACACGGGGTTTAAATTTCATTTTTGTAGTTGGAAAACGACCAATCATTAGTGTCGCGATATACTTTTTGCAGTCAATTCTTTAACAGGCAGTATGCGTTAAACATCCATAGAATGCCTTAGAAAAATGTTTACAATATGGTTTCAAATAGTCGATATATTACGATTTTAATCACCTACATAGAAGTTGTTGGCAAGATTGAAATAACAATTCTAAGTGAGGCAGATATACAATACACTAATCAGATATTGCATATTTCAAATCGATCTTAAACAAAGTATGGTGTGTTTAACATTATACAATCTGAAAATGGTTTTACTCTTCGGTTTAGGAGCCAACAGTTACCTTACTTTTCAGATACTGTTGCAGACGATCATCAATCTCTGTCCTACAAGGTTCCAATCCATTCGTGAAATTTACATCTGTGACACGGATCCAACTAAAATTCACAGATTAAAGACATTGGCAGAGGGAATGTTTGGATCTCAATGCTTTTCCATTCCAATGGGGAAAAATCTGCCACTGGGCCAAAGTAAGTGCATTCATCGGCATAAGATTTAATTATTTAGAACTAAAAATACATTTAACCAGCAATAACATAAAGTATTTTGCCTTGAGTAATTATAGTGTTGATGAATCATAGATTGACCCATTCTAAGATTTATATATCATAAGATTGACTTGTTTGAGTTTGGGCTTGTTTATATTTGTTAGAATGTATAATTTCAATTTCATAGGAGATGCTTAAATTAACATGAATTTAGTTATCGATTTAGGAACAAAACTGACATGCTAAAATGTTTTCAGTGTATGATCCCTATTTTTCTTTTCAAACGCATACATTGATACTTTTCCCGAGTTGACCGTTTGTCTTATAAGGATTTAGATATGATATAGCAAAAGAATAGAGGAACAGAAACAGGTTTAAGGACAGGTGATAGAGGAAGAAGAAGGATTATTATGATGATCTGTCATTGATGGTTAGCTCGATAGTGCTTGATAAAAAAATCATATCATACCGTCTATTTCTCCTATCCGCAATTGTACCATTCGGATCAAAACCCAATATCTGGGAGTTTAAAATGTTTGGTCTACTTGGGTCTCATCTTCAGTCTTGCATTAAAATTTTAAACTTATTAATTTCCGATTTCCTCCGAAATAAAAATAAAATGCGTCGGGGAAATAAATATTTCAGTGTTTTTTCTTATCAGAATTTCTTAAAAGCAAAAAACCAGCGCAGTTTCAAGATTATAATGATCACTGACATTAGCGGGGCTATAGGGAAAAGTTCCGAGTCAATCACCTCTTCAAATGAGATAATATCGACTTCTGATTGGGTTATGCCATTGATAATGTTGACGATAACAGTTTGGATTAAATTTGTTTGTCCAGCAATCGGACCAAAACCCGATAAGAAGGTCAAAGAGAGGTGGAAGACTATCGTTGAAAGGAGAGGTATTAGGACCATACCTTTGCTAGGCGGCCGAAAGGTTATAATTGCTTGGGGCGACTTGGCCAGATTGTCGGAATGCACACCGCGATTAAAGGTAATAACTGCACTCAATGTCTATTCACCCATATTTTCTGTGAGAGTATGGATATCGCAGAGTGCAAAGATCCTTGACCTGTAGAAAAGAATAGGTGAAAGAGTCTTCTCTTGTGATGAAAGAATAGGCGAAAGCGTCATTTGAAGGCTGAAAAAGGTAGTGAACACTTTCATCGACCAAGTGCACACATGTTGTGGTTTTTATGTCGTTCTTTTAACGTTTCTTTTAATTTTATACGTTGTTAACTTCATGCTAGTTAATTGTTTTCTATCGCGTCTGAATTGTTCATCTAAACTGTAAAGATGTTTGTTTTGTTTTTTTCCTTTTCGTGTTGTTTCTGTTTAAGTTTCTTATTTCTTTTTCATTTGATAAGGAGCGGTACACGTGAGTTCTCGCATAGCATTTTTTGACATTTAGATTTCCATGAACACTATTATATATTGTCTTTGAATTGATTCTATATTTTCTTTTTTACTTCTTTGATAGACATCCTTTTTATTATTCTTTAAAAACAATAAAAATAAGGAAAATCATGGAGCCGAAGGAGACCACAACTAAACCAAGGAAAATGAGGACATAACAATATAATCTTTAGAATTTATAATTCTGTTTTAATCTTTGAACGTTCACATTGGCACCTTTTCTTATTTCATAGCTTCCATGTACTGTCTTTTGTAATTTTTTTGAACAATCACCTACAAATTCTAGAAAATAGAAGTTGAGAAACAAACAACCTGTACACCTTAGATTTTGATATATTTTTATATTCTGTTTCTCGCAGGCGGATATTATCGTCAATCCTAGTACTACGTTTCCAGTTTTAGATGGACACGTCGCAAATGGTCTGAAAAAGCTGCCAGTAACAGCGGGAAATTTGACTTAGAGTCGGAGTGCAAGAAGAAGGAGCCAAATGGGGGCCTGCAGAAGGGATCATTTGTGGCTACTGACACCCCGCATATGCCATGTGACCAGATCCTTCATTTGAGGGTCGAAGGCGATTGGGGCAGCATTGATGAAGATGTTTGTTTTCAGACTTTACAGACTTTACAGAAACACACACACACACACACACACACACACACACACACACACATATATATAAACCTAGGGTATGTTGCTTATGGGGAGTCGGTGTTGGGAAGAGTAATTAGCAAGTTTCTAGGAGCAAGTATCATAATGTACAGTATTCACAAGACTGTATGATAACATGGATTAGTTTCGTAAAATGGACCGTCCATAATGTCTTAAAATAGGGAATTCTCTGAATACTTTTCGGTATATAGATAGACAGATAGAGAGATAGATATTGTTTCACGCAAAGGGCAGTTCAGAGACCTTTCGTTATTATATCATAGCAATATTTCAATGCAGACTGTAAGAAAGAGATGTACTCATTTTTCGATGGAACATATGTAGCATTCATTACGGTCATAATATCTCTTTATAGATTTTTAACTTTGTCTCCGGTTCTTAGCGCAGAATAATTTTTACCGTACAGCTGATATATCCTACTACAACAAAGAACCATATTGAAAGAGAGAATTTATATCATTCGACCGTTTGACCTTTCATAACAGAGCACATTCAGCCCTGTTCTTTATCTGATTCCATTTAATTGACTAAACAAGGGAAGAATCGATCTATGACAAGAATTGCAATAACAAATTACCGTCGTTATGATCCTACCTCTAACATCTGAATCTGTATTTTTCCATCAGATTTTAAAAAGTTACATAAAATCTTGCATGGATTATGCCTTGTCGAGGAAAGTCAAGTCCATCGCTTTCCCCACCATAGGGACAGGGAGTATTGGGTATCCCAGAGATGTTGTAGCTAGGTGCTTCATCCATGCCATAGCAGAGTTTAGTCAGGCACTCACAAGTGGATCTCTTGAAGAAGTCATAATTGTGATTTATCATCGGGACAATGAGACGACAATGGTAAGGTCAAAAACGTATTTAAACGACGAGAATTCTGATTTTTGTTCCTTTATTTTCCTAACCTCTTCCGTCCAAAATGAGAACAACTTTTTTCAGCCATTCCCAAATTTCTCACTATGCTTCAGCTTGATAGGAGCAGCCTGTGGTTATCTACGAAGCTTATGCCAATGCCGATTGCATTGACTGTTCTGAGTGCCGATTTATAAACAAAATCTTGCTATCACTGTGCTTATTGATTTTAATTATTTGTAATTTTTGAAATTATACAAACTCTTAGCTATTTCAAATTGAGCGTTCTAACAGAAGTTGCTAGAGTGCAGTTTTATTCTCATATTACCAAATATTTAAAGACGTCACATGTATATAATCATGTGTTTAAAAAAAATGTAACACTTAAGATTAAGATGAATTATAATAATATATACTACAAAATTCTATATCTGGAAATTCTTTAGGTAGTGCGAGACCCAACAGTTATTATATATTTTATGTGCACGATTGAAACTGTCATTTACTGCGCTCCTTTCAAAGCAGTTACAGAAAAAGAAAAAAAAAAAAAAAAACCCCAAATAATATTTCTTTGGCATTTAAGTATCCATGTCCATCTTTTGAGTACATTGGACAACTGTTAACCAAATCTACTATTATATTCGTGGTGTACACAAAATAGACACGTCAGATTATATTATAATTTGACACGCAAAATCTAAGGTACAATGGAAATGGCATTTTATTCAGGTACATTCACACACATACATAATACATACATACGTGTGTTTACATTATATACATATATATGTATATATATATATATATATATATATATATATATATATATATATATATATATATATATATATAATTAGATACGCGGACATTACAGGATGCAAGACTAGATTTCACATTGGAAATGGAAAACAAAACTTAATCAGTAGCGAACTGTGAATGAATACAAAAGTGTCATCAGACAGGTGTTTAATTGCGTATGTAGTAGGTCCTTTACTGGTCCAGAGGATGGATGTTGACAGCAACTAATGGTACAGTATAACTAACCCCACAAGCAGGTTGTATACACAAGTTTAAAGCTAAGTTGTACTAAGCATTCAGTTATAACGACAATTGGCTATATATTGACCTATGAAACAGACTTAAGTTCGCAAAATATAAGTTTTATATATATATATATATATATATATATATATATATATATATATATATATATATATATATATATATATATATATATATATGATTGCCAGGCATTTGAACAAGAACTCATGAACCTGTTTGCCAAACGTCCTCGCAGATTGGTAGCCAATGTCGAGGAGGAAGTCATGGAAGAAGAACAAAAAGAGGAAGAGGAAAAGGGTATCCTTCAGTTCCAATTTTCTAATGTGCTGCTTAAACAGTCTTAAGTGATAATGAGTCTTTTATTAATTAAGATATATCCCATGCCATAGGACCCTATAGTATTCTGGTTATTCACTGTTTGAAATAGGATAATATACACACTCTGATCATACAATTATTGGAATAAAAAATCCCTAGTTTTTTATATTGCAGTACTATGCTAGTATCTTTAATAGTATTGATCCTTAATAGTATTGATAGGGCAAGAGAAAACCTGCGTGAAAGACACTAGTTTACTCCAATAAAAGTTCTATTCAACTGCTTTGCCGATTTTCAATTGTTTTGCATTTTATTAAAGAGAACTATACACTTTTTAAAATCATTTGTCTTGTGCAGATATTTCTGGGTTATTGTGACCTCCATCATTTCATCATTCTTCTTTCTGTCTATCGTTTGTGTCTTCCTTAACAGGAGATATAACTAATACTGCTAATTTTAGTAAAGAATTTTGTAAAGCATCAATATAATTTCTTATAAACCTCTAGTAAAGTATACATTGGAAACGTGCATCCATTAAAATATAGATAGTTATAGCATTCTATAGGAAAAGGAGGGAAGAAGAAGAATGATAAATGGCAGCCAGCATCCGGTTATTCATCTCCGGCAAATCCGCTGCCTGGACCCCCGGTACCAGTGGGAACCTACCTACTCCCAAATGGTGGATATCTGACCCTAAAACATGGCTCACTTGAAGTTTCAGGGGTAATATTTGTCTTACATGTTCGACAGATTTGCATTATTTGATTTCTCTTTTCGCGTTACACTTCAGTAATGCCTACTTAAGCAAAAATAATACAATTTCGAGACGCGTTGATAGCACAAAAAACAAAGGTGTTGCAAAAAAGGTATGTCACAAAAGTATTTTATTGAGCATACCCAAACTGGAGCTCAAAGTTCCTGATGCGTACCCTTTCAGAGCTATCGTTTTATCTTCCCGTTCCATTATCAGCTAAAATGATATCTGACTAATAAATTTTAAAAAGCAAAGTAAATATATGCCCATCCATCATGACAAAATATATCACCCCACTCTCAATCCCATTTTTCTTTGTCAATTTAGAAACTGATTCCAACACATGTTCAGAAAGTTCAATAGATATATAATTTTAAAACTGAAGTAGAGTTGATGATTACAGTATGGACACCAAGAATATTAATATAGTGTGTTCTAGTCATAAATTCAAGTGTCCAACTAGTAAAGTGTATTAATAGTAGTTGTGGAAGATTTATTTTCCAAGAAGAGCTGGAGAGGCGTAAAATATCATCTTAATAAATTGCAAAGTCTGTAAATTGTTCCAATAGTCTTTTAGCCTTTAACATACCCCCAAAATGATATTTAGACTGTCGATTTCTTAATCGCTAGGTATGTAGTTCATTCTCTGCTTTTCTTGTTTTCTTTATTTTGTTTTACACTAACAAAGCAATTGACCAAACCGTAGTCAGTCATAAAGAAGCAAGAATAACAATACAACAGTGGCTTAAAGGTTTTAACATCTTCTATGCGAATATGTAGTGGTACTTTGCAAATACATTTCGAGAAGTTACATTTGTACTAGCTCAGTTATAGGTGCAAGTGTAATTTTAAGGTGAATTCTATTATATGGGTTCATTTTGTACTACATAGAATTTTTTTTCATGGAATAGGCAGCTGCACTTGTGTCTCCGACATCAGCAGTTCCAAAATTATATGGAGCAATACCGTCTGCCATTACAACAGCTGCTGGTGGGACAACTATAGAGGACGAGTTACAAAGTAATTCTGGGAAAGGCGTCAATGTAGGAAACATAGCTATTACAGGGGCGGGGAATATTCAGGGAACTAAGAAGGTGTACCATTTAAAATTGGAGGACCACGACCCACAAAAAGGAAGTCAGGTAAAATCAAGCAACATGCATATTTGATTTCAAGATAAGTAAACATCTTCATCTTTCACCTTACCTACTTATATACAAATTTTGTTACAAAGTAAATGATAACTCTGAATATACTGATATACATGCTTTAATGTGGTAACACATATAATTTTATCATTATATTATATCTCTGCCTTTGTGTCAGAGTAGTTGCAAAAAAAGAGGCATAACATTGAGCATTTATATGTATTTATCATCAAATTTACACTCATAATTGTTGGGAATATAATCAGTTTATTGAGTCCTTAGCTTTAGTATTTGATTAAACCATTTTATGTTTCATCCTTATTTATACTAGTAGGATATACAATTTAATCTAAAACGATGACAATTCATGTTAAATCTTTAGAGTTAAAAAGTTAGAAGTAGATTTCTTTGGAAATAAGTGCTATTCTGTTCAGATGTCAAATATAGCTATAGTTAACGTTAATTTTAAACAATGTCCTTACCAAAGAAATTGAAGAACTATAGAATTCTATTCGGTTTCTAATGGAAGAGTAAAAACGGTTTATTTACCATAAATATGTTACTTGCAGGTTTCTTTGATCTACAATAGTGTAAAGCGCTGCTTGAACCAAGCTGACACTGATGCCGTGTCTTCTATTGCTTTCCCAACTATAGGAACCGGTGGTTTCAAGTGGCCACCACAACTTGTGGCCGATGAAACTTTTCAGGCTGTAGAGAGTTACTTTAGTTCCAGGCCGAATTCATCCCCTCTACATATTAACATCATGATATTTTCTCAGAACAGCCCTGAAGATAAGGTAAAGGTGTCACAAAAATTATTTCCTGACCTATTTGTAAAACTCAGTAGACCCCATTTAAAGCGATATCACAAACAACGATATATCAGTCAATACGATGCACACACTACACGGTCCCATCCGGTCTTGTATAATTTTAATATTAAATAAAGTAAAACGTTCTCTTTTAATGATGTTTGAATAAATGAGAGAATTTTAAGGGTCTGTCGGATATTGTTACTAAAGAAGTTCACTTTATTTTTTTTTAAAATGTGCCTGAGTGTGGAATATACAACATAGTATAGGTACAAGAATTTTTTAAAGTATGAAAGCTAACGCTTATAAACAAAGATATGTAATTTTATATTAAGCTTATCGCCGAAATTTAACGTCCGCAAAAATAGACACTATACAGTGTTTGATAAAGTTTCAAAATGTACCAGTGATATGGTGTAAGTTTTTCAAACGGTTTAACTGATACACATGAGTAAAGCAAGGCTTTAGGCGGCGAATAATGTGTACGCAAATAGGAAAGAAAGATTTAGATAACTAGTGAGTATAATTAATGTTTATGGTTATTGTTTTTGCCTCAAATGTTCAAAGCATTGAAGGTTATAGAACTGGCGAAATGGTTACGCCATTCATTCTCATTGCACCTTAATTGGTACTGTCTATACAGGTATGGATAGGTTCATACATTAACAAAATGGTTGTATAAAAATAACAAGTTTGTAATTTTCAAGGAATGTGTTATACATTCCCGACGAGCTGTCTGTATTCAGAATAATAAACACCTGCATTCAAGATAAGCATACTCCTGGGGGCTGGCATCTCTATTATTATTATTTCAATATCTTGCATTTTATTATATATCTATATATATATATATATATATATATATATATATATATATATATATATATATATATATAAATAATACAAAACATATTACAGTAAATATATTAACGGTCTGTTTTATTGTCTGATAATGAAATACTTTTGGACTCATCACACACTGACAGGAAATGAAAGGGATTGGAATGGCACTATTTCATGTAAAAAGAGCGATAAAGTTGATTCGGCCAGTCATGCAGAGGTCTTTATCGGGAAGAAGTTCTTATCAACTCGCCTCCTTTCATATAAAGGGTTAGGTAATTACACACACAGTTTGAATATAATCTCTTTTGGGGTGTTTTTAAATGGTTATTCCCCAGCTTTCTTTTAAAGAGGCATCATTTGTCTTTGATGGTTGTATTTATCAGGTGTTTCAGACGACAGCCAGGAAGAAACTTGGCCAGGGAGGACAATCTCCATGTAATTCGGGTGAGAATAATAAAGAGCAACAAGACTTAGAAAATTTAAAATCCTTATATATAACGGGAGCAAGTCCATGAGTCAGTCCAGATGTAAGACAAATATCCCTGACGATGATTTCTAAAGCGCTCGATGGAATATAGCATGGATATATTACTGATCTGCGTCTGTATTTGAGTGTCTGTGTGTGTGTCATCTTTTTCTATTATATTTTGATGCTTTAAAAGTTTAACCTCTCCAGGCTACTTCAAAGCATTTATTACATGAAAAGTCGTACCATATTTTTTGTATCATGACATCTGATGCAATATTTTGAACCACATGCAAAACCTGCTAATAAAATAACTACTATCATGCATTATTTGTTTCTCTTTCAAAGGTCCAGTGGCCAGATCAGATAGTGACCAAGCCGCAACTGCAACTTACTCAAAAATAACGGTTGAGCTACCACTTGGAAAATTGGAAGAATCAAAGGTGATTTTTGTACACAATCACGAAGCAGCTGAAACAATTTAATCTTTGCTAAAATGTTTCAGAGTGCTTCATTTTATATGAATTCTTCATGTGGAGAATATGTTTTAAAAATATATTTTTGAAATCTATTCATTTATATAAGTCTTACTAAACTCAACTATCATTTTTAAAACTCTGTCTCAGATAATGTCTATTTTGAATGCATTTGTAACCACAAACAAATGACTCTCACCCATGTATCTTCATCATCTCAGTTGTCGATTGCATATTAACAATTTGGAAAACAAACATAATTTGGAAAACAAACATAAGTTGAAATCAATAATGCTGATGTTTGGATATTTTCAAGATTTTTAACTCTTGTTTATGAATAAATATTAGATTTGTATGGTACAAAATATATTATATTATATTATAATATATAATATAATATATTATATTATATTATATTATATTATATTATATTATATTATATTATATTATATTATATTATATTTGTAATAGGCGGATGTTATTGTTAACACAACCTCCAGTTTTCCAAATATGAATGGAGATATCGCCCGGAGCCTCTGCAAAGTTGCGGGATCTAGTCTCCAGTCAGATTGTATTAAGAATTACCCCAACGGGATAAAAGATGGAGAGGTGGCCTCCACAAGCGGTGGTAACCTAATTTGTACAAAGGTGTTTCACATCAAGCTGTCTCAGTGGAACCACGATAATGGAAAATCTGTAATTTTAAATTTTCATTTTTTCGATGAAGCTTCCATAACTGCATTCATAATTTCAGCATTAGTAAAACGTCTATTTTTGTCTTAGGTCATTAATCAGAAATTGTACAATATTTTCTTTTCTTTTTTAAAAGCCATTCCAGTACTATCAGATGATAACGACTGGTTAAAGCACAAAGCACATCATTATTGCTCATTTTGGTGTATTTTAATATCTAGGGCAAAATCAACACAACTTTCGTTTGTAATCCATTTGATCTGAACGTGTAATAGAGGATTCTTTACGTATAAAATATTTCTGAAATGAAGGTCAGTTTTATCAAACTGGTATCCATCAGGTATTGTTAACTACTTTACGTATCGATGGATTAAAGTTGTATTGCCTTCTTTCATGGTGTGAGTTTCATAATATCTGTTGCAAAACTTTTGATGAAATCGTCATCTTCACCTCATAATAAACGTCTAAAGTGGAACGCAAATGTTGTTTGCTTTGTATTTATTTGGTTGGATGTAACCTACCCGATGACACACGAACAACAAGTGTATAATAATGACTTCCCAAAAGGGCGAATATACATTATTTCGCAGTCGCTTGACTAGTGTACTCTTTTATGTGGAATTCTAAGTCCTTCTTATTCAAAACTATTGTAGATTTTAAGATGTAAGCTTCTAGTCACCAATATTGCCATAGTTCGTTATGCAGAATGTTTAAATATTTCGCAACTTATTTTTGTTTGCAATTATTGTACTGTATGAACACGCTAATTAGGTGTACCAATGCGTGTGTTTTTCAACCGTAGGTAGTACACGGATATGTGACAAGATGCCTGGAAATGTTAAAATCAGAGGGACTTCATTCTATAGCCTTTCCCGCGATAGGAACTGGCGGATTCAAGTATCCTGCCGAAGATGTGGCGTCAGCCATGTTTCAATCTGCCAAACAATTTGGTCAGAAGAATCTTGGTTATAAAGTTCATGTTACCGTTGTCCTGTATCCTACAGCAAAGGATGTCAATCAGGTGAGACATAACGCTATAGTGTAAATTGCAGTTTTAATATATATATATATATATATATATATATATATATATATATATATATATATATATATATATCCATATAAAACATATGTCTAAGAAGCATATATACATCATCGCTACCAATCACGTTGCCTCCTGTTTGTGTCTTTACTTTGTAGAACCTCATAAAATGTTCTAATGTAAAATAAATAAATAAATAAATAAGAACACGAACAAACTATATTAAATAAGATAATAAGATGACAAAACCTATGAACTGTCTGCTTCCAGAAAATCCCTAGTCACTTTCACATCTAAAATTATTTCAAATTAACTTAACCTTGGTCATGGCTCGTAGGTGGGAAACGTTACTTTGTGCTTCTCTCAGAAAAAGCCCCCAATATTGTTCTAAAATGTTTACAACGTGGATTTCTGTGACCTAGAATTATTAATGCTGTTATTTTTGCCGTACTTGAAAATGGGGAAACAGTTAAATATAGATTTCTTTTATGTTATAAGAGACACATACTATTTAAGAGTATGTCTGATTTTACATAACAATGGAAAATTGTACAAGTAGGGCAGTGTTTTAAACAATACAAAAATAATATCAAAATGGTTGATGAATACTATTATAGACAAGATTTAAATTTTCCTCAAAGTTATAATACCGAATCTTCATGACTGTCACAGAGTATGGAATTAAAATGATTTCTTCTACAGTTTTATGATAGACATGATGACCAACGATTATCACATGACGTTATCGGTATTCCGAGACATTGTTCGCGTCCCAGTTTGTTACATCGTCAGCCCTGTGCTCCATCTCTGCAAGAAAATAATTCATGACATTTTCCTCCTACATAGTAGGTAAAATCTTAAAAATTCTGCATTAAAGCCATTGTAGAGAAAAGATCGTAGAAAATACAATATGAATTTAGAGTGATGCAGTTATCAAAATGTATGTTTTTATCTGGGTGGCATTTTACCACGAAATTTACGTCGTTGTGGCAGTGGTGTTATACTTCCACAGGGAGGCAACCCACTGTCAGGAGTGTGGCATGTCACATTCAAACATATAGTCAAATAACTCTTAATGCTCACGGCACATAATTAGCAATTAAAAACACACATTACAAATAAATGCAAAATGATTCACCAACTTATTCAAATGCTCGATGCAGACCTGCTTCTTCTAATGTTACGCGCACACATATCACTTTGTGTCTTATAACCGAATTTACAATGCTTTCTTTGGCGAACCAAAATGGACGAATTCTATGAGATATCTTGGTTTAATTACAATTTGGGTTAAAGCAGAAGATACATTGGTGAGAGTTGTACAAAAAAGGATTGCCTTTCGAGAAAAGTTAAAATGTTTCTTAAATTTTGACATTTGAATTAAAGAAACACATTTTCTGAACTTATTTTGCAAATAGTACATTTGTTAAGTATATATATATATATATATATATATATATATATATATATATATATATATATATATATATACGAATAAATAGTATTACCATACAGGTTAGAGAATTTTAATTCTTACTCTACGGAGATTCGAACCCAGGTCCGCGGGTTACGGCATCCATCGCCTTACCTGTAAGCACCAACCCCTATACCATCTCGTGCTAGTATTCTCCTGTAGGGTCCAGGGATAGCACTTTCCGTTCTGTTTGGTGTATATATATATATATATATATATATATATATATATATATATATATATATATATATATATATATATTCGTTCTGAGATGGCAAGCTATGAATAAAATTTGCAAGCATGTTCGCAAAACAGAAGTGACCAACTTGGAGGAAACCTTTTCATGGTACAACAAGATATGATTTTCTTCATTGCTAGTGATATCTCTGTTTTCCAGGCCTTTAGGAACATCCTTAGTCAGACATTCCAAGATGTGAAGTGGGATCTCTCGGGAAAGAAGATGAAGGGAGTTCGATTTGCCGACGACAGTAACTTAAACATTTATTTCCATCTGTAAACATTCTTTTACGTTACGTGGCTAATTTATGTACGTGAGCAGAATATGGTGTACGTGTTGATTAAATAACCATTTTAACGTCTGTGATGGTTCGTCATGAAGCATATCTGTTAGTTAATTGTTTTAATATCGTATTTTTTTCTGATTCTAAATTATGTTTATAGACTTTTATTTGATATAAAGCATTAATTGTATAAGCCGACGAACAATATTAAAAGGAAAGCGAATATACAGTATCGACAATCTAAGTGGATAGTATTTTGATTGTGGTAAAATTTATCTTGTCTTTATAATTAAATTTATTATCCAGTTCTCGATGAAGATAAGGACGATTGTGCACGTGTATTCACAGCCGAAACAACAAATATTGATCCCAAAACACGTGACTTTGTCTTGTTGAAGTTTATCTCTGATAGCAAGGACAAAATGGAATCGGCTTTCCAGTCCATAAAATCGAAAGTAGACAGCGACTTTCCACGACACGAGCCACTTAAGAACCCTGTGATTGGCGACATGCGACAAAGTGATGTAGGTTCAACACTAACCAAGTCTAATAACATTTAAGAATAATTTTATTTGAAGCCAAAGTTAGCAAGTACTTTTGGTAACATGACATTCATATACTTGATGGAAATATATTGTCATCCAGACGCATGAAAATCAAAACTTATATTACAAATCGTCGGCAGGACTGTTAGCTAAGACGTATTTATGTAACCGTATCCATGCAGCATCACATATTGTAGGCAGGATTATTAGCTGAGGTGTATTTAAGTGATCATATCCATGGAACATCACATATCGTAGGCAGAAGTGTTAGCTGAGATGTATTTAAGTGATCCTATCCATGCAGCATCACATATCGTAGTCAGGAGTATTAGCTGAGATGTATTTGAGTAATCCTATCAATTGATCATCAGATATCGTAGGCAGGAGTATTAGCTGAGATGTATTTGAGTGATCCTATCCATGCAGCATCACATATCGTAGTCAGGAGTATTAGCTGAGATGTATTTGAGTAATCCTATCCATGCATCGTCACATATCGTAGGCAGGAGTATTAACTGAGATGTATTTGAGTAATCCTATCAATGCATCATCACATATTGTAGACAGGAGTATTAGCCGAGATGTATTTGAGTGATTCTATCTATGCAGCATCACATATTGTAGGCAGGAGTATTAGCTGAAATGCATTTATGTGATAGTATCCATATTGTTTGACAGTGTCCATGCAGCATTAAAGTTATATCATTCTTTTTCCATTGCCGCAGCAAGACACAAACGATAATTAAATGTGCATCTCGTTTTGTATTGGTTCAAAGTATGCAAATGTGGCACATTTTACACTCGCTTAGAAAGCGAGAAATTTCAGAAGAAGGGGAAATAAAAAAGGTTCTTTTTTCAATGCATTGTATAAACTCAAAGCAACATAAAGTATAGTAGAAACAAAGACGGGGGGGGGGGAGGGGTCAACTAGTCTACTTTACTGTATAAAGTAACTGTATGCAGTCCAGAGTGCTCATCAGCCAAAATACGGTACTGAATTGGTGCAACTGTGTATCTCCACGTACTTATCTGCAGTATATATATATATATATATATATATATATATATATATATATATATATATATATATATATATATATGAGCATTTTATAAACGATACAAACAATAACAGCTACGATGTACAACTTTTTAAAATTTCTTGGGCTCAAATTTGTTAACTTATCTTGAAATTGTACATAACTATTTCTAAAGGCTCCTCCCTTTGTTAGTCAATACCAACTAATTTACAACGTCATCAGTCGAGTTGAAGCCAACTAGACGACACATCAAACATTTTCAAGCTGTAATTCCCTTAGAAATAGTTATGTACACTTTTGTAATTTCATCGCTTTTTGTTTATTGTTTGTATTGTGTCTGTTTTGTGTTTGCCTTTGAAAAAGACTCAATGAGAGTCGAAAGCACTTAAGCTTGTTAAAAACTAGTTTTGCACTGTTCGTTGTCAGTTTATTGCAATTATCATAATCAATCCCTGACACAAACGATCCCTTGCTGGATCCAGTGCACTTGAAAGGACTGTTATTCGCCATATGATTTGTACTCTCTATATATATATATACTGAACGACTAGCTTTGGAGGCTTTTCTCTCCGTTCATCGATACAGTTGAATCTCATGTGAGACGCTCATTTACATCCCCTTCATATGTTGTATAACCTAATTTGTGGAAATGCGGGCCGCACCGAAAACAAAATAAATTCGCACCAAATCAGATTTGCCTCTTCTCTAACTTTTAATTTCAAAGTTAAATTTGGAGCTCTTTTTTATATATATTTTACAGATATTTGTTTTATGCACGTATCATAATTTATCTTGTCAATTGTCCTTCAGATCCAAAAGATAGAAATCGAATGCAGGAAATTAGGCGTTGAAGTCGAAATTTCGAAGAAAACCGAAGAAATATTCTTCACGGGGACCCCTGCCAATGTAAGGAAGGCTAACGAAAAAGCTCTAGAAATTCTCAAGGTAATTGATGGTATACTGTTAATACATTAGCGTTGGTAACTTTAAAATTACATCACAAATTCTCCCCAACCTCGTTCTAAATGTGGATTAATAATAAACCACTACGCATTCTAACATGAATTTGTTATGGATATCAGCGTTACATTCCCTGCTTTATTATTACGCAGGGAATGAAAGACTCTCCCAGCGAAGTTTCAGTGGAAGATTAGCAAGGCGGACAAGAAGAGTACGGATTCGAATCCTACTTAAACCAAACCGGGCTGGCCACCGGGGAGTGTTTCTGGTTAAGGCACTTTACTTTAATTCGCGCTTCACATATTGATGGGCAGTTTAACACCTATCAATCAATTGATCGATCAATCAATAATTTATGTATATCTGATTTTAGGATATATTTATCTTTGCAAAGTATCAAAAGCGATGCAACAGGCCAGGTTATTAAAGCCCGGGTATTTAATTTAACAACAAGAAAAAAAGCTTTATTGATCATTTATAGAAGGGAATAAAATTAATTACGATTAGATAATACGCAGATATGCCTAACCTCTCTTAACTGGTTTATCCACAAGCGTTTAGTTATTAACAATTTTCCTTAAAAGATGGCCATCGCTTAACGTGCAAAGGCTTCGGATTAGCCTATTGTCCGTGCTAATCTGTGTCGGTGCCTGTGTGGAGTATTGTTGTTGCCTCGCGTGCCCTTTGGACATTTCCGAATAATTCCAATTATTATGTACTGACCGAGTTTTCTGCAATGTGATTAGATATAAACGATCACGTGATACTGATCTGGAATGTTTTACATATTGGTGTATTCTTGGGACTACTTTTGGTTTTTAATCAGTTTCCAGGTCATTTTATGTAAAACTTTATCTATGCGAACGATTTAACCATAATAATAACAACAACAAACTCCCCAGCTCCCCAGATTTTCGATCAAAATTTGCAACCCCAGATTAAAATCTCCGATTAGAAGTTCAAACAATGTAATCGCACAGTCCCTTCTGCACTCCAACAGGCACCCCTTTTGCCAAACAAAGCATATGCCAGTCTTTACAAGCCACTCTACATTCATAAATTATTGCATTTTGCTTCGAAAATATGTTCCATCAGCTGTTATTAATGGTCAGAGTCATATTACAAGCAGGAGATCTCCTAAAAATGGACATGATTTTGGTTTTGAAAGATCGAAATTCGTGGAAAGAACAAAGAAGGCTAAAACAACACGTGCCATACGCCAGCTTGATGTTGAATTAAAAAGCAATAGCCTGTTTAAACAAAATCATACCAAGGGATAGAAGTTCTTCACATGACTGCCACGACCCGCTCTGACATTCTACCATATAATACTATATACGATTCGAAGAACCTTTGTTTAGCGAAGATGTGGGACTAGGCATTCTGGCGTAGTAAAGAAGCTTATGAAAGAAAACTACGAGTTACCTAAAATCGAATACTTTGTTGATGACATCCGCTGATATGATGACAGAAAGGAAGAACATTGGAATTTCAAGGATTAAATGATCATGACTGGGTATTTATTGAAGTGTAAATTGTTACCTAATCACTCACAAAGTTAACATAAAGTCCTTTGGACTGTATTTACTTTGTGAATGATTAGGAAATAATTCGCCCATCGATAAATACCCAACCATGATCATGTGAGTGATTAGGCAATCATATAGTGGATAACACAGCGATAAGCCTCCATCAGTATTTGCTAGCCGCAAATAATCTGGCCCACGGTGTGTCAGATGTGTGTTTTACTTAAACATGACCATATGCTATTTTTGGACCATACATATCAACGTTTTATGGAATTTAACAGCTAAAATATATTTCCAGTTTTGAAATGAGTTTTGGTTTTATGTTGTTTTCTTAAAAATGTAAAATGTAAAGTTGAAATATGGGACCGAGGATTTGTTTCGGGTTTCAAAGGAGAGAGATTTCGGTTTGCTGGCTCAGAAATGATGATATTAAATAAAGATAAATTCTGGACTTTTGCGAGTTTCTATGTAAGGGCAAATTCAACAGTGTTTCATTTCTTTGGCGAATTATTACTTAAGTTGTAATACTGATTTGCTCTGATTGACACGATGTAAATATAGGCCCTTGGGCTGGCAATGTTGGTATCTATATTGATTCTTGACATTATTTATATATAGCCTGTTGGGCTGGCAATATCTGTATGTATGTAGATTTATCTTCATATACAGATCATACGTACACATCATACTTCCTTCCTTCAATTTAAAAAACGTTATCGAGCACACCAGATATGTAGCATACGTTTGGATGGAACAATATATTTATTTCTTTGATGGAAACAGTAAAGCCTACACTTTTTCGAGTAACTATGTACAAGAGAAGTTGCGTTGTCTCAAAGATTGCTAAATTTATTTTCTTGCTTCTAATTTAAATCTCTTAAAAGAGACGAAATAGCTCTTTGGCTATTCTATTAAACTTTCTCATGAAACTTTGTAACTGTGTTTACCATATATGGTGTGTTTGAAAAAAGACAATTTGTCCGAATACTTAGAACTGTAAGATGATCACACACATTGCTTTAACTTCAACCTATAGTAGGTGAAACCATTTGTAGAGGTGATTCAAAAAGAATGGCTTGTCAAAATATAATTATGTAAATGTGATGTAATTTGTATGTGTCTTTCCTCAAAGATGATTAATATATACATGTATATTCTTCATAAATTCCGTTCATTTACTTTAGTTTATGTCTGATGGCAAAGACAAAACAAAGCCAATGATACTGAAACATTTGTGCTGCATTATTCAAGAATATACAACTAATATACGTAAATGACTGTTCATAATCCGTGAAAACACTTGCATAACCTAGCCTGATATTTCATAAAACAAATTCAGCAGGTTCTTGAGTTCCCGTTTGCAAGTTTACAAAGTTAAATGAATAATTCTGGACATCTTGGATGGATGCACGGTTCTCACGAATTGTAGTATCATTTTAGTGCAACACGACTATAGTTTCAGTTTGATATTGTTTTTGAATAAAACGCAGCTTCGTCGTGAGACAGGAATAATGCAACATTATGGCATTATTTTGCAGCAGTTGTTTTCTCACACTTACATGATGTAACTTAAAAATATATTTGTATTACACATATGTTTCTACATCAATGTGAAAAGCACAATCAAACTCTCAACAATATTTGCCTAAAGATTCATATGGGTTCGTCTAACAGTATCAGGGCACTATCTTAATCTTTCTTCTTACTGCTGCGCTGAAGGACTACGCAACTTGCACAAAATTGCTTGCAGTTGGGAAGACAAGTAAGCGCGTTTACAAGCAATCAAGCTTATTAAATCAAATGTAAAACATATGATCTACTCTCCACGGATGAAACATTAGAGAAAAGGATCCATGCCATCATATATTGCAACCTATATTATTTGTTTATCTGATGCAAAGGAAGAAAAAATACCTTTTTTGGAGAACAATTTCCCTAGTAAAAAAAGGAACGTGAATTTAAATTAGGCTACAAAAAGAATTTTATTAAATTTGACGACTAGGTGGAAACCTCGTTTGTTTCTTTATTAGTGGAAAACATTCATACTGTAAGCAAAATTACATTATGTTTATCTTTGTTTGCAAGAAAGAAAGATGAAAACATTATATGGAAATGAAAATGAAAAATTAAATTTAATACACACTATATTATTGGATTATATTGAAATCACGATATTTGTCTAAAATAACAAAAACTTATAACGTCAGATAGGGATCTAATTCGAATATTTGAACACGACTATTTGGTGTTACTTTACTCAAACATTGTTTTAAGTACGAGTGTACAAAACATGCTTTTGGATTTCTTTATTTCTTGAATTTGAATCAAATCATAATTTACGATGTCTTTAACAACATTTTCAGGCACTTCATGAATCTACGGAAAAAAACAATTTGGGAAAGCTGGTGAAACAGTACTATGAGTGGTGTTATGAAGAGACGAAAAACATTCTTTTACCTTACCCTCAGAAAATCGGGATCGATTTGGAAATTGCTTTCACACAAGGTTACAAGACCTACGAGTTTGCAGAAGATGATCTGAAATACTGTGTTGATTTTTCAAATTCAGTGGAATTTGAAGTGGGTCAACACTCCAATATAGTCAAGGTCGTTCGATTGGATCGAACGACGGGTAAGTTTATATTTAAACATGAAATGGTTTCCTGTTCTCTTTGTTTTTGTTTTTCCTCCAAAAAGGTTACATTTATTAATCGTACGTTTCAGTTATCTTTGGCGGAAAAAAAGAGAAAGCACCCACACACCATTTAAGTCCACTGGATATTTAGTGAATCGCATATCAAGAGTTAATTTTAGAAAATGCTGTAACCAGAACAGAAAGCTTTACGTGCACGTTGTTGCTATTGGTCACCATTATCCTGTCTATTAATATAAATAATGCAACGACTTTAACGCGTGAGAAACACATCATAATGATTTCATAGAAACTATGATAAATCGAACCTTTGGTTTAGGAGTTTCCTTCTCCATAAGGTAACCTTCAACAACAGATTTAGAAGTTATTTTGTTATGGCTCTTCAAACTCTTTGAATCATACTTATCAGGTATGGCGTAAATCAAATGAAGCCGAAGCATGTGAAAAATCGTTAATAGTTTGCATATTGATATATTTACCATATTCTAGTTTTTGTTTTACAATAAGTATAAGTGACTTATATTATGCATAGATCTCTATTAGATGGAGTTTTCAACATATGAACAATAAGGTATAGTAAATGAATATAATTTATCTTTGTTACTAGGTGATTACAAAAAACTAATCCACACACACACACACACACACACACACACACGCTAGAGCCTGTATTTATTCCCGATTTATATTTCTGTAGGTTGGCTAAAATCATTCGCTACCAGATATTCCATAACATAATGATTAATGACCACTTAGTTGTCCTTCGATACACTTTAAAATTAACTACCAGCATACTGCAGAATTAAATATTTTCTTTCCAAGAGAGAAGCGTTTATTTTTCATCACCTGAAAACACAAAAAGGTTATCAAAACATGCTATTTTTTCTTTGCTTTGCGATTTCTAAGAGAGAATTCAGCCCGGATAGACTGAATGCTGCTATTCCTTTTTTTCTAACCAAATACTAAGATTTTCAACCTCATTGTGGGCATTTCGAACAATCCTTTGCACGAGTCGGCCAATTACTTCAAAACATCTTGTTGCATGCACGTTTCATGTTGATACATTTTTAATGGCAAATCAAAACATTTGATCATTATAATGAGCATGGTTTTATCCCATTGTCATGTCCATGATATAACCTGAGTTTGTGTGAGGTCTTTGTTTCAGACTAAATCTCGATTTGTATTGTTTTAAATGTTAGTCAATTTGAAAATGACCATCATTATTAAATTAGTCTCTGTTGTAAATTAATATAAACCCCATATGTGTGTGGGCATGATAAGGAAATCTTAATTGAGGACATAAGATTTGAGTCAGGTACGATGCATTCCGAGTCCCCGATATAAATCTTACTCTCTGAGGGTTAGATTTCCCAGGAATTGCCAGGATATGTCAACACACGCGGGGAAAATTCTTTTTCTCGCCCTCCACGGCCTCATTTTTCGGAGACAACATCTCAGAATATGAATAGTCAGAGTACACTTTGCATGTTACAATATGTGCATCAGTGACATGACTAGAATGACGTAAAATATAAAGCATGTGAACTTATCTTCCCCTGAATAAGATTTATAGAGTCCATGGAAAAGTTAGGGCTAATTCTGTATATTGAGTGATAAAAACTGGCACTGGTGAAAGAGTATGTCCAATCACAATGGCACAAACAGGTCTATTTTTCTGTAAGAAGAGTAAGAGATAAACAACTCCATACACACTCTGACTGACGTACTTCTAGCTTAGCAGTATAAAGTGAATGAGACGTAATTCGGCATACACATACAAACTACAGCCGTCCTCCCATGTATACTGAATGTTGTTATGTATGATGTTTATATAATATTATAAATATTTTAGGAAATTATAAATGTTTCTTCACTTTAATATTTGCTTAAATCTTAATGTTTATCAGGAAAAACATGTTTAACTAGTGTCCTTGAATTAGGTTGTTTTGATCGATATGTTTTCTCAATTTGAAGGTCAAGGTTGAATTTTGTTTACAAGTAAAATTACATTAAGATGACTCATATTCTAGAACATTCTGTCATGTGACCAATCTTTATATATGCCATGTTTGGTGGACATATATTCAGTTTTGACATTACCATCAGTCTTGTAAAGAGCTATTACAGTTGTGAAAATTCATTACAAATTCTAAGAGAGGAATTATTTTAAATATTCATTGGATTATAATAGTGCTCATAAACTTTTGGATTTTGGATTTTTAATTGATGATTTTGGAATTTATGTGAACTTATTCAGAGATTTTGGAATACTTCATTTTGACATCAGCACATCAAGATTACATGTACATCAGGACTTTGGAGACCATTAGCACATCATAACATTCAAGGACACAGCAGTGAATTCGGAACATTCTATATTTAGGACTTGTGATTAGAACAATCATTCTTATTGGATTATTAGTATTTCAAAACACATTACTGTAAGTGACTTTTTTGATTTTTCATTTTAATAATCTAGTAATAAATTGCTTGTTGATTTTTACTTGATTTGTTGGTTTCACTTTCTTTCTGTTACATTTTTCTTAGACCATAGAGTCGTAACAATGTAAATATTTATATAGTTATTGGTCCATTAGCTGTAGTTCAGATATAGAAAAACAAAAAGAAATTCATCTAAATGTAAGAAATAGTATATTATGTATTCTTTCACCTTTTGTATGAGAATTTATCGGAAAGTTACACAGGGCATTGCCATATCTTATATTAAAATAAATATTAATAATAAGTGAACGATTTAAGGCAGAATAGTTGTTATCTTGAATGACGTTTTGACTTAACAGGTGATCTGCAGCCATTGCCTGCTGAGTGGAAACGCATGGACGTGACAAACTTGGAGGCTGTTACACTAAACAGCACTGTCACGGAATTTACGGATGTCGAAGGAAACTTCAGGAGAACTCTCGGCAACTTCCCGATCAAGAAGATACACGAGGTAATAATGGTCGATTAAAACATATTCCTTTTTTCAAGTTAACATTTTTAGTCATTGTGTAAAAGTCTACGTATCACTTTCCATCTTTCTGAAGCCCTAGATCATCTTCCTATTGAATTTTAATCATCCTATATAGCAGCAAAAAATCATTATCCTTTACTTGCACATGAAATATCAAACTTTACAAAAGCCTGCTATTATTTTTATGCTACATTCCCTGACAGATTGCATACATTCTTTAATTCCTTCAAGGTCTACGAAACATACAAATATTTATTATTTCTGAATGCTTATATTCTTGTGTGCCATGTAAATTAGATAGAATTTCAAATAACCAGAAACATGCAGGAATATTATTTAGTATCCTATAAAACAGAATAAAAGTTTTGTCTAAGCCGTCTGTAGTCATATATCAATATTGATAACACTCTTTGAGGAGAATACCATGTTTATAAAAATACCTCCCCAACCCCCCACTCCCAACCCAACAGCAATAACATAAGAAACAACAAAGAAAAAAACCATATTCAAACTTCTAATTCTGATGCATGCATACTTTTTTGAGAGATATAGATGGAGTTATGCTGACGTAACATATTTGACATTTCTAATTTTAAATATATATGGTAACACAACGATAATGCAACGCCACGGAAACTTAAATGCAACTGAAACTCAAAGATGTAAACTTAGGTCTCTTCGTTACAGAGGAAGATCTTAGCGCTTGTTAATGGTTGTTATGATTGTTGCGCAACAATTGAGAACAGTTGAAACAGCTCGCAACTGAAGGTCGAACCACAAGAACCATACATATGCAGAATAATTATATGCAAATTATTCCATTGTCATAAATTCACCGTTTTTTTCAAAAAGCACCCGTAGTTAGTGATAAGTTAATCCCTCTCCACCGTCTAAAAACCAATTTAACTATGCTTATGGTGATGTGATAAATTAATCCCTCTCCACCGTCTGAAAACCATCTTAACCATGCTTATAGCGATGTGATAAGATAATTGCTCTCCACCGTCTAAAAGCCAACTTAACCATGCTTATAGTGATGTGAATATTATTCTTTTTATTTAGAACATCAGCTTTAGATAGTAGTAGTACTAATTTTATTGTTGGTGATGTTTATGTCGTCATCGTTGTTGTTGATGTTTTTGTTTTAGTTGCTGTTGTTGATGATGTTGTTATAAAGTTATAGAAAAATGTCTCATGATATTTATAATACTACTACTACTTTTGTTAAGGATGATGATGATGATGGTGTCAGTTATATTTGCAATACTTATTTTCAATGTTTAGATCATCAAAGACATATCTATCTATCTATTCTAGTTTTCAATTTAGATGTAGTTTAAAATAAAATCACTGATTTCAGGTAGTACTAGTATATGTTTTCTTGATGAAAGTTACATCAATATACACAGCTCCAGCATTTTCACATTTTAAATTGTATTTAAAGTGTGCATCGAAAGTGAATATTCAAATGTAAAAAAACACCATCAAAGGGGCTCAGTAGTTGATCTGCAATTTAATGCAGCGATTGCAATGGTTGTAAGTTGGAGAAAACGGTTTTAACGCACCGCAACAGCTATAACGCATCGTCATGGTTGCACCTCCAGCTGAGTTACGCCGTTAAAATCATCTTCTTGGATTCGTAATGGTGATACAACGCACCCCAATTGTAACGAAACGCAACCTTGATCAAGTTGCAGTTAACGGTATGTATATCCCAAGTTTCGTCTCCGCATAATAACTTTCTGAAAAGACTTCATTGATTGAAAAATAATTGGGTAGGGAACCGAATACAAAAAGACCTAGGTCAATTTCGACTTTTGTATTGTGATTGCAGAGAGTCAAAACCTCTCTTCATCGTAGAAACAAACTGATCGTAAACGTTGTTCATTCTCCACAACTTTATGGATTAAAACCAGTTTTAATGTGGAACTTATCGAGACCTAAGTCAGGTTCGATTTTTAGCTTTTTTCTTTTGTTTTAATTTGACAGAGTTGTTGTCCCGTTTGGACTTCGAATTTTGTCTTGTCTTTGTCTCTTGAACCGAAGTTTTTCTTCTATTTTTCAACTCTACCGAGGAACCAGTATTAATGGTCTATGAATGTATGTAGTAGTGTTTTACAGCACCTCAGCACAATAGTGGCTACATGATGCTTATTAAAGATATATTGCGAAATATGTAAGTGAGAATCATCACAAAATGTTTGTTTCTCGATCTAAATGTCTTGCTCTCAGTGATCTGACTTTATATATGACTAATATTTTCATGCTACAATATATATATATATATATATATATATATATATATATATATATAGGTGTTACTATAGAAAATGATCTTCATACAAATAGACATGGACCTTCATATATATATATATATATATATATATATATATATATATATATATATATATATATATATACCGAGTTCATCCATATATTCATCCATGTATCTATCTATCCATCCTCTATCATATCTTCACATAAAATATCATAGGATAGACATACATGTAGAAATGCGTACATGTAGATAAAAAGATAGCTACAATAGCTGATCAGCTGTTAAAGAACTAAACATGATTACATAATTTGTAGGCTATTGAAAGACAAAAATAAACATGTGTGTATTATTGTCTAATCCTTTCACATGCCGATATTTGCATCCTGTTCAGATTTACCCATGTGCAGATTTGCTTTTGCACTACCTCATGATATGGTTCAAAATTGCAAATCCATTGACGAGACTTCCATATGTATATAAATATACATACATATGTAAATTAGTACGCGTGTGTAAACTGGTGCATTAAAACGAGGTATCGGATATATTGCAGGGCTCTTACAAGATTTTATAGATGTTTTGTTCCATAATCATCTATAAACAACTACGTATTTGTTTTGTTCAGATCAAGCGTATCCAAAACAGTACGCTTTACCAGCAATATGCAGTGAAAAAGAAATTGATGCAGCAGCAAAACCAGAATCTTAAATCCGTGGAGATGACATTATGGCACGGAACAGCGCCGGATAATATTGATAAAATTAACCTCAGTGGTTTCAACAGATCTTTTGCTGGCAAAACGCATGGTAAGAAAATTCGTAGTACCCTATTTGTAATATACTGGAAACGAAAGCTATTTTAAAATTAGAATATTGGCAACATGAAAGTCCTCCTTAGTTTTGACCTTCAAGATTTACACAACCTCGAAACTTTGCTTGAGTATAGAAAAGACCTCACGTGTCTATCGCAATTTCAGCTATTTTGAACATTACTTAGGCTTGTCTGAAATCGTAAGGAAATGATTCGCAACATTATTGTATGTCTCACCTAAAATTAGGGCGAAATTCCCATCCCCCTCCTCTTCCTTTGGCCCCACCTCCCTCCCCAAGATTGGTTATTTATATGAAGAGTGAAAATAAAATTAAATCATCAGGATAGAAAATGGGTTTCTTTTCACGTATGTATAAGAGTGTCTTACGCTCAATATAGCCAAGCCATTAATTGAATTATATTCATCAGATTTAGGGCTTGAACAACTCACAATATTCATAAACCATTCAGCATACGCATTATTTTATATTTCAGGTACATTTAGTTTTTAAACCAATACCCTACCTAAAATGTATCAAAGTGGTTTTGCTAATAAGCGCTTTGATATTAAAAGAGAAAAGAAAGAAAGAAAAACAAAAACAAACAAACAAAACAAAGAAAATAGAGTTATGGGTCTAAAATTATATGTTTTCTTTTGAAATTCAACAATTATTACCAAATCTGAAATATATGTTCCACATGGATAGATATAGGAGAAAAAATTGACTAGTTACTTCTTCTGCATTATACTTACATCCTGCCAACACTAAAAAGAGCAGTCATAATAAGATTTAAATATAATTTGACATATTGGTATACACTACGAAGTGTTAGTTACGTTCCATGCCTCATGCTTGACTCCTTTATCTTTTTCTCCAAATGCACTAGTTTTGCAGCATCTGACATGGGTAATAAAGGGCAGTTAAAACTGGGCGATATTTTTTTTTTTATTTTCTATTCATATCAGAAAGAAAATAAAGCCAGATGAAGTTTGTATTCTACTCTATGCTATGCAACATTTTATTAAAAGTTTGTGTTTGGTCAAACAAACTAATGTATTCTCATGACCTTTTCTAGACGATAGATGATGACTAAAGAAATCAAAATTTATTTCCGCGTGATTGCACGATTTCTGGTCATTAGTGTGGTGAAAGTCACTGTTGATGCAGATGGCATATGTTTTCATTATCTTAACATTTCATTCAACAGGTCAAGTTTGGTATGGGATGGGTGTTTACTTTTCGACACATTCAGAATATGGATGTGGTGATATCTATACTCAGAGAGATGCAAATGGTAATAAATACATATACCAGTGCAAAGTGCTTACTGGAAACTCCACCACAGTGAAAAAGGGTTACGACAAGAAATTTCCACCCGACGACTCCAATACAGGGAGGCCGTTCGATTCCACATCAAGCCCTCAGAAGGATGAATATGTTATCTTCAGGGACGCACAAGCATATCCTGAATATCTCGTTGAATTTGAATAAACCGGAACAGAAAGACGTTTGTTCCAGCGTTTAAGAGGCTTCGGTGATATTAGTCACCGAGCCTTGCGTCATAGATTTTGCTTCGCTTATTTTGGAATAATGGCATAGAGCATCCTCTAAGATTCTGAATGTACTATGTACTGTATGATAACAGATTTCAGTTTCATCATCATCCAAGTAAAGTTTACAATTAAGATATGTTTTGATTGGTTAATCAACTTTTAGTGAGACTTAAATTTTGAGCCGATCAGATCGTCAGATTTTAGACTTAGTCTTGAGTCTAGACTTACGGTCTGTTGGTGAAACCAATGCCATATATCGTTTACTTTGACTAATACCAAATATAGATAAAAAGAAGGAACTGCTTGGGTAGTGCCCGATAAAATTACGCTTTTCAGGTTTATGAGACTTCATTTGAAAGTAAATATTAGATAATTCAAACCACAGATTAATTTTCAGTAATGGCGAAATCAAAGTTGTTTCTCAGGAATTTAAATGATGTGTGCACATTCATGTAAAAAATCTAAATGGATAGAGACTCCCATTGTTTATACTTTAGTAACATTTAATGTTTAAGCACGGGCCATTTTTAGCATGCAAAAGTGTTTTTTTCTTTACGTGTATCATTAATCATATATATATATATATATATATATATATATATATATATATATATATATATATATAGTGATGAAAGCAGCAGAATACAGTATGTCAGCGTATACAGTTTACTGACGATTAATTAAACCTTTTTAAATAGGACTCATTCCATATAGATTTCGAGTTCTGGTCTTTATGAACAAAGGAAAGACCTCAGTACAACAGAAAAAGCTAATTTGACTAACCCTTTTCATCTTAATTGTTCCTATATTTGACAAGATCACGAACGTAGATAGCTTCATAACAATCACCCATAACACCGATATAAAAGAGAATGGCATTTAATTTGAACTGACTGCAGATTTAGAGGATAAACATTCAGATATGAGTAATTAATATGTCAAACTTGATGCAGAGGAAACAGTTCATAAAAAATTAAATATACAGTATCTTTACTACCGAAAGGAAGATTAATGTGACCGTTGTTTTCCTGTACAAGATTTGCCATTATTATTGTTTTAATTTTCTAATATGTTACATATTGTACTCATAAATGGGCAAAGCAAATTATCAGACTACTATTAGAAAATGTTGATTGCATTTTTAATGTATATATCACACCAGCTATAAGTGCGTATTTCTGTTGTGCGACCCAGAGAGAGAGAGAGAGAGAGAGAGAGAGAGAGAGAGAGAGAGCTGACATGCTGTCTATATAACTATTAGTCATGATCTTTCATTTGCACCCTCCGTGCGAGAGTCGCTTTTAGAATTAAATATCTTTAAACCTTATAAAGTAAATGAAGCAAAGATTTAAAAGCAAGGTTTAAACGTTGTTTCAATTTGTTTCTTCTCGAGAGTGGTGAAGAATACATGTAGCTATGTATAGTTTGATTTTTATTTCCGTTTGTTACTTTTTTGCATCGTTTGTATGCAAAGTCGTTCGTCTTCGACTTGTATGGCGGATACATCTGTCAAAGAATCTGTTTTCGTATCTGTGATCTAACTTTGAGGGATAAATGACAGATGTATCCGAAGAAAAAGTTGAAGGTTTTTAGAAGAAAACAATGTCCTATTTCCATTACAAAGCGACTCCCCTCTCTTTATTTAGTTACCCTTCAAAGTTTGTAATTACTTAAAATATTTGTTTCTGAATAAGTTTCAACACATTAATGCCTTCAACATTATTTTGCTATGTTGATAAGAAACCGGTTTGGCACACGTGATTTGATACCTAGTTTTTTATTATAAAGAAATATCTTAGCATTGAGTATTTTATATGTATCATATGATATATTATTCATAATCTTCTTTTGTCAATACTGCTTTCCGTTCTCGTCTTACGAAACTGTGATATCCGTAATTCAATTAGTGTAGCTTCCCCTTTACACAGAATCTCTAGTACTTCCAGGAAGAAGGATTAGCATATTCCTTTGGAATGTTTCTAAATATATTTTTCTCTTTTTTTAAAGATATACCTGCATATGTTTTCCATGTGATTCAACGATACGGTCACTTTATACTCAATATAGGAATAACCAAGGGATTTTATTTCTTTGGCCCCTGTCATGTACTCTGCTGTTTGTGATGGGGGGTGGTGGGGGGGGGGGAAGGGGTCATCTAGTACAATTTTAGCGATGGTCTTGAAAAATGTCTTTCTGTAAGAAACATTACTGGAGTTTTCTTTTTTCAATGCAAGTTTGCCGTTGACATGAAAGAGGATCTGCGTATTTTCTGTAATGTGAAAAAAGGAAACATTTTATTGTTTCAGACGGCAATGAATAAATGATAGTGTGAAATTTTTGATATATTTCACCTAAAATCTTAAAACTAGTTTGCTGAACATGCTTGAAATTGTCAGCCAGAAGTGTGACGTTTCTTTACTTGATTGTAAGCTTAGATGCCATTTTTATTATTTCTTATCAAACAGAAGTTCAAAATTTGAAATGGTTACATAGTTGACCAATGAGTTGATTATGCGCTCTGCTGTTCTGTTATTTGACAGATATTTCAATAGTTAAAATGTATTATAAGTACAATGATGCGTGCGCATTTAAAAAGTAATGGCTCATTTACATAAAGTCTGGATGAGATTTTAGAGGATTTTAGGGAAAGAAAATTACTGGGTATAAATTTGAATATAAAGCAGTAAGTCCCTTCTGTTTGATCTTAATAGATTGCTTAATTTTTTAGATACTCTTGAAATAAATGTTAATGATAAATTATCTCTCTGCGGTCCTATTAACCTGAATTTATTGTTCCTTTTTGTTTGTTTTTTCGAGAAGGGGGACATACAATTTTCATTTAATTTGGAAACAACGCTTACTCTTAATTATACTTAAAAAATTAGGGACATAAAAACATCTGCTGATTCAGTGGTCAAAAAGATAGCGGTGCTAAAACGTTTAGCTTTATCGAACTTTGCCATTTCTTACTATTGTTGCAAAACCCATCAGGGAAAGTTTTGATGGCGTTTAATATTATTTTTCAAAGTTTATTTGGAATGGATCAAGGGATAAAATGTTTTAAAAAGTTTTTCAGTTAAAGGGTATAAAGTGGATTTAAAATCAAGAAATATTTTCAATTTTGTGCATGTCCTGAAACATACATGAATAAGAAAATGTTGCAATCAGAATCTAAATGGAAACACATATTACTGCGTTAAGTACCAAATACTGATAAATTCTTCTTGTTTGGAACAGACTATAGATATTTAATAAATAAAAAAAATGATATTTTTTTGGTAAGAAGTTTTTGCAGCTATCCTGAATTTCAGCAAGAAGTGTAAGATGGAAATACATGTAGCTGAGCATTTGTAGGGATATATATATATATATATATATATATATATATATATGATACATTTATAGACAAAATGAACTACGATCTTTTTAAAGAAAGCGGAAATTGGAATTTGGTTATTTACAAGAAAACGATTGGCATGATTTCTTTGACTTCCTTATAAACCTATTAAATATCGAAGTCTCGGATGGATGCAAAAAAGCGTTTGTATAGAATTATAACTAATAACTACTTATATTTTCCTTGAAAAAAAGGAATTATTGGTTATTGTGTGCCACATATTGAATGAAATAATCATATTTTGGGGGATGACTGACATTGTGTGTAATGAAATATTAAAATGGATTTAAATTAAGTGTGCACACACAAAGAATATGGCTTTCTAAAAACGAAATATTACATTTAAGAAGACCTAAGCTGACGTAGAAATACATTTATTCATTGTGTATGCTGAACAATACATTCATATTTATATAATAAAGACACACTCCTGAAAAAAAATAAACAAACAAAAAAAAAAAAAAAAAAAAAAAAAAAAAAAAAAAAAAAAAAAAAGCCACGAACAAACCAGCAAAAACAAGACAATACCTGTTGTATTTAAGAAGGTGGTAAAATTGAATTTTCAGATAGAAAAATGTATTACTTATAAAAATTTAAGTTGGAAAAAACTTTATTGGAATGGACTTTATACTAGAATTCAATTGAAACTGAATAATCTTGCAATAGTGTCAGCAAATACAATCCAGAAAACGAACAATAACATAAAAACAACAATGAAATTCAACAAAGAACTTTGATTGTATTATCATTGTGTGACTATATACTTATGTTTTCCACAACAAGTTATTTTTTCTCATGTGTATGTCATACAAATAATAATATATAGAAACATGAATGTCGGATTATTTATGCCTATGAGGAAACAAGATTTATATGAGTGCATGCAAATAGTTATTAGTGTTGTACAGTAGTTTTTGTCACTTTCTATTTGTCCTTTTTCAACTTAATTTTCCATAAGTAACATATACAATTCCTCTGATGTAAAGATGTAAATGGTAAATTATTCCTACATTATATATATGTTATTCAAAGTGTCGGGTTTTAAATTTTGAATTGTGTATATATATATATATATATATATATATATATATATATATATATATATATATATATATAGAGAGAGAGAGAGAGAGAGAGAGAGAGAGAGAGAGATTATTTACATGTATACTGTTTGATGTAACTTTTATGCTTGTCACTATCATGCATATTGTATGGGTGCACTCAACGATCCTAAGGTCCCCCAACCTTGGCACTGTTTGGTTGCTGTGGATTAAAAAATACAAATTCTTGTCAAATGTTCCTGCTTATCACATTATATATATCCATGAAAATACAATCTTATACCTGTATAATACTGTCACTATCCCGCAAAGCCTATTTTACATTTCCAAGAATAGACGATTCTTATTTAGCAACTCATAAACCATAAAGCGTGATTTTTTTTGCGGACGTACGGTTTAGTCATTTTATTCAAAGTGTCGGGTTTTAAATTTTGAATTGTATAGTTTAGGCAATTGCAGATCTGGTTAGTTTATAATATATCAGTTAATACTTTTTGACGGGGTTAATTATCGCGATCTAACTCCGTACACAGCTAAATGGCTAAAATTTCTCCACCGCAAACAAATTCCTGTTATACGGTAAAAAGGAATACTTAAAAACTAATCATTTTCATTCTCAGAATCAGTATTAACTCAGGAAAACTTCGTTCGTGCCGTCAATGCCTATCTAGGATTGTTCACATGTATTATTACAGCTCAACTTGACTACTTGGTATATTTTGTTCATTCCACACGTTTAAAAAGGGAATTGTTTCTTACCATGAAATTTGCAACAGGATCACGTACAAGAAGATCATATGTTTGTACCCCAAACTGAAAGTGACTTAATGTTCTGAAAAGACAGTTGCTGTCCCCTCTCATTGTTATCGTCGTAGTCGGCATTACATATCGTTTCATTGTACGTGAAACATCCACTTCCTTTTCATTGTTTTTAACAGTCTGATGAAATAGTTTGATTTATCACTCTGCCATTTGCAGTCCACAGGTCAAAACTTAATTGTACTGGGTGCACTTGTATTGCATACATATACTATATGGTCTTGTTCAACCATATTTTCAGGTTCTTGTTCAACCTTATTTTTCTTAAAGGGCAGCTTGTTTTCTGGAATGCTCTCGGCCGATATGTCTTCTGTCTTAGAGGATATGTTCAGGTCGCCGTGGCTTCATTTTTGTTTGTATATTTTCAGCTTATTCCCATGTATTGAAGTCTTTATACCTTGCAAAGCGAATGCTCCCTTGTTTCTCATCGAGGTTATTGTAAACGATCCAGTCCAATTAGCTGTCAACTTGCCCCCCTTCCGTGTTGCTTGTCTTGAATTGTGTAATAACACTTTGTCGCCAACCTTCACTCTTTGTCTTTGCATCATGGTATTTCTTCTGTTTTGCTTGGGTAGACTTGATATTGTCTGAAGCAGTATCTCTGTCACATGATAACTGCATGAAGGCGTCGCATTTTCGTTTAAAAGCCACATCGTTCAACTCGTTCTCTAATACTGTAGACATATCAAGCTCAATAGGTAAGCGCGTCAGTCTGCCAGAAACAAGGAAACACTGTGTTTTCTTTCTAGAGGCATGCTCGGCCGTTCTATTGGCAAACAAAACAGGTGGCAATAGCTTATCCCAGTTATTGGATTTCTCATTTACATACGACATGATCATGCCACAAAACGTTTTCTTGTCTCTTTCCGTTTGACATCCAGTCTGTGGATGGTAAGGAGACGCTATTCGTGGATCAGTTTCCATTTTGATGCGAAACAAATCATTTAGCCTGTTACAGAATTCTCTTCCCTGGTCCGTAATGAGTATATTTGGGGCGCCGTGGGTGCAAATGAATATTGTAAACACATCGAGCTCTGCAATTGCAGATTTATCAGGAATTCCGTCAGCTTCAACCCATTTTGTGAAATAGTCCGTGAAAACCAGGATGTATCTGTTACCTGATAATACATTCTAAGATACGAAAATAAATGTGACCAATTTTAAGAACAAAAACTTCATCGTAATGCAATATTTTCTGCCTAGGTTGATTCAAATATGCCCCTTTTATTGATCTCTTTCACAATTATGGTTTGATGATAACTAGAAATAGTATTTTGAAACACGTATGTCCCACCAAGGGCATATTTTGAAGAAACATATGGCAGGTGCGATTGAGCACCGCCAGAATTAGAAGATGACATCACTTTCATCTACCAGTTGTTCGACTGAACAACTCTTCTACTAGAAGAGTTTGAAGAACTTTCAAAAATCAAACAGAAGCAGGGGGAAGAATAAAGCTTGTCCGACTAAAATGGCTTCAATCTGTTCAAACAATGGTGGCAACCAGCGAAACTGTATAATTTGAGGATGATTTTAAAAGAATAATGTTTATAAGAGTTAGTTTTATTTGTAAATAATTTGAATAATTCGGAGAAAAAAAAAATTAGAATTTATTTTCCAACATTTCTGGTAACAAAAATCATACCTTTGTCACTGTTGTTTTCATTCACAACAGAATATTGTTAACAGATTGCGAGACATACACGTGGTAACTCCAATCGAGTTTTACCTTTGGTAAGGAAAAGTCTAGGTTTAAAATGCTGTTGAACATAAGCTCAGTTCGATTTATAAGTGGATTTCACGTGAATTTCTGCTTCTTGAAGCGCTGGATTGCACCCGCGTATTAAGTCGAGAAAGGGGCCCTTGTAAAATTATTGGAGTATGACTTGTCTGTGATACCTTTCCCTTTGAAATGAGCGGAAACCTCATTTTGACAATGTAAGGCCAGTGCACACAATAAGTTTCTTTGAACGGAACATATTTGCTTTGTTTCAGTATCGTCATTACAGTTACATGTATTATGACAACCGAACCGATTTATTGTGCGTCAACGGAAGTACCATTTAATGTCACTGAAATATACATATCATCTGAAATAATAGCCTGTCTGCATTTCAAGAAGTCATCAGCCTAAAATCATGCGCATTGCGACCCAAGAGCAAATCAAGCGATGCCAGTTTGCGGACGTGATCAGTATGTGAACACCAGATTCATCACAGAAACTCTCATTTCCTTTGAATAATGTTTGAAATTACAATTAGGATCAGATGATTATGCCAGCTCCACTATCTTCTCCTCGTAACACTTGAATAACTGTAAAACGAAAGTGTATTTGTCTTTAACCTTCCTCTGATAAAATAAAACCTACCAAGACTGTAATTACCTTGTTCCGTCTCTTCTAACGGTCCAACTTGATGAAATGCTATCGTTGAAAATGGAATTGGTTTAAGGGTTTTCTTGGCTTTTTGAAGCGACGCCTTTCTCCGACTTTAGTCACATTGACTCAGATATTCCTTAACGTCACTGAATGAGCCTTTCCAATAATATCGCTGTCGGATCTTTTTCCACCTGTGAAATACGAGGACGAATTTAGCTGAGTTTGTGTGGAAAAATACTTTTTGGTGCATCGATTTCCACTTCACAAGCCTGTCCTCCGGGTCAATATTCAATGTTGAAGAATGACAACCGCAATAATGTTCAACGTTCAAAAAGGGAGTCAATATAACATCCAGATACGGGTGTGCAGACTGGCTAAAAAGGTATCATTGCGTATCATATGAATGCATAAACACCACCATCGTCGGTTAATGGCTATAAAATCAGTAATGTTCCCGTTAAGACTGGTTGAGTGGAAATGCGTTTAAGTTGGCTTAGTGTTCACCTTAAAATTTTAATCGGTTAAGACGTCGTTGTAAGTCATTTATTTACATTTTTGTTGAGGGTTTGGTTGATTTATCCACGTCAAAATCAACCTTGATAACGTAACGTTTTAAAAAGAATTGACTTTATTCAGACTGTGTGACAATAAAGATTTTACTAGATCTGAAATAAAGCTCTGTTTTCCTAACAAAGGCCAACAAGTTTTGAAGAAGCTTTTTTCAAACTGCAGGAATAAGTCAGATTAAACTTGTTTAGTTTTAAATTTGACTTTTAAACATATTTATAACATAACCTTAGAAATGACTAGTTAATAAATACTGGCTTGTTCCTTCGCGCAATTTAAAACAAAAGCAAGTTATTAGGTTTCCCCCAATGGACGAGGCTACGGTCACTATGTGCTGAATACGAGTAGGCAACGGTTTAATATCGGCCATGGCCACGGTTATAGGATTCGCATTTATCACTGGTAGACGATAACACGTTGATCAGCCAGGATATGGGTAGATCGTTTGGCGTGCGAGAATGCTGTTAAAGTAACCTTAGGAAACGCGTTTGTCAGATTTATTTTGAGATATTTATAGGCATTTGAGCAAGAACTAAGTCCAAACAAAATTTAATAGCTATAGAATGACAAACTAGGTGTTACTGGCTTATATTATGATACACTGAGGGAAAGTTTCTTAGAGGCGGACAAACTACCACAGTGAAGGATATCTTGCAAGACAATTGCTGCGAATGAAGACAGTTTCACTCAATAATTATGTATCTTTTTTAATGCTTTTCACACCCATAGGTGTGATTTGTTAAATGTGTATCAGAAAATAAACGTTACAGCCTTCATTTATTTTCATTTCATTTATGAAATAGTACATAGTGAGTGAGTGAGTGAGTGAACTCGTGTTTAACGTCCCACCAACACAGAAAGGTTATACGGAGACGGGGACCTCGTTTTAAAGTCTAAGCCAAAAGACTCGAGGAGCGGTGATGATGATAAATGATTGGGGCTCAGGAAACAGGAGCATTGAAATTCTGTGACAAGTTTCGGTTCTACTGGAACTCGAACCCATGACCTTCCAATCTAAACCATAGCGCTTTCGCCGCCCCTTAAACATTTAGACAGGTACATTAAAAATGTTAAGAAATAAGCGTAGCCGATGTCTATAACTTGATAATGTGCTTATGTATCTCGGCCGCCAATCTAATGACTGCGCTTATGAACAGATTCCCCCAAAAATTGCAATGTAAGTCTCCAACGTTATAACAAATGAGCCGTGATTGTTTTATTCCCTCCAAATTATCTCCCGTTCAGAGTCGCTGCTTTTACTTAGATGCCTGCCTGTATGTCTAATAGCATCTTTTTGAAATGTGCATGTTCCCGAGGGTTCTAAATGAAAGTGGCTATTTTCAATATAATCAGAACAAATAAGGATAAAGGTAATAGCAAAAATGCGCGAATGCATTCGGCAAAATGGCTTTTTTACATGACATTCAACCCCTATCACCTACTTAGGTTTTTCCTTTGTGGAAAGAAAAACTTTATGAATATGCAGGTCCGTGAACAGGTTAAATTCTTTAAAAAAAATTGGAATAAGCAACCGACCATTTTTCGGGGGGGGGGGGCAAGGATTTTTATTTGGACCAGATATTTGTTTTCGCGCGGTAGGTATACCAGACTTTTTTCCTCGAGAACATTATTTAAATATATTGGAGCAAGGATTTTTGTTTTTACAAAAATCTCATTGAGATTCAAAACTTTTGTTACAAGAGTGGTACTTCATGAAAGGCGGTGTCCTGCAACGAGTATTGCTAGTATCTTATATAAAAGACTTTAATTGCTTATTACATAATATTTCAGGAAATACCCTTCATCAAATGGTGTATAACTCAAATTAATAAATTCGAACATAAACAATTGTTCTATTTTCCATCTACATTCATCAATACTGTACTTAGGCTGAGGCAGCTGCCTCGATGTTTCTTTTATAGCAAATTACATTTTTCATTAAAAAAAACAGAGCCTTATAAAATTTGTTCAGTCAAATTTGCTTCATTTATAAAACAACGTAAGGTTGTTTTTTTTTGAGTGTGTGTTTTTTCCTTAAAGATTATTATTAAATCGTTTCGTTTTGACACGTACTGACATTATTTTGAGGATGGGTTTTTTCTGCCTCTGTTTTTTATGTCTGCCTCGGTGTTTTTTCGTGTCTGGTTACGGCCTTGTTCATAACTCTATTTTTGAGTATCTTATGTGTTTAGATACATGGTTCGATACTCATTTAGAATATAAGTTTAAAAATAAACTTTTAGCTTGTTATGAGAATCTATTTACATGATTCGATATTCATTTGGAACACGAGTTTACAAATAAACATTTAGCATGTTATGAGAATGTATTACTAGGAAAAAAACCCGTGAGATTTAGATACATTTTCGTAAAGCTCCCTTTTTCAGCGCCGTAATATACACGGCGTTCCTTTTCATATATGCAAATACTTGAAGTATACTAGCGAGGGTGTTTTCCTGTAAAGATTCGATGTGTTAACGTTTGACTATAAAAATTTCGGGATTATTGTGTAAAACCAAGGTTCAAATAGTGTTCATTTATAATGCTAACAATGTGGAATACATGGTGTCCGCCTGGCTTCGCGCCTACACGAGATATAACTTGCTAGTGCTGACAGGAGCGTAGCTACAGTTTTTCTTGAATGGTGTATGTGTGTGAAGGGGAAAGATGTGTGTGTGTGTGTGTGAAAATGTTACATTTTAGTATACTGATTACTAGACACTTTTTGGCGGTGGGGGGACAATATTTAAGCGAGGTGGGGGTTCGAAAAAGTCGAGATGTATTTATTGGCCAATTCTAAAAATATGGTAAGTTTTAGTTTTAACAGTATTCAGTTCGATATTATGTATAGACGAGATGAACAAAAGTACAACAAAGTAATCATGTCAATATATCAATTGGATTGGAAAACGTCCCTTCTTCAAATCAGTATTGCATATATAATCGTGATTACTCTAAACTTAGAAACCAGGGGTCCGTTTCAAAGTCCTAGTGCAAAATAGTTATTTGGTCATAATGCCATACTTAAAATATGTTTTTCTTTAATTTTTAAAGTTCTCTCGAAGAGCTTTAATACATAAGAAAATATCAATTTTTTGTTTAATATCAAAGGTTTGCTGAGAAATTATTGGAAATATAAACTTTAACTTAAAATCAATATTGTCCTTAAGTTTAGAATGAAACGGACACATGCTCCTTTAATGAAACAGAGAACTTAAATATTTAAATGTACTTAGGTCTTATTGATACCAAGATGGCCGCCGTGCTCTGGGGAGTTCATGCTTTCCAATACTGTTCTTTATTCTTTTGCCTTTCTACTCGCAGTCTTTGTGTCTTATGACAGAAGAAAACAATTCTTTGTAACAGAAAATTTCTTGCATTTTCTCTGGAAAGCCTTTTTCTTGCTTATCGAATTTCCTACATATTTTGGATATTCCTACATATTTTGGATATTCCTTTCTAAGACGATAATTCCTTATTTCATTAACCTCTGACTGTTCCATTTTTTTACGCTTTATTTCGGGTTGTGCACAAAAAGAACATCTAATGACCAGCTCAATTGCTGTGTCTACTTTTTATACTATTTCTAGTCTTTGATGTCGCCGACAGCCAGATTTCCGCCAAATGTCGCTAAGATCAAAGACTTAAACACACATATTTGACCTGATCTCGCCCAAACTGCTTACATCGATTTAACTGGATTAGCGTATTTTCAACAAGTACCACCTGACTGTTTGAGTAAGTAAAATATATCATTACCTAGATCACACCGCCAAACTAGATTTTTATAATTCTTTAGAATGTTAAATATTTTATGGATAAAAAGTAAAACTCATCAAAAATAACATTAATAAAGCAAGCAGTATTATGTAAATATGATTTACACTTGAAAAAACATTTAATGGTTCAAAAGGTAGTTTTAACCAAATTGTTTTAAAATCTTTGTATGAAAAGCGTGATGAAGGCGTTCTGATCACAATGGTCAGTATCGCCTCTTTAAGGCTTTTACGCACAAAACCCACAATGCACGTGCATTGCATGGCCGTAGGAGCAAGCCCTCGTGTATATATATATATATATATATATATATATATATATATATATATATATATATATATATATATATGTCCCTGTGTGTGTGTGTACGATTAAATACAATTTGAATTGTTCAAATTGATAAAGAAGAAAGAACCAGAACTAGCGCAAATGCTATATTGCCTTTTAAGTTTAAGTATGAAAGTATGTCTAGGTCGGATAGTCAGGTCATCACTGAGTAGGTCTTAATGCCTTCAATTTACAGGTTGAATCTTTAAATGAAACGAATTGGATAAGGTAATTATAACCCTAACCCTAACGATACCAAGCCGTCAATTTTTCAACGGGTACAAGTTTCAACGTCACTAACACATTGAAAAGTGAGCCCCACGAGAACGCCTTTCAACAGCGGGGGCAGGTTTCCACGAGTGAGGGGTGATTTTTTCAACGTTGAATCGCGTTCTGGGACACATTTTCAATGGGGTACACGATTCTTCGGTACACCGGCACGGCTGAGCTGGCTACAGTAGGCCTCTATTGACGGAAGCTGTGTTTCCTGCGATTGCTCACAACTGCTCATGTTTTCGTATGGGCAGACGTCGTAGCAAAGCAGAAGGTTTATTTCGTGCTCCGTGTACTGTCCTCTGGGTCGAAACGCCTCCTTAGACATGCTGGCGGCTACCTTTTTGAGGCTGCTTTTCATAAAATGGAGGCTGTCAATAAACTGTAACTGCTCCAGTGAGAATGCCGTGTATTATTCCATGTTGGTTGAGATGGTGCTGATGTTCTCCATCGAGGTTGTTCCGATGGCCTCCATAATAAGGTGACTATGGTAACCGCGCAGGTTATGCAGCACAACTGGTACTTTATTGGGGTTTTTTTTCTTGGTAGATGCGCAGGTTGAGAATATATGCTTTATGGGCGGCGCCGCTAAAGTTGCCGGTGAAATGGCCGTGATCTCTCACCCTCTGCGGGCCCAGCTCTCAGCATTCATTCGATTCCTGGAAGTTCCTCCTGTCGTCCCCGTGAATGATCATCACGGTCGAATTTCTGAAAACACGGCCCGGATCTCTCCATCTCACGTTCAAGTCTCTGAATGACAGTCGTCACTGTGTCGTCGCACTGGTAGAACATTGGCTCCTTGCAGACTATGTATCAGAAGCTACATGGGAATTGAAGACGTGTAGTAACCGGCGGCAGACGTACTTCTTATTCCTGCATTGGCTTTGCTGCTTGTGTACCATACTGCTTAGGTCTTTTATCCAGACATATTGACTATTTTCACCCTCGGTAAGCAGCAATATGTCCACAGTGTGCGACTCACTAATGAGTAGCGTGTAGAAGCCCTTTTTCCATCGAATTACGCTAACTACCATTACCAGGTTGCGACGCTCAAATTTTCCAGCGCCGCTCCCCTTCACGGGAAAGTCAATACCAGCAAAGTCTACCTCGCCCTGGTGCTGGTGGTACTTGCCTGGCCGGTCAGCGTAATAGTGTGCTAGGTATACGGTCAACAAAATAGCACACTCTAAACAGAGATTGTCGATCTTTTCTACATTGGTATCGGATTGCGGTGGAATGCACTTTGTCGAAAATGTAGCTCCGGCCTCGAAACGGCCGGTATTAAGACACATGAAGTTCAAGCTCTACGCAACTCACGAAGCGCATCCAAATCCTCCCGTATGTACTCTTCGATGCGCTGTTGAATTGCGGCGTTGGCTTGGGCGACCAGCTGCTCAGTCACGTCAATGTGCATGGATACAGTGGCTGCGCTTCTGAAATGAGTGAACACATGCTTTTCAGGCTCGGTGGTGTGGTAGTCTTTCATTAACCGAGTCGGCTTGTAGGATAGTTTTCGTTGTACATACCATACTTTAAATATTTTTCCCTTTCATAACTGTAGTGTCATTATATATATATATATATATATATATATATATATATATATATATATATATATATATATATGTATATATATATTATAATGAGATATTGAAATATATCAGTGGCAGAAAAATTGTATTTCCAAAATGGCGATATCACTTTTGGAACTACTTTCTTTTCCCATTTAAGAAATATATTTGCTCTTTTTTAATTATTCCAATGTATAGTTCCATATTCAGGCCTATTTCATTTTTCTTCTTGCGCTTTCGTTTCTCTCCCTCTCCCCCAACCCCACCCCAAATCAGGATAAACAGACCATAAAATGTATCTAGACTGTAGACCCACTAGTATACATTTATTTAATCAATAACGAGGCGGCATAAAAAACGACCAAAAACGAACTCCAAACAACAACAGGTAGGCCTCAAGTATTAACTTTTTTAATTAGTTTTCCACTTGAATCCTGCAAATTATTAGTGATTGAACTTACTTGAACTGTTGTTAGTCGATATTCTCTCATACATACAGTATCGTATGACTTTTATACTCTACGACAAACGAACACATTTTTAGGAAAAATGCTTGCTTGAATATTGTAATGAAAAAATTTAGGCAGTGATTTTAACTCTCAACACAATCATTTTCATATTTGGAAACGATGGAGAAATCGGGCACTGATGAGTGTTGGTTGCAAACCGACATTAGGTAATAATTGAAATTTGGTTCAGCATCTGTTAATGAACTAGACTGCAAGCTTGCCGAGGTCAAAACTTCACTTTTTAACTCAGAAACGAACAAAATAAAGAACTCAAATTCATACAAGTAAACTCACAATCATTAAAAATCATTTGTTTAAGGACGTTATGCTCTGAAATCTGTCAGTATGACCACTCTATGATGCTTGTACAATACTCCCATCCGAACAATGTTAACTGTATCAATCCGCGCAAGAAACGTGTTAACGAAAAAATAAATATCTTCATTTTCGTTTGAAAGCAGTCATTAATTTGAGAAAATACACAATATGAAGCATAAATTTATGAAAGGTCGCTGTCCTAAAATTATTGTAAATTTCGGAACTTCTTTTTAGCAATGTAATAATGCAGCCGTGAATCGCATTGACACAAAATGGAGAAAAAAATCCATGCATATCGGTGGTTATTGCCTAAAAAATATATAATGAAAAGAAAATGTACGTTTTTTGAGTAGATAGAATGAAATATTTCACTCGTAAAGTGGAAACATGTTTTATTGTCACAACACAATGTTTCCCACTTCACTCAAGAAATATTTCCTTTTATCTACAAAAAATAAAACGTAGATATCTTCTATATAGTTACACTATCATATATTCTTCTCCACGGTAGACATAAAAGTTAATACAAACAACGCGAGGGTAATATTTATATCTTTTATAGCCCACTTCATTCAGAGCCACACCATAAATCAATACATAATAAAGTCAAGAGTTAATAACTGAGCCAGACTTGAAGCGCGAAATAAACTTATTTCCCCGTTAATCATATATTGGGGGGGGGGGGTCGCATACATCTGGATTCGTTTATCAATGCCACTGCCCTACCACTCGCTCATAGATTACTAAATGTTTGAATTTATAAACTTCAAATGAAAAGTGATGATATCATATTCCAATATATATTATTTTAATGTCAAACACTTTTGGGAAAATTCTTAAAACGATATTGACTATACATGAAATCAATATAATATATTTCATCGCTGCTGTTGATCTCTCTTTTTACGAATCTATCTATCTTTATATCTATATATCTAAAGAAAAGACTAATTTCGAATTGAAAATGTTAAAAAGACTACAGCTATTTTTAAGAAAAAAAATCCCATTTATCGCACACATTTTTTCAACGTTGAATCGATTTCTGGGACACATTTTCAATGAGGTACACGATTCTTCGGTACACCGGCACGGCTGAGCTGGCTACAGTAGGCCTCTATTGACGGAAGCTGTGTTTCCTGCGATTGCTCACAACTGCTCATGTTTTCGTATGGGCAGACGTCGTAGCAAAGCAGAAGGTTTATTTCGTGCTCCGTGTACTGTCCTCTGGGTCGAAACGCCTCCTTAGACATGCTGGCGGCTACCTTTTTGAGGCTGCTTTTCATAAAATGGAGGCTGTCAATAAACTGTAACTGCTCCAGTGAGAATGCCGTGTATTATTCCATGTTGGTTGAGATGGTGCTGATGTTCTCCATCGAGGTTGTTCCGATGGCCTCCATAATAAGGTGACTATGGTAACCGCGCAGGTTATGCAGCACAACTGGTACTTTATTGGGGTTTTTTTCTTGGTAGATGCGCAGGTTGAGAATATATGCTTTATGGGCGGCGCCGCTAAAGTTGCCGGTGAAATGGCCGTGATCTCTCACCCTCTGCGGGCCCAGCTCTCAGCATTCATTCGATTCCTGGAAGTTCCTCCAGTCGTCCCCATGAATGATCATCACGGTCGAATTTGAGAAATCACGGCCCGGATCTCTCCATCTCACGTTCAAGTCTCTGAATGACAGTCGTCACTGTGTCGTCGCACTGGTAGAACATTGGCTCCTTGCAGACTATGTATCAGAAGCTACATGGGAATTGAAGACGTGTAGTAACCGGCGGCAGACGTGCTTCTTATTCCTGCATTGGCTTTGCTGCTTGTGTACCATACTGCTTAGGTCTTTTATCCAGACATATTGACTATTTTCACCCTCGGTAAGCAGCAATATGTCCACAGTGTGCGACTTCACTAATGAGTAGCGTGTAGAAGCCCTTTTTTGCATCGAATTACGCTAACTACTATTACCAGGTTGCGACGCTCAAATTTTCCAGCGCCGCTCCCCTTCACGGGAAAGTCAATACCAGCAAAGTCTATCTCGCCCTGGTGCTGGTGGTACTTGCCTGGCCGGTCAGCGTAATAGTGTGTTAGGTATACGGTCAACAAAATAGCACACTCTAAACAGAGATTGTCGATCTTTTCTACATTGGTATCGGATTGCGGTGGAATGCACTTTGTCGAAAAAAGTGTAGCTCCGGCCTCGAAACGGCCGGTATTAAGACACATGAAGTTCAAGCTCTACGCAACTCACGAAGCGCATCCAAATCCTCCCGTATGTACTCTTCGATGCGCTGTTGAATTGCGGCGTTGGCTTGGGCGACCAGCTGCTCAGTCACATCAATGTGCATGGATACAGTGGCTGCGCTTCTGAAATAAGTGAAAACATGCTTTTCAGGCTCGGTGATGTGGTAGTCTTTCATTAACCGAGTCGGCTTGTAGGATAGTTTTCGTTGTACATACCATACTTTAAATATTTTTCCCTTTCATAACTGTAGTGTCATTATATATATATATATATATATATATATATATATATATATATATATATATATATATATTATAATGAGATATTGAAATATATCAGTGGCAGAAAAATTGTATTTCCAAAATGGCGATATCACTTTTGGAACTACTTTCTTTTCCCATTTAAGAAATATATTTGCTCTTTTTTAATTATTCCAATGTATAGTTCCATATTCAGGCCTATTTCATTTTTCTTCTTGCGCTTTCGTTTCTCTCCCTCTCCCCCAACCCCACCCCAAATCAGGATAAACAGACCATAAAATGTATCTAGACTGTAGACCCACTAGTATACATTTATTTAATCAATAACGAGGCGGCATAAAAAACGACCAAAAACGAACTCCAAACAACAACAGGTAGGCCTCAAGTATTAACTTTTTTAATTAGTTTTCCACTTGAATCCTGCAAATTATTAGTGATTGAACTTACTTGAACTGTTGTTAGTCGATATTCTCTCATACATACAGTATCGTATGACTTTTATACTCTACGACAAACGAACACATTTTTAGGAAAAATGCTTGCTTGAATATTGTAATGAAAAAATTTAGGCAGTGATTTTAACTCTCAACACAATCATTTTCATATTTGGAAACGATGGAGAAATCGGGCACTGATGAGTGTTGGTTGCAAACCGACATTAGGTAATAATTGAAATTTGGTTCAGCATCTGTTAATGAACTAGACTGCAAGCTTGCCGAGGTCAAAACTTCACTTTTGAACGCAGAAACGAACAAAATAAAGAACTCAAATTCATACAAGTAAACTCACAATCATTAAAAATCATTTGTTTAAGGACGTTATGCTCTGAAATCTGTCAGTATGACCACTCTATGATGCTTGTACAATACTCCCATCCGAACAATGTTAACTGTATCAATCCGCGCAAGAAACGTGTTAACGAAAAAATAAATATCTTCATTTTCGTTTGAAAGCAGTCATTAATTTGAGAAAATACACAATATGAAGCATAAATTTATGAAAGGTCGCTGTTCTAAAATTATTGTAAATTTCGGAACTTCTTTTTAGCAATGTAATAATGCAGCCGTGAATCGCATTGACACAAAATGGAGAAAAAATCCATGCATATCGGTGGTTATTGCCTAAAAAATATATAATGAAAAGAAAATGTACGTTTTTTGAGTAGATAGAATGAAATATTTCACTCGTAAAGTGGAAACATGTTTTATTGTCACAACACAATGTTTCCCACTTCACTCAAGAAATATTTCCTTTTATCTACAAAAAATAAAACGTAGATATCTTCTATATAGTTACACTATCATATATTCTTCTCCACGGTAGACATAAAAGTTAATACAAACAACGCGAGGGTAATATTTATATCTTTTATAGCCCCCTTCATTCAGAGCCACACCATAAATCAATACATAATAAAGTCAAGAGTTAATAACTGAGCCAGACTTGAAGCGCGAAATAAACTTATTTCCCCGTTAATCATATATGGGGGGGGGGGGGGGTCGCATACATCTGGATTCGTTTATCAATGCCACTGCCCTACCACTCGCTCATAGATTACTAAATGTTTGAATTTATAAACTTCAAATGAAAAGTGATGATATCATATTCCAATATATATTATTTTAATGTCAAACACTTTTGGGAAAATTCTTAAAACGATATTGACTATACATGAAATCAATATAATATATTTCATCGCTGCTGTTGATCTCTCTTTTTACGAATCTATCTATCTTTATATCTATATATCTAAAGAAAAGACTAATTTCGAATTGAAAATGTTAAAAAGACTACAGCTATTTTTAAGAAAAAAAATCCCATTTATCGCACACATTTTTTCAACGTTGAATCGATTTCTGGGACACATTTTCAATGAGGTACACGATTCTTCGGTACACCGGCACGGCTGAGCTGGCTACAGTAGGCCTCTATTGACGGAAGCTGTGTTTCCTGCGATTGCTCACAACTGCTCATGTTTTCGTATGGGCAGACGTCGTAGCAAAGCAGAAGGTTTATTTCGTGCTCCGTGTACTGTCCTCTGGGTCGAAACGCCTCCTTAGACATGCTGGCGGCTACCTTTTTGAGGCTGCTTTTCATAAAATGGAGGCTGTCAATAAACTGTAACTGCTCCAGTGAGAATGCCGTGTATTATTCCATGTTGGTTGAGATGGTGCTGATGTTCTCCATCGAGGTTGTTCCGATGGCCTCCATAATAAGGTGACTATGGTAACCGCGCAGGTTATGCAGCACAACTGGTACTTTATTGGGGTTTTTTTCTTGGTAGATGCGCAGGTTGAGAATATATGCTTTATGGGCGGCGCCGCTAAAGTTGCCGGTGAAATGGCCGTGATCTCTCACCCTCTGCGGGCCCAGCTCTCAGCATTCATTCGATTCCTGGAAGTTCCTCCAGTCGTCCCCATGAATGATCATCACGGTCGAATTTGAGAAATCACGGCCCGGATCTCTCCATCTCACGTTCAAGTCTCTGAATGACAGTCGTCACTGTGTCGTCGCACTGGTAGAACATTGGCTCCTTGCAGACTATGTATCAGAAGCTACATGGGAATTGAAGACGTGTAGTAACCGGCGGCAGACGTGCTTCTTATTCCTGCATTGGCTTTGCTGCTTGTGTACCATACTGCTTAGGTCTTTTATCCAGACATATTGACTATTTTCACCCTCGGTAAGCAGCAATATGTCCACAGTGTGCGACTTCACTAATGAGTAGCGTGTAGAAGCCCTTTTTGCATCGAATTACGCTAACTACTATTACCAGGTTGCGACGCTCAAATTTTCCAGCGCCGCTCCCCTTCACGGGAAAGTCAATACCAGCAAAGTCTATCTCGCCCTGGTGCTGGTGGTACTTGCCTGGCCGGTCAGCGTAATAGTGTGTTAGGTATACGGTCAACAAAATAGCACACTCTAAACAGAGATTGTCGATCTTTTCTACATTGGTATCGGATTGCGGTGGAATGCACTTTGTCGAAAAAAGTGTAGCTCCGGCCTCGAAACGGCCGGTATTAAGACACATGAAGTTCAAGCTCTACGCAACTCACGAAGCGCATCCAAATCCTCCCGTATGTACTCTTCGATGCGCTGTTGAATTGCGGCGTTGGCTTGGGCAACCAGCTGCTCAGTCACATCAATGTGCATGGATACAGTGGCTGCGCTTCTGAAATAAGTGAAAACATGCTTTTCAGGCTCGGTGATGTGGTAGTCTTTCATTAACCGAGTCGGCTTGTAGGATAGTTTTCGTTGTACATACCATACTTTAAATATTTTTCCCTTTCATAACTGTAGTGTCATTATATATATATATATATATATATATATATATATATATATATATATATATATATATATGTATATATATTATAATGAGATATTGAAATATATCAGTGGCAGAAAAATTGTATTTCCAAAATGGCGATATCACTTTTGGAACTACTTTCTTTTCCCATTTAAGAAATATATTTGCTCTTTTTTAATTATTCCAATGTATAGTTCCATATTCAGGCCTATTTCATTTTTCTTCTTGCGCTTTCGTTTCTCTCCCTCTCCCCCAACCCCACCCCAAATCAGGATAAACAGACCATAAAATGTATCTAGACTGTAGACCCACTAGTATACATTTATTTAATCAATAACGAGGCGGCATAAAAAACGACTAAAAACGAACTCCAAACAACAACAGGTAGGCCTCAAGTATTAACTTTTTTAATTAGTTTTCCACTTGAATCCTGCAAATTATTAGTGATTGAACTTACTTGAACTGTTGTTAGTCGATATTCTCTCATACATACAGTATCGTATGACTTTTATACTCTACGACAAACGAACACATTTTTAGGAAAAATGCTTGCTTGAATATTGTAATGAAAAAATTTAGGCAGTGATTTTAACTCTCAACACAATCATTTTCATATTTGGAAACGATGGAGAAATCGGGCACTGATGAGTGTTGGTTGCAAACCGACATTAGGTAATAATTGAAATTTGGTTCAGCATCTGTTAATGAACTAGACTGCAAGCTTGCCGAGGTCAAAACTTCACTTTTGAACGCAGAAACGAACAAAATAAAGAACTCAAATTCATACAAGTAAACTCACAATCATTAAAAATCATTTGTTTAAGGACGTTATGCTCTGAAATCTGTCAGTATGACCACTCTATGATGCTTGTACAATACTCCCCATCCGAACAATGTTAACTGTATCAATCCGCGCAAGAAACGTGTTAACGAAAAAATAAATATCTTCATTTTCGTTTGAAAGCAGTCATTAATTTGAGAAAATACACAATATGAAGCATAAATTTATGAAAGGTCGCTGTCCTAAAATTATTGTAAATTTCGGAACTTCTTTTTAGCAATGTAATAATGCAGCCGTGAATCGCATTGACACAAAATGGAGAAAAAATCCATGCATATCGGTGGTTATTGCCTAAAAAATATATAATGAAAAGAAAATGTACGTTTTTTGAGTAGATAGAATGAAATATTTCACTCGTAAAGTGGAAACATGTTTTATTGTCACAACACAATGTTTCCCACTTCACTCAAGAAATATTTCCTTTTATCTACAAAAAATAAAACGTAGATATCTTCTATATAGTTACACTATCATATATTCTTCTCCACGGTAGACATAAAAGTTAATACAAACAACGCGAGGGTAATATTTATATCTTTTATAGCCCACTTCATTCAGAGCCACACCATAAATCAATACATAATAAAGTCAAGAGTTAATAACTGAGCCAGACTTGAAGCGCGAAATAAACTTATTTCCCCGTTAATCATATATGGGGGGGGGGGGGGTCGCATACATCTGGATTCGTTTATCAATGCCACTGCCCTACCACTCGCTCATAGATTACTAAATGTTTGAATTTATAAACTTCAAATGAAAAGTGATGATATCATATTCCAATATATATTATTTTAATGTCAAACACTTTTGGGAAAATTCTTAAAACGATATTGACTATACATGAAATCAATATAATATATTTCATCGCTGCTGTTGATCTCTCTTTTTACGAATCTATCTATCTTTATATCTATATATCTAAAGAAAAGACTAATTTCGAATTGAAAATGTTAAAAAGACTACAGCTATTTTTAAGAAAAAAAATCCCATTTATCGCACACATTTTTTCAACGTTGAATCGATTTCTGGGACACATTTTCAATGAGGTACACGATTCTTCGGTACACCGGCACGGCTGAGCTGGCTACAGTAGGCCTCTATTGACGGAAGCTGTGTTTCCTGCGATTGCTCACAACTGCTCATGTTTTCGTATGGGCAGACGTCGTAGCAAAGCAGAAGGTTTATTTCGTGCTCCGTGTACTGTCCTCTGGGTCGAAACGCCTCCTTAGACATGCTGGCGGCTACCTTTTTGAGGCTGCTTTTCATAAAATGGAGGCTGTCAATAAACTGTAACTGCTCCAGTGAGAATGCCGTGTATTATTCCATGTTGGTTGAGATGGTGCTGATGTTCTCCATCGAGGTTGTTCCGATGGCCTCCATAATAAGGTGACTATGGTAACCGCGCAGGTTATGCAGCACAACTGGTACTTTATTGGGGTTTTTTTCTTGGTAGATGCGCAGGTTGAGAATATATGCTTTATGGGCGGCGCCGCTAAAGTTGCCGGTGAAATGGCCGTGATCTCTCACCCTCTGCGGGCCCAGCTCTCAGCATTCATTCGATTCCTGGAAGTTCCTCCAGTCGTCCCCATGAATGATCATCACGGTCGAATTTGAGAAATCACGGCCCGGATCTCTCCATCTCACGTTCAAGTCTCTGAATGACAGTCGTCACTGTGTCGTCGCACTGGTAGAACATTGGCTCCTTGCAGACTATGTATCAGAAGCTACATGGGAATTGAAGACGTGTAGTAACCGGCGGCAGACGTGCTTCTTATTCCTGCATTGGCTTTGCTGCTTGTGTACCATACTGCTTAGGTCTTTTATCCAGACATATTGACTATTTTCACCCTCGGTAAGCAGCAATATGTCCACAGTGTGCGACTTCACTAATGAGTAGCGTGTAGAAGCCCTTTTTGCATCGAATTACGCTAACTACTATTACCAGGTTGCGACGCTCAAATTTTCCAGCGCCGCTCCCCTTCACGGGAAAGTCAATACCAGCAAAGTCTATCTCGCCCTGGTGCTGGTGGTACTTGCCTGGCCGGTCAGCGTAATAGTGTGTTAGGTATACGGTCAACAAAATAGCACACTCTAAACAGAGATTGTCGATCTTTTCTACATTGGTATCGGATTGCGGTGGAATGCACTTTGTCGAAAAAAGTGTAGCTCCGGCCTCGAAACGGCCGGTATTAAGACACATGAAGTTCAAGCTCTACGCAACTCACGAAGCGCATCCAAATCCTCCCGTATGTACTCTTCGATGCGCTGTTGAATTGCGGCGTTGGCTTGGGCAACCAGCTGCTCAGTCACATCAATGTGCATGGATACAGTGGCTGCGCTTCTGAAATAAGTGAAAACATGCTTTTCAGGCTCGGTGATGTGGTAGTCTTTCATTAACCGAGTCGGCTTGTAGGATAGTTTTCGTTGTACATACCATACTTTAAATATTTTTCCCTTTCATAACTGTAGTGTCATTATATATATATATATATATATATATATATATATATATATATATATATATATATATATATATATATATGTATATATATTATAATGAGATATTGAAATATATCAGTGGCAGAAAAATTGTATTTCCAAAATGGCGATATCACTTTTGGAACTACTTTCTTTTCCCATTTAAGAAATATATTTGCTCTTTTTTAATTATTCCAATGTATAGTTCCATATTCAGGCCTATTTCATTTTTCTTCTTGCGCTTTCGTTTCTCTCCCTCTCCCCCAACCCCACCCCAAATCAGGATAAACAGACCATAAAATGTATCTAGACTGTAGACCCACTAGTATACATTTATTTAATCAATAACGAGGCGGCATAAAAAACGACTAAAAACGAACTCCAAACAACAACAGGTAGGCCTCAAGTATTAACTTTTTTAATTAGTTTTCCACTTGAATCCTGCAAATTATTAGTGATTGAACTTACTTGAACTGTTGTTAGTCGATATTCTCTCATACATACAGTATCGTATGACTTTTATACTCTACGACAAACGAACACATTTTTAGGAAAAATGCTTGCTTGAATATTGTAATGAAAAAATTTAGGCAGTGATTTTAACTCTCAACACAATCATTTTCATATTTGGAAACGATGGAGAAATCGGGCACTGATGAGTGTTGGTTGCAAACCGACATTAGGTAATAATTGAAATTTGGTTCAGCATCTGTTAATGAACTAGACTGCAAGCTTGCCGAGGTCAAAACTTCACTTTTGAACGCAGAAACGAACAAAATAAAGAACTCAAATTCATACAAGTAAACTCACAATCATTAAAAATCATTTGTTTAAGGACGTTATGCTCTGAAATCTGTCAGTATGACCACTCTATGATGCTTGTACAATACTCCCATCCGAACAATGTTAACTGTATCAATCCGCGCAAGAAACGTGTTAACGAAAAAATAAATATCTTCATTTTCGTTTGAAAGCAGTCATTAATTTGAGAAAATACACAATATGAAGCATAAATTTATGAAAGGTCGCTGTCCTAAAATTATTGTAAATTTCGGAACTTCTTTTTAGCAATGTAATAATGCAGCCGTGAATCGCATTGACACAAAATGGAGAAAAAATCCATGCATATCGGTGGTTATTGCCTAAAAAATATATAATGAAAAGAAAATGTACGTTTTTTGAGTAGATAGAATGAAATATTTCACTCGTAAAGTGGAAACATGTTTTATTGTCACAACACAATGTTTCCCACTTCACTCAAGAAATATTTCCTTTTATCTACAAAAAATAAAACGTAGATATCTTCTATATAGTTACACTATCATATATTCTTCTCCACGGTAGACATAAAAGTTAATACAAACAACGCGAGGGTAATATTTATATCTTTTATAGCCCACTTCATTCAGAGCCACACCATAAATCAATACATAATAAAGTCAAGAGTTAATAACTGAGCCAGACTTGAAGCGCGAAATAAACTTATTTCCCCGTTAATCATATATTGGGGGGGGGGGGTCGCATACATCTGGATTCGTTTATCAATGCCACTGCCCTACCACTCGCTCATAGATTACTAAATGTTTGAATTTATAAACTTCAAATGAAAAGTGATGATATCATATTCCAATATATATTATTTTAATGTCAAACACTTTTGGGAAAATTCTTAAAACGATATTGACTATACATGAAATCAATATAATATATTTCATCGCTGCTGTTGATCTCTCTTTTTACGAATCTATCTATCTTTATATCTATATATCTAAAGAAAAGACTAATTTCGAATTGAAAATGTTAAAAGACTACAGCTATTTTTAAGAAAAAAAATCCCATTTATCGCACACATTTTATATTATCCTGACTAATTTGATAGATAATGAATATATGGCAATAATTACTCATCGGAATTATATATATATATATATATATATATATATATATGTATATATATATACATATATATATATATATATATATGTATATATATATATATATAGATATATATATATATATATATGTGTGTATATATATATATGTATATATATATACATATATGTGTGTGTGTGTGTGTGTATATACAAAAGTGTAAATTGTTGCAAATTGTTCGGGCGCCAGTCTGAATGTCTGCCGACAAAATCTATATCTGTCGTGAGAAAATAGCAGAAATATTTTGTTATATATCATCTCAAAGACTATTTTGTAAAGAAGTAGGTGACTTTGTAGACAGATGGAATGCAATAGAACTTTGCATAACACTTGTGATTGAAACGATAAGGTCATTGCTTTCCTAATTTTAATAGTGTACTTCAGTACATGTATCCGTTGTCAGCTTCCGTCTCCAAAACCTTATATCCCGTAGAGTAACATTTATCCCCACACGGGAACAATGCAAATTAACATTACGGTCACCATCTTGAAAGTATTACACTATTGGTACAATGGGAATACCATGTTAAAATCTCCATAGGTTTAACATTAGTATGACACTCTGGGCACAATGGGAATACCATGTTAAAATGTCCATAGGTTTAACATTAGTATGATACTCTGGGCACAATGGGAATACCATGTTAAAATGTCCATAGGTTTAACATTGGTATGACACTCTAGGCACAATGGGAATACCATGTTAAAATGTCCATAGGTTTAACATTGGTATGACACTCTGGGCACAATGGTAATACCATGTTAAAATGTCCATTGCTTAAACATTAGTATGACACTCTAGGTACAAGGGGAATTTAAAATTATTCCATATGCATTCGATGATGTATTATGATGATTTAGCACTATACCACTATACAAAGTGGAATAGTTTAAAAAATGACACTATGGGGATAATATGAGTTCAATGTTAAAAAATACATAGGATTAACATAGATGACAGCATTTCCACTCACGAATGTTTATAGCATAATTTGAAAGCATATGAATTCCAAGCTGACTTGATATTTAAGTGTTTAAGATACTTTTCCTTTTTTAATTTTAACCCCATGCTAGCTGGCATAATACTTAAGTGTTTCAGATAATGCTTTCGTTTGGTGAGTTGGCTCCTCAATATTATACAAGTTTTTATAGCAGCCAAACTGCGTCTAAATTTGGCACTATTCAGGCTAGACATTTCCATTTTGGTGGCAAGGTCACAGTGGTAAATTTAAAAGCTACTAAAAAAAGCAGAGGAATAAGATTCATACTTGTTCAATTCCAGGCGCCTCCTCAACTGCTACTCATTCACAATGGTCGCAACGATTTAGGTCTGATTCATTTAGGAAACAGAACAAATAGCAAAAATACGATTTGATACCTAGCTAATGAATTATTTTCCACAGTTATTATTTGGTCTGAAAATGTTCAAATGGCGTCATTATGATAATGATGAGGGAATGAACAGAGCTGGAGTTCGATTGGCAAACTAAGTAACTCAATTGTGCTGCAGAATCTTCCCCAGAGTTTACGTCAAATTGCAACACAATTATCATTAATATGTTTTAAAAAGCGTTATAAACTTGACATTTAAAAAAAAATATCTTCCATGACTTGATCACACTAGTGAATATCGTATAGGTGGACAGATGTTATCCCCCCCTGACTAGTGTAATATTTAAATATCTCAAAATTGTCTTAACAAACTATGATGAAATTTCCAACGTTTCTTTTGTGTGTGTGTTTTTTTTTCATACCTAGAAACCTTTCCAAATTTGAGTGTATGTTTCGAAAACACAATCTTTTAAATGTATCTAGTGACACATGAATATGATAAGTCGGATATAATACAGGAATTTTAAGAGATTCAACATTTTTGTAAATCATTAAAAGCCTCATGTTCAGTGCTGCTAAAATGATAACCATGAAAATAAATATCAGAATCTTCCACATTTTTTCTCATGAAAACTGGAACCAAATTACCATTAATATGCATTACAAGAGACGATTAAACTTTACAAATATTTGTGATATCTTCTATTACTCCATCAAAATTTATGAATACCAATTATCCGGGCGGATGTAATTTCCCCTTACTTGTTCAATACTTAAATATCTCAAAATGTCAAGATGTACTCTTTACTTTTTATCTTTAAGTGTAGACTTCCGTTGTATTTCAATAATGATATTGTTAAATTGTGTACTATTAGTTATCGACCGAATACAGGTGAGACGGCTTCGATTCAAACTGGTCCCCCCACACCCATCAAGTGTTTGATGTAAAGGTATAATTGCGACATTATTATTCCACCTAGATTTAGAGTAAAAAACAAAACAACTTGAATGCAACTTTGATGGCGATCTTATAGTTTAAGTTTTTACAATCGGCGATTTCCCTATCACCAGATTCAAGATCTTTTTAGCTTCTTTATGGTCACAATAAAGTATTTGCTGCACCTGTGTTTCTAATATTTTTTTTGTTGACATTTACACAAGATGCCTCGAATGTTTCCAATCGTCAAGTTTACTATGTTCTTCATGTAATAATTGCTGGGTGATAAATTACACTCACGTACCTAAATATTTGAGATGATATTTGCAACGTTAAAGCCTGTTTTTAACTTAATCACAATTAGCTGGAATATTATGTTCTGTATATTCAATTTATAATAGGTGTCCATGAGAAAAAGTTGTACTTTAGTGGTAATTTTGTAAACAGCATATTTACTGCATCTGAGTTCAAGGTCAGTCTGATTTACATAGCATTTAACATGAGTATGAGTACTTGTGTAGTGATGCTCCTACACGAACAAATAAAATCGATAATGACGCTGACACTGTAGATTTTACACATGTGAAACAGCATTCTTAAGTTAATTGTACCTGTCCCACACAGTGAAGATATCAACGATGGAATACAATCCACAGTGACTCTGGTGTAACCAACCTTCGGAATTCAGAAATATTGAACTATCTGGCCAGAAGCATTCACATCTACAACAACAGGAGAGAAATGAACTAAAACAGCTATTACATGAGAATGAGGACTTGTTTACTGATGTTCCTACACGAACAAATGACGGTGACATTGTAGATTCTACACCTGTGAAACAGCTTCCTTAAAGGATAAATCCTCTCAAACAGGAATATTTGAAGAAAGAAATTCAGTATTTACCGGAGAATGATTTTATAGAACCAAGTAAAAGTAACTGGAGTTCAGCATGTATTCTTGTGCCTAAGGCAGATGATACATTCCGCATGTGTACTGACTATTGAAAAGTCAACAGTGTCACCAAAACGGATTCATTTTCAATACCAAGAATGGACGAGTGTATTGATAAAATTGGAAATGCGAAATATGCCACCGAGTTTGACCTTTTAAAAGGATTCTGGCAAATTCCACTAACGGAAAGGTAAAAAGAAATTTCAGCATTTGTAACTCCAGATGGGCTTTATCAATATAAAGTCTTGCCGTTTGGAATGAACATTCTCCGGCAACGTTTCAACGTCTGATCAACATGATAACATTTGGTCTAGATAATTGTGACGCGTACATCGATGACAACATTGTCTATAACGACAATTGGGAAGATCACTTGGAAACCATTCGGAAATTCTTCGATCGACTCAGCACTGCAAATCTGACGATTAATTTGAGTTTTGCCATGCTTGTGTCACCTAAATATTGTGGGACAAGGTCACGTTAAATCTGTAGAAGCTAAGGTCAAGGCTATCTCTGAATTCCCTGTGCCTGTTTGTAAAAAGCAACTGATGCGATTTCTAGGTATTCTGGATATTATAGGAAATTTTGTTCAAATTTATCCATAATTGCCGAACCTTTTACAAATTTGTTGAGTAAGAAATCCAAGTTTCATTGGTCTGATGAGTGTCAGAAATTCTTTGATAAATTAAAGGCCATGCTTAAGAACGCACCAGTTCTTTTTGCACCAAATTTTAGCCAATTATTTAAAATGTATGTTGATGCAAGTGATATAGGGGTTGGTGGAGTATTGATTCAGGAAGACAAAAATAGTGTAGATCACCCTGTGTTATTTTTCTAAAAAACTAAAAGCACGAGAAAAAAAATTATTCCACAATTGAGAAAGAATGTTTGGCTTTGATATTGGCTTTACAACATTTTGAAGTGTATGTTACCTCGGTTCTTTCTCCAGTTATTGTATACAGTGATCACAATTCCCTTACTTTCATCAACAAAATGAAAAATAAAAATCGGAGATTGTTGAGATGGAGTTTAATACTGCAGGAATATAACACTGACATTCGACATATCAGGGGAAAAGACCATGGTATCGCAGATGCACTTGCACATGCATAGACTATATTGCTTTGCTTTGTGTAATTGAGCTGAGTGACATTTATAAGACATTTTCCTATGTAATTTGGATTATTTTGATTATGCATATTTAAAAGGAAGCTTTATTGCATACATCTTTCTCTTTCTATATGAGAGGTGCTATGTATGTTGAATTTATAATATGTGTCCATGAGGTAAGTTGTACTTTAGTGGTCAGTTTGTAAACAACATATTTACTGCATTTGAGTTCAAGGTCAGTCTTGTTTACAGAGCATTTAACAATTAGATTGTAATTTTAAGTGTCTTGATGTGAGAAAAGTCACCTACGCATCGGAAATTTCCATTAGAGTTACTCATATTTTAGAATATTCTGTCAGGCGACTTATCCTTATATTTGTAATGGCTTGTAAACAAGAATTCATTCCTATTCTAAACTTCATATTATTAAGATCAGTCTATTAAGGAATTTATTTTAGTATTCAGATTTTACAGTTGTTAAAATCAGAGCATATTCAGAGAGATGAATTATTTATTTGAAATATTCATTGGAATTACTAAAAGTGCTCATTCTAATTTTGGATGAATACTTGACTTTGGGATTTATGTGAGTTCATTCAAAGATATTCTGGATTACTTCATTCAGGCATAACAGGACATTCAAGACTACTGACACATCAGAATATTCAAGACTGCATGCACATTAGGACATTCAAGGCTACTGGAATTCATTTGGAATATTCTATATTTAGGACTTGTGATTAGGACACTTAGGATTATTGGATTATTTGGACTTTAATTCACGTTACTGTAAGTGTCTTTTGAATTTTCACTTTAATTGTTTAGAATTAATTTTTACTTACATTGTTGGTTTCATTTTCTTTTCTGTTCCACTATTTTATTACCTAGAGCCGTAACAATTATTTTCAATAGATTTCAGGGACATTTTGCGTTTCTTGTTCAATAGATGAACACCTGTTTCCGGACAATTATATGAAGATTAAACATGCATGCATATACTGAGCAATATGTAAGGACACACACACACACACACACACACACACACACACGCGGGCGCGTTTTAAAATTTTTTCTTGACATATGAATATATTCCGTCAGACATAAAGTTGAATTTTTACAAATTCAGATTTTATGTAAATCATTGAAAGTTGAATTTTCAATGCTGCTAAAATTATCTAACCCTTAAAATGCCTCGCAGGATCTTCTACATGTTTATACTTTAAGATTGCCAGAATATTACTATATATTTGTGATAAATCTTCCAAAATGTTAATCTCTTATACGATACGATGAAAACTAATGAATATTAAATATCTGATCAAACACATGTTATTTCCCATGAATATTTGAAGACTTAAAAGTAATCTCAAAATGTTCATAACAGATTGTGATGGAATTTTCACTGTTGTTTGTGTGAAGTTGTCCTTTTTAGTGGTATCTTATTGTTAGACTATTTAATATTAAATATCGATTGGAAATAGGATACAGGGTTTCTCTTCATAATAGTTACCCCCATATATTTTATGTGCAAGATGTTGTTCATATTGTATTTTATAGACATTTTTATTTATGGTCGTAATAAATCACGTCCCGTACCTTTGCTGATAACTTTTGCATTTGAGATTTAAACAGGATGCCTTGAATGTTACCACTTGTTGTGTTTACTTCGTTTTTCACTTATGAAGTGTGATAAAATACACTATATCCTTTCAAAGTTTAAATGATTTTATGAGGACTGTAAATAGTCTGTTTATAAGTAGGATTAATCTGGTACGTCTAAAGGGTATGTGTTTAATTTATGTTTGATTTTATAGAGGGATACTCATTGGGTGTCTGATTAAATTAGTCAGAATTCACCTAGAATGTGATATATAAATTTTAGAAGCTTTTAGCGAAACCGTTTTTTTAAAAAAACAAACCTGAATATTACTTTAATTTAATGGTAATGAATTTCCTTGCCCCATAAATGTTTTTGCTTGTTTTTTTCCAAATCTGATTTCAAACAAAATTTTGTAATAAATTTATACATTTATTGAATGCGGAAATTAAATGTTAGAAAGATCGCCTGTATTTGATACCAGAAATGTACACCTGCTTGTACTGTTTACATATAATTATGACCAAGGTTAATCCATGCTTTCACATAGGTAGTAAGATGGAAGTCACTGTAGGATTTAAATTATCAACTGAAAAATAAACAAATGTTGCAATGTCACTTATTTACCTTACACTAGCATTACCCAGCCTAACCATTGTTTTAAGATAAATGCATGCATGGCACTAGACATAAAAATATGGCTGCGTTTTTAAAGGACGTCAATAGGATTTCTTACGTTCCAGAGAAGAACTTGAACAGCAGCGATGTTGCTGAATCATACAGAGGTAGTACCGGTTTCTCTACATCTGGTTTTGGGTACACTTTTCATAGCCCAGACATTAGGAGAGATTAGACATACTGAATGATGCCACAGCTTTGGAACTCATCCCCTTTGTTCTTTCCATCATGATTTGGAGACGTTCCACGGCAAAAAAGATTTGTTTTCTCCATGTAGATGATAGTTATGACAGGTGCATTATGATGGGTAATTTTTACAGCTATACCTTTTTGGATGTTTTTCATTTTAAAAATGGAAAATGGAACAATGGACTAAATAAGAGCTGAATGGAATTAAATTTGAAGTCAAATTTCTTACTAAATATTATGCGCTCATTTCCCTCTTTAAAGTCAGCATTTATGCATATTTAGCGACTTAATTTAAAAAGGATCAGAGGATTTCATTACATTTTCATTAGAGGATGAGCCTGACACTCGTAGAACTCTTTTTTTGATAGTTATTATTGTTAATAAGGTCTAGAGCACTGGTGGAGCAAAGACCAAATTAAAGTTTAATTTGTAGAAGTTTCTCTGGTGTAGCTGGATCTCCTTAGCTGCAAGAGCCATGTGCCAAATCAACTGCGCTGCCAAACGTACCAGGATGCTATCGCCCAGATTACTCCACAGAGCTTAAATACGTCTTGTACTTCTTCTGTACAACCTAACCCACTAATGTATTCACAAATTGTTTTTAGAATTTCCACAACTATTATATTTATGTCATATCTGTAATCAGACAAGTCTGTCAAGAAACAGAGCAAGTAGACAAGTCTGTCAAGAAACAGAGCAAGTATCAAGTTCTGAGGACATCTTCAAGGTAGCCGAGATGAATTAGTTCAGCAAAACTTTGCCAAGAAGATATGCTCCCTACTGAAAGGGACGAAGAAATATTTCTTAACTGATCCTGAAGTTTTTATTATACTGTATATTCAGATTGAGCGTAGCAGAGGATACCTTTGTCACATGCAACTTAGAAGTCTAGGCGACCCGCGCATCGTACCTGTTGATTAGAGCGTGTTTGAAAAACTGCATAATTCTCAAAAGCCCATTAATGCTGAAAGTAATCGAAGATACTGCTCGTATACATGCATATTTTGCTGTTCCTGCTAGACGACAACAACATATGGAAATGGTCTTTGCCTGTGTGCCATTTTGTCTGAAATAAGAAGGAACTGTGCACAGGTAGTATAAGTAAATAGTTGCCATTCTCAATACCATGTTTCTTTGGAGAACTGATTATTTTCTGCGTTCACGATATAAATGCGAACATCTATTATTGACCTCGGTGTTTTCAAAGAAAATGTATTATGAGTGGCCTCGTCCTCTGTGTGTTACTTCCACGAGGTTTTCGAACGACTTTCCTTCTGAGCCATTAATCTGTTCTGCCTATAGAATACAATAAGCTTGACCAAAAACCAAAATCCAAACATAATCACTGTGCCCTGATATTGTAAATGCACAATAGCTCATGTTGCGTACTGTATCTCCTGAACCAATTCATAATCATGAATTGGAGAATATTTCTATACAGAAAAATACACTTACTTCTGATAATATGGCTAATTCTGTTAACGAAAAGTACAGAAATGGAATTGCTTTTTTTAAGACTACATCACCAGAGAGAAAATTCTTATTGTTCAGATAATACAACTTTGACAGATATCATCCTTGATTCACAAAAAATGAGTTTAATAGGAGTTTTGATACTGTGTATAAAAGAGAGAGAAACGGATCCAGAAAAGTATTTCAATTCTGCAGTAGAAAACATAATGATTACTGTGGACGGATTACCCAAGATGCTTTATTTACAGGTATATGAAATAAATCAACAATTTACAGAAGCTTTGAAATATTTCTTTAACAAGGAACCAAAATGCACGAAAAGTTTTTTAAAACAATATCAGTGTTAATAAATTATACACTGACCACGTTTGTTTATGGCTTAATTTAAGAAGTACACATATTATTAGATTACATGGAAAATTACGTAAAATTACTTAATGTTTAACAAGCGATACACATACAGATACATAGAAAAGTAAACTTAATAATTGACAAAATGCATATTTATTTTGTTTGTTATACTCAGGTAAACATTAAGAACGATATATATATATATATATATATATATATATATATATATATATATATATATATATATATATGATTGCTCTATTCACTAAAAAGTCTTGATTTATTTTTCAAAATTTATCGACATTAAAATTCTTACTAAACAAAATGTATATTTCCACATTGCTTGGTTGTATTGCTACTTCTTGATCTTGGTCGTTTTAACTAATGTCCTTATAATCAGACGAGAACCGCATCCATACAAATTATGGATAATTTTTGGTATATATTCTGATATTTGTTATTTAAATTACACTTTGATGTGAAAGACCTTTATACTTATCAGTCAAGTAATCATGATCTTTGTCTATTTTACCTTTGTTGATTACCTTGTCTCTAATATGACATATGTTGGTGGAATTAAAATGCTTTTAATCTTCCCTAGTGAGTATCAGTTTCTTGCTCTTAATTCTTCATAAACATTTTCTGCAATTGATTGCAAATAGCTGAAATATTTATTTATAGTCTGTACCTCTGTAAACTATAGGCTGAAATAGCATTCTCCTCTCATCTTTGGGAGTTGATTTAACGTGATGACACAATCCTGATTGTATGTGTTTCGATGCTTTTATTATCCATTGTGTTGGTGATAGTTGCTATCAAATTTAACTACAGAACCCTTTTGAGGCATTGTGTCTATTATGTGATATACCTTACTGCATACTCTTTTGTGTTCTTGTAATGCTAATTCGAAATAAAAAATAATTCAGGCACGCCTTTCAAACCTAGTTTTATCTTGTCCTTTTCTTTACTTGAGATTATATTACATTTGACAAATCCCTTATTTCGCAAAATTAATAATTGTTTCGATCAAATATAATTAGCATATGTACTTTACTATCTTTTTCTCTTTCTAATGTTACGGCTCTAGGTCTTAAAATATGTAACATAAAGAACGTGAAACTAATAAAATCAAGTAAAATCAACAAGCAATTTATTTCCAGACAATTAAAGTAAAAATTTAAAAGACACTTACAATTTGTGAGTTAAATTCCAAATAATCCTAAATGTGCTAATCACAAGTCCAAAATAATAGAATGTTCTGAATGAATTGAAATGGCCTTGAATGTCCTGATGTACCACAAAGATGTAATTGAGAATGTATTTGAATGAGTTCACATAAATCCCAATATCATGTATTACTCCAAAAGTCAATGAGCACTTTAGTAATTCAAATGAATATTTTATATAAATAATTACTTTCAAATTATATCTGATTTCAACAACACAACTATAATTACTAAAAAAGATTCCTTACAGACTGATCATTAGAATCGGAATTCTAGAACAGGGATGAATTTGTTTACCAAAATCTGTATGTAAATACACATGCCTACATGACCTATGTCACATCGGAATATGAGTAATTCTAATGGAAAAATAATGGTCTACCTGACATATTTCACCAAAGTCCAATTGTGAAATGCCTATAAAAGTACTGGCCTACCTGACAAATGTCACAACTGGACATGTTGTGAAATATTATGTAAACAACTGGACAAAAGTTAAGTATGTATTTTCAAATAACCATACAACTTACAATCATAGATAAAAGTTAAGTAAATAAACATCATTCATAACACTAACTCGATTTTGCTTAACGTTTTATTTACATTACCAAATACATTGCATTCATTCTTAACTTTTTGTGTCTTACATATTTATTGGACATTTATAAACCAATAGTTTCATTTGTCAACTTTATATTTATGGAGCTGATACGGATTATTTATAATAGATTATATTGAATTGAAAAAAGCCTGTATTGTCCTTTTTTGAATATTAATACAGGCTGGTAAATCTTTACACGAATCTCCTCTTACTGATCGATATCTATCTATATGTACCGTTAGATAGTAGTTGGGAGCCCAAAGAAAATATTATGGCGCTAAAATAAATAGGTCTGTTTTTAGGGTCATTGGCTTTAATTAGTTGCGTATCTATTGACCTGTGATATATATTACGGTTTGAGTGAAAAATGTCCACATTCTTGTTTCAAGAGTTCTATACAATCTTTTGATAACAACTGGGTTTTTTTCTGAGTTAGTGAAAGATATTCGAAATTTTCGTTCTCTGATAATTTATTGACATTTTGATTATATACAATTCTTCTTTATCTTCATCGAACTGTGTCTCTTCTGGTCTTCTCTGATTAAAATATCTCTGAAAGCATCGTGCATGCAATCTCCTCTTTTTCTCACAATCTTCGACCAAGCGTATTTTGGAAATGCATCTATAAGTGTCACACTATATGTGTATCGATTGTTGTATTTTTCATACGATACCATCTCAGGAATGTCTGCCTGCTACTAGCAATCCACGTGACAAAACAGCTTGAAAGAAATACTACTATTCTGATTTGTAGAAGAAAACAAATGTCTACTCATCACCCTAGTTTAAATATATCCTGGTTGGCGGAAAGAAAAATCCTACCGCCCCCCCCCCCCCATCCGGCCCCTCAACCTTCCTACACGGAATATTAAATTGTTAGTCCCTACGTTTTAACTGCGTATAAAGGAGTTTCGACTGTTAGGTCGTCCGTTGTCCACAACTAAAGAAATGTAGAGCTTTCCGAGATATACGGAATATCCATAGCCATTCTGTCATTCGTTAGTTACTTCAATTGCTTATAAAATATCAAATAGGCAGAGCATATTTCTGACCTCGAATGGTATACCTTTTCTCGATGTTTTTTTTATATATTCTAAACTAGTTTATTGGGATTAAGAGTAAGTATTGTACCATGAAAGTTAATATAGGACAAAGAAAATGAGGCTAGAAGGGTCATATATACTAATATTGCCACATTTACCCGAGAACAGCAAAGATACAGGTAATACATGTTAATTGACATACTGTGTGCCAGTTAGTTTCAGGTATTTTATTAATATATCAATCGATAATAAAACCTTTCCGTCTGTGAAAATACGATAGATTGTTGTTAATCACAGTGATTAATTTTGTCAAGAAGTCTTTATAGATAAATACTCACAGGTTATGGTATTAGCTTCTTGCCAGATTCACAAATATCATATCATACGTATTTGTGTGTGCTTTGTTAATCTGGAAATAAAAGTAAAACGACAGCATGCAAGTATGGAAAGTTAGTATTTTTATATTAGTTTATATGCAGATGTAAATTTGCACTCACACCCTGACGCATTCTGTCGTATGGATTGTGTGCATACAGACTGTTGATTTCATATCCGTCACTTGCATTACTACGATTACTACCACTACATCTACTACTCCTCATTATCATCAGTGAAATATAACGATAAAACTAATTTGACCATGATAAAAGATGAGGTGAGTTTTGATGAAAATCGTCACTGATCAAGCTCATTTCTTTAATGCTCATACAAGCTGACCCATATGAAACTATTTATTGTTCTGCTAGCTGAGCACATGATCGCATGTAAACTATTATAAAGCCATGCATCTTCTATTATCAGACGGTAAAGTGAAAGTGTTGCATACTTGTAAAACTATAAATAAACAATACTCAGAAAAACAAGAAGCGATTTGTTTATCAAGAAAGTAAAATGACTCAAATTGATAATGACAGGACAAGAACGCAGTGAATGAGGAAAAATAATTTTACACTGGATTCGAACTTGAGACATCTAGCATACTTACTCAGGTAAGTGAGCTTAACTCATAATGCTGTAGGTCTAATTGGTCTTTATATTACCATAATAATTATATATATATATATATATATATATATATATATATATATATATAAAGATAGAGAGAGAGAGAGAGAGAGAGAGAGAGAGAGAGTATTTGTAATTCTCTATAATAACTTCTATATACCTTGATTTCTGTAGTGGGAACCCAGATAGTCTGTGTATTTTTATGAGCATTAATTACTGGGTCGACATGCGGGTATGTCTGCTTTGCACGAATGCCTATACCACCGACCTTGTAGCATAATTTTTTGGTGATGTGTGCATGGTCGAGATGGTATAGGGGTTGGTGCTTACAGGTAAGGCTATGGGTGCCGTAACCCGCGGATCCGGATTCGAATCTCCGTAGATTACGAAATAAAATTATCTAACCTGTATGATAATGTTATTTATTCATATATATATATATATATATATATATATATATATATATATATATATATATATATATATAAATGCATATTTGTCGAATAGAGCGCACTCCACTACCTCCATGACTTATCACTAAAATGGAAACTGATAGTAAGAAGATTCTTCTTAGCAAAATGTACAAAGGTACTTGTTTGCTCTCTAAAGTCAATAATATTTCAAATTCGATAAATTGTAAAATTTAATTTAAAAAAATACAGAAACTGTCTTTTTAAAAATTCTTTCCATAAGTTATAATAAATTAGTAATTTCATTTCTGTGGCAATTTCAATAATTTCGGAGTTCATTTGTTTCAAACATATCAACATATTTTGTCTTGGAATTCAATTGTTGGGTTTGAAAACAAGTCTCTTTAGAGACAAAATGTTATAAACAAAATCGACCTTGTTCTTTTAAATTTTCTACAAGAAGGTTTTGCTGCATTAAAGCTGATTACTTTTTATTTGTAATCGATAAAGATAAAAAACAGTACTCACATTTATTTTCACGACAACGCAAGTCTACAAGAACCTAACGTTGTGTTGTTGTTATTGATGATAGCGGATATAGACTTTTAAATCAAGTCTAGGGGAACTGTGTCCTTTGGGCTCGAACTACACTCGGCCATCGGTGATAATACACAGCAGTGCAAAATCGATGACCCCACGTGGTGCAAAGAGTCTAACATTTTATAATTGTTTCCGTTAAAAGTATCTTATAACAGTCAGAATGTTTAACAATAGATATATCTTCAAATCAAATATGATGGTGTGACCAGTTGTGTTCAGATATTTAAAAAATATAATATTATTAATTGATACTTCTTTTTCAAGTATTTTTTCACCCGTATCTGCAAAGCTATTTACCTACCTTTTTGAAACAGGAATGAGTTTTCAAGAATTTTTTTGATGAGGGGAAATGTAAGCCGGACTGAATCGGCATGGTTCGGCGTTGTACTGCTTCTTAATTTTGCAAAATTAGGATTTCACCATAATCAAAAATACTTACAAATCAGCTCAAGCATTAGTATTCACGTCTATTTATAAATATATATGTCTTTAATCCATCCATATATCTATTCTCCTTTCTATTTATCTATCTATCTCAGGGCAAACTACTTTTCGATCAATTGAAAAGATTTAGAAAAAAAAAAAAAGCTCTTCGGAGGAAAAAATGATATATTTTCGTTAGATGAATTTTATAATACCATCATGACTAATTGAACTGATAAATATATGGTAATATTTACTTTTCAGATTCTAAGCATATAAAGTACAACATTTTGCCATTTGGTCATGAGCCAGTCTGTATGGCTGTCGGCAAAGATCATATCTGTGGTGATAAACAAACAGAAATATTTTTGTTACGTACATCTCGAAGGCTATTTTGTAATGAAGCAGGACACATTTTAGACCTTTAGTATACCACATAATATTTGTATCGCACTTGTGAAAGAAAAGTTATAAAGTCATTACTAGTTTCCAAATTTTGATTAAGTAATTAGGTATATTTATGTATCGTTAGTTTCTCTGTCCAAAACCGTATCTCTCGTGATACAATAACATTTCATCCACATTAATATAATTTCATCGACGTTAATATAATTATATGTCCCCAACATATTCCACAACCTTCTGGCCAAGATTTAAATCTTACCGTTCAAAATCAGTAGTATCATTTGCATTTGCCAGTAATATTATTACAATGATTCTTGAAAGCGACTTAGAGCACCCAAGGCACTAGAGTAACAGGTTTTATCTCTGCTGGTATTCTAGTCTGAGTGACTCTGATTTCCTCAAACTCTTTGTACAAAGGTTGCGATTGGCTGACACATAAAGCCACTGTCCAAAGTCAGAAGTATTTCGAATGCATCTGGGATAGGATTGTGAGATTGAAGTTTGAACGTTATAATACAACCAACTTCTGTTCCATTCGCCATTTATTCATGGACATCGTGAGAGTACTTTTACGTCAGCAAGACTGTAAACACAACATGGTGAAATAAAAATTATTCATTGGATTGCATCGGCAGTACGGTAAGAGTTCTGAAATAAATCATAAATACAGTAAACTGAATGTAACTTCAGATACCACTCGAGCCGAGTTAATGAAGATTTAGTCGGGCAACAAAATTCGATGAGGATTATTCTCAACACGTGCCCAATATGTTTACATCAGAGAGAGAGAGAGAGAGAGAGGGAGAGAGGGAGAGAGAGTCAAAGGTGGGGATGACATATTCATCTCCTGTCACAAATGGGACAGTTTCTAATTAAAGTAAATTCGACAGAATTGGGCTTGATTATAACGTAAGTATTAGGAAGGTATTGCCAGATCATTGTGGTGGTTTTTGTTTTAAGTTTATCCACAGAGAACGATCGCCCACGCAAACAGAGTATCATCTTATTTATCTCATATATCACCAAAACTAGGGTAGCTTATCGTATACATTGTTTTTAAACGTACTTCCGTGTGTTACAGGATACTTGCAAGATTATCGATAAATTTATAACAAGTTATGGTCACATTTGCCTCAATCGCTATAAATTAAACCTCGTCTCTGCCATTAAATAAAATAAAGTAATATATTTATTGGAATCAGCAGAAATATTCTTATTTTGTTGTAGACTTGTAGATACGTTCGGCACAGAAGATATGTGCTACATATACAGACATGCTAAGAAATAAGATCACATTCAACAATAAAAGGTCGATATGTTATAAATAAAGCACCTGGGAGGTGGATGCCCCTCTTAACAATGTGTTGCTAGTATTAATAACTTCATAAATCTAGATAGCCAAATTGCATGCAGTCGTTTTATTACAACGTTCTGACAAGTGAATACATTTAAGAATACTTCGGCACCTCAAATAATATTTTCTTATTAAGTTTTGATATACTTGCTGGCAGAGTAGTAATATGGAAAGAAAATGAAACTGATCTTCTATGTCACCAATGTTACAAATTATACCATATCTTGCAGATCTATCTATTCTGTAACTAACATATCTACCCGTTTAACATGAAGAAGTTGAGACGATATCCATAAGTATGTAGAAGAATTGGGATATTTACTCTTTGCCAATATATTTAAATAGAAGTTTGAATAAAAACAACTGCTTTGAAAACACTTATAAAATGGTAATTTCTCTGGTGATTGCACATTAGCATAACTTTAATACGTATCTTTGACAATTTGATCAAAAACAACGCAATATTTCAACATCAACAGAATCTGGATACAAACATAATTTATCAAAACTAATTCTATTGAACATATTGTCAGGACATGACATCAAAACCAGTTCAAAATGATTACATCAGCATTAGAATGAAGTACAGTGTTTACATTTCGTAAAACTATGTTTGCTGATTTCCTTATTTTACACGAGTATTTTACAATTCCTTTTAATCATACAAGATTTAAAGATATTCTACCAAGCCACAGTATTTGGCTCTTTATTTACACATTTTTTTTATGCAAAACGTAAGATGAACCCTTTTTACTAAATTACCACAATTGAACCCTCAAATTTTGATTGCATGATGTATAAATAATTTTACAGCAATAGTTGGATTTCAAAAAGTAAGTTTACAGTTACTCATTATTACATATAGAGCTCCAAAAGCTCTTTTTTAAATAACTGCTGAGATTAAGTAAATTTAACATTACTTGTGAAGTAAGGCCAAATAATCGAATCGCCCTGCTGTCACAATTCTCTGACCATAATAGTACAAAAACTCATCATCTTTCTGTCTCATCTCCTGAAAACCATGGTCATAGTTTGTCAATTAATTTTTTTCTATCTGACTCGGGGCTGGTGGGTTGGAGATTGACGGGTACTCCCTGTCAAAGAAACCAAAGGCTGTTGTTCGACGTCATCGTCGTCTTCATCTTCGTCAGATGGATCAAACTGTTGAGTATTGCTTGGCTGCTGATGAGACGTGGAAACTGCATGAGAAGTAATTTTGGAATTTACACACTCTGATTTTTTTGTGGATTTCCACATAAATCATCTGCATAGTCGATGTTTCTGCCATTGCCTGGTAGCGTTGTGATCAGACAGGGTACAAATTAGGATAGAACACATAATGTGGTTCACACAAAGTCGTTGAGAGTGGGGGACGCGACTGCCCCGGCTTTGAACATAACCTTTGGCGCGAGTCATCTTCAAGTTTGAATTGTCCAGCCTATACAACAAATTACAAATTCACATTTAAGTCCTCTATTGGAATATAATTGTTTACTGTTCTACAGCAGGGGTCTCAGAAGACTGAAAAAATAAATAAAAAACACTTACCCCCCTAATTCTTCTGCAGTTATATAGAGCTCAAAAAGTATACGAATTTATTCATTTGTTTAGATTTATAAAACTGGTCGTGTTTGTGTTTTCTTTTGTGTGAAATGCAGACTTTTGCTGCACTTCTTCAACTAGCTGTTGTGACTGAAGTGTACGTGATTATACACGGTTTATATATGGTAGATAGCTATTACATGTTGATCTCCATGTGCAAACACAACTAAAATTTCCACACGCTTTTCCAGTTAGTTGATATTTATCATCCACATATCTCGGTTGTGTAAAACAGTGTACTTGCATATATTAAGTGGTGAAACAAAACTGATACAATGAAAGGGTAATCAAAGTTTGGGAGTTAGCAAAATCCCACTGGTGTGTATAGTATTCCCCTATACTCCCGGAAGTTTGTACACCCCTTGCGATTTTGAAAAAAACAAAACAAACAAAAAGGATATAAAAAGTGCACAAAACTTACTTATTTCATTCATCAATATATAATTTATAACCTGATTGTTGCCAGGGGACCTTATCATTGTCATCTTGTACGCATTGCAAGCCAAACTGAAACTGTTGATGTAAACAACGAGACTGCTCACTATTTTTGTCTAGTCTCGAGAACAGTCCAGTTTCAGTAAAACTGTGTCGTTTGCATCCAATATTTGCAATGTCTAGTTTTTTATATTAAAAAAAAGAATCGATAAAAATAAATGTGTAACTCTTATATACATGTGTTCAAAGGGTTGAAACTCCCAAAGTTACGAACATTTACGGAATTATTCGGAGCTTTTTTATAAGACGGCGAACTACATCACATATGTTATCTGAATAATATAGTGTTCCAACTGTCGTGAAAGGGGGGAGGGGATAAGTGAATACGTGAATAATATAGTCCTATGTGGGTTAGGGAGGCGTTTGCATAGTAAAATCTTGTATTCAACGAAACCCTTTGCTTCGACACACTTGAATGATAAACTGTTTAAACTGTGATTTCTCAATTCTTAAAATGAATATAATGTGTCTGCAGCTGTTCTTACTCAGAAATTCTCTAATCATTCGCACCGTAATTCGGCAGGGTCCATGACGAACACCACCAATACAAGTGATACCGTGTGTATTCACCCGTTAATAATATATTAGACCAATCGTCAGTTCCTGCTAACCGGTGGAGCATATATTAACATTCGGTTAATTTATTAACATAATTTCTTGTGGAACTTTTTTTCTTGAAATGGCCTGAAGTTCAAAACAGTGGGAATGCTAAAAACTGAATTTGGCCGAAACTTTTTAGCACATAAATTGCAATAAATTAATTGTTCATTTCATTGAACGTGATCAATGGCGGATCAAACAGCATTAATATATTATCGTAGTCATCTTTACATATGATCTGTACCAATGACAAATTAGACTGTTTTAATAGTCGTCTTCTAAGAAATAATTAGATTGTACTTGTCAAGTAATGAAATATGAAAATATTGTTTGAACATATATCGACTAAGACATTTTATAAAATGGGGCTTGGCCTGGTCGTTATTAAACAATTTTAAACTAAAGCTGAAATTCAGGTTGAGATTTAACCAAACTTTTCTTGCGATGAAAATCACAAACCTTCGTGAAATCACAATTTGATAAACACACATTTTAAACTGGTTTAGAGTTTTTAACTTGAGATTGATCTACTTGCACGAGAGATCTCAAGTGTAACTTAAGACTGATTCACTTGCATGAAAGAGCTCAAGTGTAACTGCATAATCGAATCATTTTTGGGAGCTGTGGTATTTGCAAGCTTCGAAAAACAAGTTGCGTCAGTCATACTTTATGCAAAAAAGAGACATTTATCATAGGTTTTAATAAAAAAAACAATTTCCCTTAATTTATTTTAATAATATTAGCGTGATGAGACAATTCTGAATTGCCAATACAATTCGAAATGTTTGGTGAAGGTGGGGCAAGAGTTAAGACGTCGGGAAAAAACTGGATGGTGTTGCCATGATTTTTTGGGTTAATAATTTTAAACTCTCCGTTAGAATATTATTCAGCACTGACTGATCATTTTATATTTCTTATCATTTGATTTATCTCATAAGAAATTTGTTTTGAAAGAATTTGATTTGATTGAATCGGGAGATTTATCTTGGACACAGCAAGACTCTTTATAACAGTAAATTTTGCAAAAGGCGTGAAAAATTATATTCTGCCATTTCAAGAGTATCAGTTTTATTCATCAAGTCTCATAATAAGTTTGGTTTTATCATTTGTCTCAGATAATTCACTCGTATCATGTGCGAGAAGAACGTTACAAAAGACAGGGTGAGGGAACTGAGTGGTGTTAAACATGATTAAGCTGATGTTGTTCTCGTTATTATGCTTATTGCCTGATGTTAGAAGGGTGATGTCAACCATTCCCAACAATAGCATCATCACCACCAATAGAATGAACAAAAATAAATGAGTGAATCTCTGGCTGGCAGAATGACTTTGATTATAATTTTAATTTCCTAGATCGCAGTCTTTCAGAGAGAGAGAGAGAGAGAGAGAGAGAGAGAGAGAGAGAGAGAGAGAGAGAGAGAGAGAGAGAGAGTGAGTGAGAGAGAGAGAGAGAGAGAGAGAGAGAGAGAGAGAGAGAGAGAGAGAGAGAGCGTCTTTCACCCTGAATATGACAAAATAAAATTTGTTGGCAGGTTTGAATATATGCTGATATGTATATCAGAGACGATGGTTATTCTTATATATGTTTTAGATGTATAAATATGCATTGAAACAACGTTTTAATTGTTTTAATAGAATGGGTAGGTTGCAACAGTTTCCAGTATATAGCAAAATAGTGATATTTGTTTATACATCATAATATAAATTGACGTCTAAGTTAAGACTGCGTCATGGCTACAATTTTAGTCTTTGGAGACTACGCAATTTCCTATTCACACTTCGTGATTTTACGTCATCTCCGAGGGTATACTCTTAGATTGATTAACTTGCAAAAAGATATATCATTGTAAGTGCGCGCTTAAGTCAATTTTCTGAATGTTGGTATGTATTTGCAAGGTCCAATAAACACATCCCATGAAAAAAATCAGAAGAAACATTAATCATTATGAGTAGTAATGTAAAGGTTTGCCTAAGAAGGGCAAGATTTCAGGGCATTTTTTATCACTGTCAAAAATAAGGGTTTGAGTGTGTGTGTGTGTGCGTGTGTGTGTGTGTGTGTGTGTGTGTGTGTGTGGTGTAACACATAACTGAGCTGTTACTATTATCATAATTAAGCTTAAAGGCTATGGGTATCAGCTGATATATTTGATCGGTTTCAAGGGTTTGGTGTGGTTTGGTGCTTTACGGCACAGCAGCCTAAGTATGTTATTTATTGCCGAGGCAATTGGAGTAAAGTGCCTTGCCCAAGAACATACCACGATAGCTGACCCATGCTGGTCCGATGGTAGGATTCTAACCCGCACCCTTTCGGTCATGGGTCCGGCACGCTAACCACTGAGCCACGGCGGCTCCCGGTTTCAAGGGGGAGATCAACCATTACCAACATAAACCACTAGGAATAACAACAGAATGAACAAAAATAAATCATTGAAGATTGACGCAATGACTTTGATGATGCTTGAATTTCCCCAGTTCCAGAGAGAGAGAGAGAGAGACAGAGAGACAGACAGACAGGCAGAGACAGACAGACATACAGACAGACAGAGACAGACAGGCAGAGTATTCACGTTGAATATGGCAATATAAATGTGTTGCAGACACAATGTGTATGCATGTATATGCTTTACATGCATATATTTGCTGTGAAAGGATATTTATATGGCTTACTAGAATCGGCAGGTGAAATATATTTGTATAGAGTTCAAGAATGGGTTGAACAGTAATATATTGTGGGTATTATCTTTGGTTTACTTCCCGGTTGAAATCTGTTTATCTGCCCATTCTTCTTAACTGATGATATTTAAATGAAGTTATTCCATTTACTCTAATATATTAAACAGCTGGGATGGTAAGTGAGGACACGGTAGGAAAGTGAAACAAATACAAAAGTTCAGGTAAGGACGAATTGCTTATTCTACTGATAAGCACCTGGCTAAATGCGACCTAAAAATGACGTTCAGTCACAATGTATTAGTAGCTTGGCCTGCGTGGAAATGACAGTTTAAGAAAGGTTTATGTGACCTTCTCATGACTAAAATGCGACAACAGTTGAGAGAGAGAGAGAGAGAGAGAGAGAGAGAGAGAGAGAGAGAGAGAGAGAGAGAGGGAGACAGACAGAGAGAATCGCTGAAGGCGACTTTGCATTACCTACATTATAGCAAGTCGTCACAAGGGCGCAGAAAAGCTTGTATCATACCCTCAGTGTTGTATTTGTTCTCATTGTTATTGTCGTTTGCCTTATCATTGGCATAATTTTTATTTCTCTTTCGTATCTATAAATTATTACCTATGCGATAATGTGGCTTTAAATACTACATTGCGGTGTGTGTGGGTGTGTGAGTGCGTTTGGAAAAGGTGCAAAACGGGGACATCGGTGAGAATACACACCAACATACTGGGGACACACCTCAAAACGGGGACGTCCCCGTTTGTAATAGGTGGATTGCCACGGCCTTACTTAGTGATAAAACCCTTGAAATAATGAATCCTTTGATCCTACCACCAAGGAGGCCGGGGTTTATTTAAAAATGGATTTGCCTTTGCACTTGAAAGCAAATTCAAACTGACTCAGAGAGCTCAACAAATAAGAATAATTACCATAACCGTGCAAATATCCTTGCAAAAAGAATTGATTATCATTTAATTTATTTAAACAAGGGAGCATTTAAGTTGCGTTGTTAATCTGAACACGTAATATAGATTGCGATACAAATCCAAAATATTTTACTGAACAAATAAAAACTAAGCAACGCAGTCTATCGATTTAGATTCTTGTGTTTCCGATATTATATGTACTGAGAAAAAAAGACAAGCACTTTTGCTATTCAGCCCTGTTAATCAGAATATTAAAATACAATGGTGATACACAAATATATTTGGTGAAAATACATACAGAAGCATAAACACACAATTAGAGTCTATGTACTCTGAGTATGGGTTTTACCCTCTTTGTCCTCTCTCTCTCTCTCTCATATATATATATATATATATATATATATATATATATATATATATATATATATATATATATATATATATATTAAGCAATGAAACAATGAATTCCTACTATTATAGTATCTTTTAAAAAATCGTGAATCAGTCACACAGTTACAATATAAAAACAATAGAGGACTTACAACAGAACAGAACTAAACTTTATTGACCAAATGAGGTCTAACAATAGACATATCAGATTAGGTACAAATATACGTAGAAATAATTAATGGTGGTGGTATAGCGGATGGAAAAGGGAAGTGTGGAAAGAAATAATGTATTCAATACTTTGGACTTACATGACAACATGGAATGAAATGGAGATAGACATAATTATTCCGAGTTTTATGTGAACAGAATGATTTAAATATCAGTTCTTTAAATTTACTTGTTCTTATCTGTACGTCAAGGTTTGTGTTATTTTGCAGATCATTCAGTTTGTATGTATTAACATTTTTGAGGAAATTCTTACTTATATATTATTTTCTGATCTCAGCAAAATATTGACATTGAAAAAGATGGTGAAATTCATCACTTATATGTTGTGAGGTACATAATTCACATTTTCTTTCAGATGTATCAATATTTTGCTACCTACCAGTTTCATTTGGAAACCTATGATTTCTTGTATGGAACTTTGTTAAAATTATTTTCTACTTTTGGGGCATACATGTTAAAAATGGTTCAAAATTAAAAGATTGTTCAAATGTTCAATAAGCTCAACTTTTAGAGCAATCAAACACATTGCCAAATTTGTATATATTTATCTGTCATCCAACGAACAGAGGGGAATTACTCAGATAACCATAAACTGTTCAGTCCTAAATCCCGCATAACAGGAAGCAACATATTGTAACATAATATCATATAATATTTTTGAAATTGTGCTAGTTCTTTCAGTAACGAATCTAGCACAAAATATAATAGCTCTAAATTTCCTAAAAATGCTCGTAGAAAACCTAACAGTCTCTCTATACAACATATCTAGTCTGGTATTTTTTTCTTCTTAAAAATATAACTTTTTGTGAGAAATCCGTGTGTACATGTTCGATAACATAATTATAATTACAATTCCAGATCTCATATCAGTGTAGCAATAACGGTGAAGCAATATTTTCAAAATCTTTCAAATGTAAACCCAATGATGAAAGCAAATGTCTTATTCTTTTATGTAACACACAATCAATGCTCCTTGTAGCTGTTGCGGTGATTCTCTGTTTTTTAATAGCATAAATTCCATTGTGTTTAAAAAACCTAAAATATAAAAACTAATCAACTATTTCCCACTGATGTGTTTCCGAATGCAAAAAAGAAACTTTTAGATTGCCATAGTACCAGATATTACTATTTCTTGTTGCTTCTTTCAACATTGACATTTAATCTCCATTCTGTGCAGTATATACAGAACTGACTCAAAGTTTTCTGAAGATCTTTTTCGTTATCTGCAAGAATAACAGTATCATCATCATAAGGGATAATAAATAACATAAACTTTTAAAGGAATTTGTTATCATCTATACTGATTATAGGATTATTAGACAATCAAATCAATTAACCATCAATAATAACTTTTGTGATGATTATTATGCAGACGACAATACCGTCGTCATTATAACTTCCTTCTCTCTCTCTCTCTCTTTTTTGAATGCCTGAGAAGTTTTAAAACAAGCGCAGACTTTCTATCCTCAAATGCGGAGGTACAATACTGACGTAGAAACATGTTTAGATTGGCCGAACTATGTAATCTATTTGACATGGTAATAATAACAGAGTTTGAACCAGCCTGCTCAGTTTGGGTCGACTGTACTGCCTTTGTCACAAGACTACATAAATATCTGTGCCGCAAGCGTATGATGTACATTTGCTACAATCATGCCCTCCACCCCCCCACCCCCCCAAAAAAAAAACAACAACACATGCATATTATGTATATCGGACTCTTTCCTAAAACATTTGCAAAACAATGTTATATGTTTTCCAAACTTATGATGTATTGTCTTTTATTATTTAATTTGCCTTTTATTTCGTTTAAAGCCTTACAATCCTATTTTTGAAAAATACAGTTTCAATAAGTATGCGATGCTGAAAATAGAAAAAAAAATAGATTAAACTGAAATCATTAAATTTTAGCGAATGGGACTTAATACTTTTACGATAGAGTTAATATTATAGAATTATACGGAAAGCATCTGCTTTGTAGCACCGTGTAGTCAGTGAGTTCGTGAATAATGTAGTGAACCTATGATAAGATTGAGGGGCGGATTTAAGGGGATTCGTGGTGTTCAACCGAACTCCTTTTCTAGTAAAGTATTACATTTTCAATTTATAAAAAAGGAGAAATATGATCATCAAAAGCAAAACGATCCACCCCAGCATTAAACTCGAACCCCATTCGAAACAAATCATAGATTCGCCTGTGAGATAAATGAGATTCTGATGTAAAAATAATTACTATAGAACGCGAATGTCGAAAAAGTATAACACCCCCATTCTTATCTCCATCCTCTCTATGTTTTCGCGAAATTATTGACTGAAGGAGGTAAGTAATAAGTTCAGCCGGGGAGAGGAACATGAAGTGTCATATTTTGCGCATTAGTCCATCTTTTGAATGCGTAACTTAATTTGTTAGCAAATAAAGACATTATTTCTCTTTCATCTTAGGTTTCTAAGAGAGAGAGAGAGAGAGAGAGAGAGAGAGAGAGAGAGAGAGAGAGAGAGAGAGAGATTCATTCTAAGGTGAAAGTAAATACATGCGTCAACTTTAAGTCACATTAGGTAGTACAATGTTCCTAGATAAAGGATAAACTTACCTCATTCATCTATTTTTACGCATGCAATGCAATACAATGAATGTACATATGGATTAGATTATACTATTCTGTTTTCATGCAAACACATCTTGAAAACGCGATTTTACTTATTAAAAGCGTTCATATTTTTTTAAAGCTCATTTGATATTTGAACGAAACTGACCAAACATCATGCTAAAGGAAGTTAGGGATGAAATAAAATTCTGCAAAGATTAGACTCTACGAAATTAATTCGAATATCAGTGTTATTATTTTCTTTTTAGAGAAATGTCCATTTTTCATGCAGTGTTTGGTTGGATTTCAATAGTTTCACCTTTCAGACTGGTATATGGCTGTTTTGTGTTATTTTATGTTATTTCTGATTACACAGGAAGCATATTCAACCCATGCATGGTCATTTTGAAACACATATAGCTTAGAATCATTTCTATTTTGATGATATTTTAAGTTAAAAAATGTATACATGCCAGTAAAATTATTTTAACTGAACATCTGGCATGCAGATCTTTTATTAGTTTCTTTAACGGAAATATGTTTTCCGTGTTTTCGCACACTTCTGACAACTAGGTTTCTTCCAAATAGGGTACATACAATTTTACCCATGCATAAATTAAACGTAATACAAAACTTCAACATAAATTTCAATTTAGTTTGTTAATGCGGAAGGTAACTATGTACATGAGTTAAGATTACTGCAGTATTTGGATTATTTTCATAGTTGTTTAGGATCAAAATAGATATTTATTGAATGTCCGCGATTTGACTGTATAATACCCGAGGCCTTATGTATATTTGTGTGTTCCCTTTCTGATAGTAAAAATGAAAATACCGTCATTTTTAGAAATCGACTTCTAATCGATTGCACATGGTATAGATACATCCAAAGCGATCTTCCTCACATCAAATATGTTAAGATAAAGATGTTCCCATTTTGATGGTAAAAAATCTAATGTCCCCGTTTCGTAGGTTCTACAAAAATGTGTGTGTGTGTTTAGGGGTGGAGGTGGATTCCGGCCAGCACTGTACTTAGGCGCTGAAATTAAAGTACAATCCAGGCTAAGATGTAATATGTTCCCAATCTCGATAGCGTGCACTGTATTTATTAAACCTGTAACATTAAAGCATAATTAGCATGCCAGTTTACGAGACATCCGTCTTTCATTTCCCCGACACAGCAAAGCTTTGTTAGCAGATGGCGCCGATTCGTAACGTGTAACCGGTTTTTGTTCATATTGACTCGTTAGCGCCGTCAGGCCCAGAGAGAGAGAGAGAGAGAGAGAGAGAGAGAGAGAGAGAGAGAGAGAGAGAGAGAGAGAGAGAGAGAGAATTGTCATATTTTCAGTGCAAGTAAGCTGCATTTTCAGTCGCCAAATGTCGGATGCGTGACAAACATGTTGTAAAGAATCAACAAATGTTATTCACAAATGTTATCTAATTGATGATGCTTACGATCGCTAAAATATAATGTCTGTTACGTGCTGTGAAGGATGCATGACGAGACAAGTTAAACATGTCAAACGAAACTCTCCTGGATCAACCTGTTTACCGGTTTTGTGAAATGCGGTTCCACAGCTTAGACCAAAGGCCTAAAAAAGCAAAAAAACATAGCAATAACAACATTGGTATATTTTGCATGTATAAATGAACTTATCTCTTTCGAAATTTTTTTTGTTTTTGTTTTTTTATACTTTGTCGCCGGTATTTACATGATTTTGATTGAAAAAGAGGATCTTGTATGGACTTTTTAAAAATATAAATTATGTGTGAAGAAGAATCGATTTACCGCTTATAAAAATTTAGAATCCGTATGCATACACATTTGTTAAATTAATATCAAACTTAATAAATATAGTGTGTAAATATTTGGTAAATACAAAATTATAGAAGAACGCTGACGATTGTAGATTCGAATAACAACGTGTACATTCCAACCATTATTGCCAGCAAGATATGCTGCAGGCGATACATTATAGTAAGAGAAAGGGAGTTGATTCAGTTTCTCTCCGAGTACCTGGATAGAATCAACATGGTGCAGCCCTGTGATAATTAAACTTCGGCCTGTATTGTGATTATTTGAATAGCCATAACTTTGAAAATTTGTACAATTGCTTCAGGGGTGCACAGTAGTTGTAAAGACACGTGCGAAGCGTAATTTTCATTTGGTCTCGAATCAAGGGCGGCGGTATGATTTATTAACAATAACCTCTTTTTATCCATGTAGACATATAGTTTGTCTCACATCTCGAGCTTTTTTTTTTTATTTGTTGTTGCGTGTGCACATTCGTCTAGGAATATACAGTGCCAATAATGTATACCTGACAAATAAAGAGAGCTATTTTACAATAGACTTTAGACTTAGCCCCTGAGAAAGACAGCTATTATTTTCCAATTCACTTGATACGATAAATGTACAACTATCCAATTCGTTGCAAACATATATTTGAAAGTTGGGTATTACAATATTTTGAACAAATTAAAAACAAGTCCTGTTCAATAAATAAATGACAAAAACAAAACAAGGACTGTCTAAATTCCTGATGAATATTAGAACCTCGATATGTATAGGAATAGAGGGAATAACTACAAATGATGACAAAGAAAAAGGTAGTGATGTGTAATGCTTAAAACTCAACTCAGACCTTAAAATCGCTCCTAGTAACAATTACATGGTACACCACCCAATTAAAATACTAATTTGTCATGATTCAAAAGCCTGAGAACTTTGCAAGCATCTTCTGAACCAGACACATTTTCTGGGGCTTTGAAGTCCAAATAATATATACATTTTACTCGATCAGGTCAGGAGCACCAAAAATTGCAGTAATGACTATTATTCGTGTTTGCTTGAGTTTTTGCCATTAAAATTTGTTGACTTTATTTTATAGACTGTTAATATTTATTACAAACAGTTTCAAGATTTACTATCAACTTCAAAAACGAAGATAGAAGAGTGAAACATGTTCACGGCATGCCTGTAACGTATGTTTTCCATGTACAGTAAAGACATAATTGGAGAGATATATCTTCTAGGTCCTAGCGACCCTTTAAAGACTGAGACAAAAACAGATGAAACCAATACAACAGTAGGTCAAGCAATTGACGTGATCAGTAACCGTATCTCCAATTTATGTATCTTCGACAAATTGACTTATGCAGCATATGCATGTTTTGTACTGAGTCGAGTTAATTAGCAAATATTAAACACATTTAGTGAGAACAATTTAAAAGACATCAAGACATGGAGGAAACAAGGTGATAAAAAACTAATTGCTACTGAACAGAATAGCAGTTAAAGTGCTAGCAAACTCTCTGAGCTGCAGAAGCAGAATGGCGAGAACAGAGCACAGATGTTAGATGTTTAAAACGTGTTCAAACATAAATGCGATGCTATATCTACTGCTTTTCAAGCCATACAATCAGGAAGAGAAAGAGAAGATTTAACTAACGTTTGACAATATTTACAAACTATTAAACAGAGAATAAACAGTGAGACTGATGCCTTGGAGAGTGACACGGAAATAAATATTATTAATATAAAAAATATCTGAACAAATTATGTATGTCACCTTAGAATCTCACCTTGAAGATTTAAAGAGAGATTTAAATAACCAAATCAAATATAACGATCAAGAGATTAAAACGCTGATGAATGATTTCAACACTATAATTACTGGCCTGGAAAACATCACAGGTAATACTAATACATTGCTAGAGCTGTAGAGAAATATTAATTTAACAGAAATAGCAACAGAGACAGAGGATGCCAAACACAGAATGAATGTGAATGAAAACATGTGTAGATAAAGACAATTTAGAATCTATGCATTTGAAATCAGAGTGACAAAATCAAAACAATAAAGATATTATATTCAGCGATTTGTACAACACATTGCAAGCTGATGTTGGACAATCTAATATGGATACAAAAGAATATGTTGGTCGAGAAGAAGTCAATAATAGGTTTGGTACAAGGTAGCATTGACTAAATAGATAAAGGAATGGCATGAACAGGAAAAGATTTTAATGATTTGGAGAAAACATTTACAACAGATACAGATGCATTTAAGACTCAGGTAGATAACTAGACTCTCGCATTCAGTGGTATCATTGTTAGAGTTAACACTGAAATAACGCAAGCATACAGGCATTCAAAACTGAATTGAACAAGGAAAAGGTAGTACAAATTATTGCATTATTATGCGTAAAAGTAAGAACTTTCACATGTTTATTTATTTTAATGTATGTATGTAGGAAGGTACGTACGTATGCATGTATGTATGTATGTATGTATGTATGTATGTATGTATGTATGTATGTATGTATGTATGTATGTATGTATGTATGTATGTATGTATGTGAAAGAATGCATATATGGATGGGTATGGGTAGGTAGGGATCTGAATGCTGGATGGGTTCATGTATATATGTAGGGACAGATAGATAGATACATAGATGAATAGACAGTTAGATAGACACATAGACATATTTTGGAATGCATAGGATCAATATACCTAAATCTTTAAGCCGCATAATTTAGACATTGCCTTTCGATTTGACAGAGGAATTTTTTTTTCAGGTTAAACCAAACTTTGAGAGGAGATATAAATTGCACATATCGTAGGTAGTGCATTAGTTTATGATCAGTATGTGAGGAACAAAATAGTCAGACCGCAGCGATCTGTGATCAGGCAAATCGTATGACAACTCAACATGGGCATCAACATAAGTACGAATCCAAGTCAGACCAATGAAGGTAAGTAATCATCAACAGAACAGTCGAACCTCCATTATCCTACCTGGTCGGCTACAGGAGAATGAATTAAAACATTTCACAGTTCATATTATCGAATCTGTATGTAAATATTTTGTGGACATAATGTTGGTCCAGATGAATCGGAAATACGGATGACATCCACTCTACTATAATAATTTGTTATCGTCAGTTATCTGTACACTATGGTTTAGCCAACATTTGTCTGTGAGTGGCGGGTGTAGTGCCATTTGTCTGTGAGTGGCGGGTGTAGTGCCATTTGTCTGTGAGTGGCGGGTGTAGTGCCATTTGTCTGTGAGTGGCGGGTGTAGTGCCATTTGTCTGTGAGTGGCGGGTGTAGTGCCAAATGTCTGAGATATTTATTTCTCGAAATGTACCTGAGACCCCACAATGAGGTTCATTTTATTACAGAAGCAGACTGAAAACATTTTATTTGGTAGTTAGTTTTTGTCGACGTATTGAATTTCATTGTATGGTGAATTGGTACCATTCAGTTAGGTTTAAATTTCCAAAGGGGGCCGAGGTGGCTTAGTGATAAGAATGACGATCTTGTGATAAGAAGGGTGCGGGTTCGAATCCTCCCAGATCAGTCCGAGTCAGCCGTCGAGGTAGGTATGCAGGCAAGTTACTTTTCTTTTCTCTAACTGCCTCGGAACAATGTAACCTTCATTATTTGATATGAATGCACCGCTTAATACTTGTTTGCGTCATACTTTTAGTTTGTCTGATATAACTTGAGTTGATAACATTTATATCAGTTATGTTAATTCAACATCTTTATATCAGTTATGTTAATTCAACTTCTTTCTTCTCCGACTTGTTAATATTTTAATTTCAAAAACGATTCTACGAGACACATCTAGCATACCTTTACATCATATCTTTTTAATATGACAGCTTTTGCTTTCCTTGTGAAATTAAGACTTGCGGCACATACTAAATGGACATAAATGTTTGACTGCTCTTGTGACCATTTGAAAAAAGGACGAAACCGGCTTCACGAATCAAAAGTTAGAACGCATGTATATATTTCATTTTGTAACGAGAAAGAACTAGAGAGCAAAGTAGAGAACTTCTAACTTTATCTTGTCGCAGTTAAAATTTAATCTTAACATTTTTGCGTTAACAAGTTTTCTTTAGCTTGACAATGAAAACACACGGAAACAAGATGGGTTGGATAATAGTGTGCAATATTCCTCAGGACCAATTCTCCAAATCGAAAATGAAAGAACAAAATTTAGGATCATTGACTCTCTATTGATATGGTTTCCATAGATTAGTCTCGCCATTACTAGATTTATCCATATGTTGAAGTCTCTTTTACTTAAAAAGAAGTTTAAAAATGGACTAAATTATACCCCCCAAAATGTTGATAAAGCGTTGTAAATACACGCATCTATGGTCTGTTTGAAAAACAACAACAACAGCAACAACCAAACCTTTCTTCGTACAACTGTATGCATGCGTGCATCCGATTTACGATTCAAATGTTTATACGCGCCAGCCAATGCTTTAAAATCGTAGTTGCGGGGAAAATAGCAACTACATAAGCTCTGCTTGCAAAAGAAAATAATACCAGCACGTTACTATGATTCAAGTGTCTTTCATAACTGCGATACATGTGTAAATGTAATTTGCCCAAACATGATGTTATCATTTTAAAAAGTGCCCTTCATGTGCATCGATACCCATTTTCTTAGACGTTGAGAAAACAAAACTCTTTCACGAAGAATAAAATGTTAATGTGTGCATTCATGAAGTAGAAAAAGTCAGCTGTTGCAGAGACATAATAATTATGATTCCATATGCATGATCTGTTTAATTTCATTATCTATCTATCTATGTATCTAAATATGACACACCTACATCATTTGGAGAAAAAACAGTATCTACAAACTCTTCTGGTGCAATCGTCCCAGAAATCTTGCATTTCTGTCCTTCTATATGGATGTCTTTTGTCAGCAATGAGGATAAAACTTTGATTTTGGGGGAGTAATGTTAAAGGTCAAGGTAACTGTGACTAATGGTATATATATATTGAATTTATAATATGTGTCCATGAGGTAAGTTGTACTTACTTGGTAATTTTGTAAATAACATATTTACTGCGTTTTAGTTCAAGGTTAGTCCTGTCTACATAGCATTTAGTGCTTTGATTGGAACTTTCCATGTCTTGATGTGAGAAAAGTGTGGTACGCACAGTAATTTTCCACGAGAGTTACTCATATTCTAGAACATTCTGTCAGGTGACTTGTCTTATATATATATATATATATATATATATATATATATATATATATATATATATATATATATAGATAGATATATATATATTTGCTTTTTACAAACAGTCACAGGAAAATTCAGAGATAGCTTTGACCTTAGCTTCTATAGGTTTAACTTATAAATTCAATATACATAACAAAGGGTTATGAGTTGGTACCTGAGGCATATCGACAAAAACTTAGGAATTGTGCAAAAGAAACTTGACAAACTCATGTCGAACTCGCATGGGAAAAAGAACAACTATTTGATAGGTGTTACTCAGCGAAGAAGGTTGATCAAGATTACAATAACTTCAGACATCTCGTATTAACTGAACAGTTCAAGAGGTGCATCCATGGTGATGTTAAGACTTATCTTGACGAACAGAAATTGGAATCTTTGGAAAATGCTGCTCGTATGGCTGATGATTATTCCTTGACTCACAAGGTTTAATTTGTCAATAAGTCTTCCTCTCAGCGGTTTCCTGGTAAAAAAATAAAAAATGTCAATCCCAAACGAGTACATCTAAATTTCAAAACAGCACAACTGTAAGAAATCAAACATCTGGTAATACTGATCAGAAATCCTTATCTTTTCCTACGTGCACTTATTGTAATAAGATAAGGCATGTCATTTCTGATTGCTTCAGGTTGAAGCAACAGAATATAGACAGAGCTATTCCAAATGCTCTTATTTCAAATAGATCAAGGTCACGGTCTTGTATTGAAAGCAATATATTTGTTGAGCGAAACAAACTCCAGTCTGATTCTGTTTGGAGACGTATGCAAATTTCATGTCAGAAGGTTAGATATCACTTATCGGTGATTCTGCCAAACATCTCCCTGTTAAAATATTAAGGGACACAGGAGCTTCTCAGAGTCTTTTATTATCAGGTACTTTGCCTTTGTCTTAGAAGTCTTCTTCTAGTGACAGTGGACTTATTCATGGAGTAGAGTCCGGCTTTGTAAATGTTGATCTCCATTGTGTTAATTTGGCATCAGACTTAGTTTCTGGACCTGTGAATGTTGGGACATTGCCTTCTTTACCTATTGAAGGTATCCATTTGTTACTAGGCAATGGCCTTGCTAGAGGTAAGGTCGTGGTCAATTCACTTGTAACTGACAAGCCCTGTTTGGATAAAAAAAGTTGGTTCTATTGAGATTGAAATCCCTGATTTGTATCCTGCTTGTGCAGTTAGCAGAGCTATGGCAAAAAGAGCTCTTAAGAATGATGTTGACCAGGAAATTATTCCTTTAGCTGACACATTTATTGGTCAGTCTTTCTGATGAGGTCACGTTCTCTCTTGATATTGGGCCATCAGAAGGTACTGATCACAGTGATCCTCTTTTTACAACTCATTCTCTCTATTCTAATCAGGGTGACGAAATACAATCACTTGTTGTCTTACAGGAACAAGATCCTGAGATCTATTGTTTGTTTCAGATAGCTATTAGTAATACTGAAGCCACTCAAGTTCCAGATTGTTACTTTGTGAAAAATGGGGTCGTTATGAGACCACCTGAGGCATCCACTGGTGACGAGTGGTCAGTGAGCTATCAAATTGTCGTTCATAAGTTATATAGACAGGAAATTCTTAGTCTAGCCCATAAAACTCCCTTAGATGGTCATTTAGGAGTCAATAAGATTTATTACAAAATCTTGAATTATTTTTATAAAAGTGATGTTTCAAAATACTGTCGATCTTGTCACACTTGTCAAATGGTAGGAAAACCTAACCAGACGATACCTAAGGCTCATCTGCAATTTATTCCTGCATTTGACGAACCATTTGGTAGAATAATGGCAGACTGTGTCGATCCTTTACCTAAGACCAGGTCAGGCAACCAATACCTGTTGAACATCATGTGTGCGTCTGCAAGATTTCCAGAGGCAATTCCTCTGAGAAATATAAAAACTAAAACCATAGTGAAAGTTTTGGTGAAGTTTTTTTACACTTGTTGGCTTTTCCAAATCTGTGGAGTCGGATCAAGGGTCAAATTTTATGTCTGGAATTTTCCAACAAGGTATGCATGAATTAGGCATCCAACAGTTTAAATCTTCTGCCTATCACCTTGAATGCCAAAGGGTTGTGGAAAGATTTCATCAAACTTTGAAGAATATGATTCAGTCATATTGGTTTGATACAGGAAAGGATTGGTATGAGGGTGTTTATTTGTTGATGTTTGCTGTTAGGAAATCGGTTCAAGAGTCATTGGGGTTTAGTCCCTTTGAACTATTTTTTGGACATACTGTCCGTGGACCATTGAAATTATTGAAAGAGAAACTTTTTTCAAATAAAGATTCAAAGATTAATCTTCTTGACCACGTCTCTGATTTCAAATATAAGATGTGAAAGGCCTGTGAATTAGCAGGAACTAATCTCCACACTACTCAGTCAAAAATGAAGTTAAGGTAAGAGACAAATACACAGGAAAGGAGTTTTAAGCCTGATGAGAAAGTTCTGACTCTATTGCCCATACCTCAAAATCCCCTTCGAGCTAAATGGTATGTTCCTTTTACCGTTAAAAAGAAAGTAAATGACTTAAATTATATCATTAACATTCCTGGGATGCGGAATCAGAAATAATTTTGTCACATGAATATGTTAAAATAATATTTTGACAGAGATAGGTCAATTAATTATTCAGTTAATTTAGTTGTACCTGTCCCACACAGCGAGGATGTCAACGATGGAATACAATCTGACTGTAGTGATAATATTGAACAATCTGGACCAGAAACGTTCACATATACAATAACAGGAAAGAAATGAACTAAAACAGATATTACATGAGTATGAGCACTTGTCTACTGATATTCCTACACGAACATATAAAATCTATCATGACGTTGACATTGCAGATTCTCCGCCTGTGAAACAGCATCCTTAAGGGATGAATCCTTTCAAACAGGAATATTTGAAGAAAGAAATTCAGTATTTACTGGAGAATGATTTTATAGAACCAAGTAAAAGTAACTGGAGTACATGATGCATTTTTGTGCCTAAGCCGGAAAAGTCAGCAGTGTCACCAAAACGGAATCATTTCCAATACCAAGAATGGATGATTGCATTGATAAACTTGGAAATGCAAAATATGTTACCAAGTTTGACCTTTTAAAAAAATTCTGACAAATTCCACTGACGGAAACGGCAAAAGAAATTTCAGTATTTTGTAACTCCAGATGGGCTTTATCAATATAAAGTCATGCCGTTTGGAATGAAAAATTCTCCAGCAACGTTTCTACGTCTTATGAACATGATAACATCTGGTCTAGATAATTGTGACGCGTTCATCAATGACGTCATTATCTACAACGACACTTGGGAAGGTCACTTGGAAACCATTGAGACGTCATTATCTACAACGACACTTGGGAAGGTCACTTGGAAACCATTGAGAAATTCTTCAATCGACTCATTGATACAAATCGGACGATTAATTGGAGCAAAAGTGAGTTTTGCCATGCCCGTGTCACATTTTTAGGACGTATTGTGGGAGAAGGTCAAGTCAAACCTATAAAATCTAAGGTCAAAGCTATTTCTGAATTCTCTGTGCCTGTTTGTAAAAAGCAACTGATGCGAATTTTGGGTATGGCTGGATATTATCGGAAATGTTGTTCAAAATTTTCCATAATTGACGAACCTTTGTCAAATTTGTTGACTAAGAAATCCAAGTTTCATTGGTCTGATCAGTGTCAGGAATCCTTTGATAAAGTAAAGGCCATGCTTGAGAATGCACCATTTCTTTCTGCACCAAATTTCATCCAATTATTTAAAATGACTGTTGATGCAAGTGATGTAGCGGTTGGTGGAGTATTGATTCAAGAAGACAAAAATGGTGTGGATCATCCAGTGTGCTATTTTTGTAAAAAAAACTAAACTAGCACCAGAAAAATTATTCTACAACTGAGAATGAATGTTTGGCTTTGATATTGGCTTTAAAACATTTTGAAGTGTATGTTGCCTTGACTATTTCTCCGGTCATTGTAGACAGTGATCACAATCCCCTTACTTTCATCGACAAAATGAAAGATAAAATTCGGAGATTGTTGAGATGGAGTTTAATACTGCAGGAATATAATATTGACATTTCATTCAAAGATATTCTGGATTACATCATTCAGGCATATCAGGACATTCAATACTACGGACATATCATTACATTCAAAGCTACTGGAGTTCATTCAGAACATTCTTTATTTGTGACTTGTGATTAGGACGCTTAGGATTAATTATTGATTTGGACTTTAATTCACGTTATTTAAAGTGTCTTTTTTCATTTTAATTGTCTAGAAATAAATTGCTTGTTGATTTTACTTACATTGTTGGTTTTACTTTCTTTCCTTTTACATTATTTTAATACCTAGAGTCGTAACAATAAAATATGAACAATATTTTCTTCACAAGTATTAAGTTATAGAATATAGAAAAAAATATCCAGAGCAAAGCGGAAGATTCGGCCAAGGTTTGGGTTTACTTTGAGATTGTACATGGAGATGTTGAAGTGAAACTGGAACTTTTGCAGGAGAAGGAAATGCCATTTCATTCCAGACATGGGGGGCTAATTGAACTTAATGATAACGGATATACTGCCTATTTGAAAGAGGGATTTCTGTCTGTAGCTTGCATTGTAGAATATCCACTAACCAGTGAGAAAACTTTTCAGATCTGTGCACCTTTTCTGTGCGATATACACGGTTTTGTGTTCTTTCGTTTTGGGATTTTGACCCAACCGCCTGGCGAAATTAAAAACGTCATTGACCTTTCCAAGGAGCTGCGTTTACAGCAATTAGATACAGAATATGCTAAGATTTGGTTTAGAGAAGCCTTGATAAAGAGAGAAAATTACAAAGGTCACTTTCATCTACGTTGGTCCAAAACCGGGGAGTTGACGCACAACATAACGGAGGATTGTAATGAGGAGACAGACGTGCCTCAAATGGATACTACAAAACCAGCATGGCTTTTACTTGAACTTTTCCAAATGGAGGCTACAGTCCATATTGGAGAAGCAGACCCATCACCGCCTGGTATCGTTATTGTACATTTTGTTCCTTTAATAAACGTACACATCGTCAAATATATTACGATATTGTTCTCCACCCTAGGTTATAGTACTCATATTAGAATACCCTTCTCCAATTAATAATCACTCAACAAAAGTTCCCATACGTTAAAATCAGTTAAACTTGTAGGAATTAGTACAAACTCAGTGCTTATTTGTCCAATTACAGGTAAAATCGGAACAAAGTTCCTTTCTGTAAATATAGACACTCCTTTGAAACTACTAAATGTCAAGATTTAGAATTTTCATAAAGAAAATGTGATTTATGTGCGTCCCATGATATTGGTGACAAATTTCATTACCTTTTAACATTTCAGTACTTTTGCTAATCGAGAAAACATTATAAAATAAAACATCTCTGATAAATATAACCACAATGCTAAGTATCTTAAGGTATTGGTAAGACTATGTTTATTAATTTTTTGTTAAATCATTCGGATTTCTATGTAAAGCGATAATCCTTGTTCTACCAGCTTATGTTTCATCGCTATACCATCACATATCAATATGTTGATATGTATTTTGCATAACACCTCTGTTGTCTATTGTTAGACCTGAGATGGAATAAAGTTTTGTTCTGTTCTGTTTTGCCTAGAGACAACTTACACTCACTTGGTAAATCTTATACATCTATGCATACCACAAATAAAGGAAGACGTTTATAAAATATATTGGTAGAAATAGAGGAATTAATGGTAGGGCTAATTGCATATCCGTTGAATTTGTAGCTGCCAAAAAATAGACTGGTAAAATTATGTTACTTTCATCAAGAATTTGTACTGGATTCAAGAACGCTTTTAGCGCATATTCGCTATAATTTAATGAACAAATTAAAAAGAAAAAATGTTTCTTCCTTGTTACCATGTTTTGATAGGTCATTAAAGGGTGTAATTTCGAAAATGAATGTAGTGTGGTAAGAAATACCGTTAGAGCTTTCGTTTGGAATTGACGTACCTCACGTTTATTCATCCGAATGTGCACGGTTGCATACACATCAAACATTTGATACATGAGATTTAAATTGGATAAAAACGACTCATAAGTCTAGATTTTGATAGACTGGAATATGTTCATGCAAGTCCACATTTATAGTCGAATTATACACTATGTCATCATTAAACATTGTTTCCTTGCATAGTAAAACTGATTTCATAAGAAGAAATTCATCTCAAGTTAAAAACGCCAAAAAAGTGTATTTTCCCGCGGAATACACTTGTCAGGGCCGATCCAGGAATATCATTATTTTTTTAATTATTTTTTTTTTTGGGGGGGGGGGGAGTAGTAGGGGATGGGGCGGAGGGTGGCGTAAACAAGAAGGCAACATGTCTGCGGAATGAAGCCTCTGGCGGAGTCCAGTAGACGAAGCTCCCGGAGCTGCTGCATTTTAAGCGTTTCCAGTGCATAATTTTAAGGTTCTAAGACACACCCTCTGGACACCCCCGGACAATACCCGACAAATAAACTTAGACTCCCCAAACAATAACCTCCTAGGTAATTAACCCCTAGGACAATAACTCCCAGCACAAAAAAGACCTATCTGTACAAAATGTGGAGCAAAACAAACCTGGATAAGGATAAGCTTCTCACATCCCCTGGTGTCATATCGTGTGCGTACATTCTGGTGTCATGCCGTGTGCGCACATTCAGGTGTCATACCGTGTGCGTACATTCTGCAACCGAATAAGCAACAGACAGCATACGCTGAAATGTTGCATCAACTCGTGCAAAGCCTGCATACCATCGGTTCAATCAGCATCCTGATTGAATTTGAAAGAGTGGTGATTAACGCCATCCACGATGTCTTTCCAAACATCGATATAAAATGTTGCTTGTTTCATTTGAGTCAGAATATATATCGCAAAATTCAAGAGCATCATCTCCAACAGCATTACCAAAGGGACGTAAATTTCCCTTTACAGGTACGTCTGATGGCGGCGATAGTTTGTTTTTGTTGCTGCAGTCATAGACTACTTTGAAGTTGTTGTCGGGGAACTTCTTCAAGAAATACAGCAAATTCTGGATTATTTTGAAGATACGTACATCGGGATACCACAGAGGCATTGACGACGAACACCGATTTTCGATATCGTAATGTGGAACATGTTTGATCGATCTATCTCGGATCTTCCACGCACCAATAATTCGGTTGAAGGCTGCCATAGGCGTTTCTAAACTAACATGGGTTGCTGTAATCCCAGTATTTGGAAGTTTTTGATTATCGTACTGAACGAACAGCCATCACAATAAATCCGCTGTACTCAGATGCTCGCTGGCACAAACCTAGCTATGCTAATTGCAATGCACGCATTGTTACTTTAGTTCAGGACTGTGCCAACAAAGACATGCTACAATACTTGTTACATACAGGGGGAATTTGTCCTGGAGGTTATTGTCCTAGGGGGTTAATTACCTAGGGGGTTATTGTCTGTGGGATTATTTTCAGATACCTACTTTTAACCATCTAACTGGAAAGAAAACTTACTATATGATACGTTCCGGTTGTTTCGCGCTCATTTCTTTTGTAAGGAGGGGGGGGGGGGGGTTCTTCTTGGAATAGTTAGTTCCATAAATCAGCCTTCAAATCTGTATTTGTATGATATGTTGCTTGGGGTTTTATCTTACCTATTTTGGTCAAGTGAGTGGAACCCCTGTGGATTTGTCATGTGACTGTCACATAATGAAGATCTCGTCATGTGACTATTATCAGGCTTCAATAGCAAATTTTAAAATGGACTGAATAGTTTGACATCATGACCCAAATTGATTAGAACGCAATCAATTATTCCGTACAGTGTGTCATTTTCCGTGTTGTTAAACCGTGATAATAGTCACATGACGAGATACATAAATGCTAACCCTCGAACCAGCAACTTTAGCTCTGTTACTGTCAACTTTTCTACTCATTTCATCGAAATTCAACGCAAAATGACAAAATTGCAACTTAAAACGAGGCTGACGCTCGTGTCAAGCAGTATGTACACGCACAATCAGAACATCGTTTTGCCACCCGGGGCCCCCACAAGTCGCGAAATAACCTCAAGTGTAGTTGATACACTGTAGGAATACGCATACATATGATGGATTTGAGGTGATTTGACCTGACGCAGTGCACCACATATATTGGGACAGAAAAGGTTGACAATGCTACAATTGTGGCTTTGCTTCATTCTGCTGACATATTGTACCATATGAACAAAAGCAGTTCCGAATATAGTTTTCAGCGGCGGCGAATTACATCCGAGGTTTCTTTCTCGACTTGATAGAAAAAGTCGAGGATGTTCCAATAGGTGCACGCAGTTGCGTTGTTTATCTACGTCACTGGAGATCAATTTGCCTTTATCTTGTATGGTTCCCCACCACCATCCTATATCATTTTCAACTACAACCTATATATAAACAATAGCTCACATATATATCTGTATCTTGATTTTCTATATATTTACACGCAACGCAATTTAGTGTCACCTTGAAGTTTAAAAGCTTTACCAGGGGCCAATATACAAGAATTTGTATATTGTTCATTGTGGACACAATGAAAAATAATGGATGACTATATAGAACGCAAGTAAATGTAATACTTTTTATCGATATTTGTGACTTGCATGTTGTGTTAATCTCAAGTGTTATATTTTTCAATTTACGTACAGAAAATGTTAAGCAAGAGCTACTGTCATGTCTATCCATGGCAAATCATCACATATCTGATTATGATTACATTTCTCGACCTCACCCTACCCCAAACCTTAACCTCCAAACCCGGCCAATATATTATGTTTTATCCCGGTACGACTGCATGTATAAGGTTTTGTCATAAAATATTCCAAAATGTGACTGCAATAATTTTTTGGCTCTAAATGACTCGCATATACTAGAAAACTCATCTGGAAGCTGTGATGCTTGGTTGAACTGCTGTTTGAATGGAAAGAGAGACACATTTGTAAAATCTAGATTGGGGTTTTGTACATCAGCTACCTTAACCAGAAGGGATAAGTTCAAGCTATGCTAGGATGTCACTGCTTACAAAGAAATTGATGTGCTCTGTCGACTCCTAAACGAGAATCAGAAGTTTTGCTGCAATGAAAACCTGACCGGAAACAGTTCATTTATGTCATCGCTATTGTATGGTGTCACAAGCAAATATACATAAATGATTTTTTTTAAAATTTACCTTTGATCCCTTCTAATGCAAGGGGCCAAAATTATAACTCTTTCGCAAATTCTTATCACGTTGGCAACCTATTTACCAAATTTGTGAATCTTCTTCTAAATATTTAGAAGGATACATGATTAAGGACGAACGGACGGACAGGCAGAATAAAAGTTTCACAGTATACCTCGTTTGGTGTGTTGATAATAAAAAAGCATATTTGAATTGTTATACGATTTGTGCGACATATTTTGTCAAAGAATATTTCTATGCCATGACCGTTTTGAAATCTCTTGCAGACAAGGGGAACAGAGAGATAACCGAATCCAGGTTTGTGATAATAACAGGACTAGGAAACGCTGAAAATAAAGAGAACCTGAAGAAACGTTTGGAAGTCGCCTTAAACTACCGAAATTCAGTGAATAACATTGTCTATGGCAGCAGTTCAGATAAAGTGGCTGTCATGTTTAGTAATCCAGTCAGTATGTACATACGTCTATTATTCGTTGTTCAACCTGATTTTTTCATTTTCCTTAGCATGAGTCTGTAGCGCAACAAAACCATTATTTAAACTAGGAATTATATTCCTTGAGTGTGTCTTCTGTGTTCGAACGCTGATGTTTACATGATCTAGAAGTTAATAAGGAGGCATTTATTGTAGACAGGGATCCCTGTCTTATGGCTGAATAACTTGTTGTATTTGCATGAATCTAGAATTATACGACGTATACAAATATAAAACGACACTGTCAGCATAGACAATGCTCAGCCAATGATCTCCATAGCAATGGTTTCTTAAGAATGTACATAAGGTGTTTCGGCAGTAAATGTACTTTAAAGAATTCACTTCCTGTAATAAAGGCAGATTTATTCGATCTGTAAACGTTCTAATAATATCTCATATTTTTTATATTTTAATTTTGATTTTTTCTTTTTTTACGCGCATTCTTAATGATTGGAAAATCATAATACATATGCTTTGGAGATGAGGGTATAAAATGTGTGTGTAAAGGCGAGTAACTACTTGAAATATATAATGCAATGAGTAAATTATTAACCTTTCCCCATGTAAAAAAATTACATTTAATAAAAAGTATTGTCATTACAATGGGTTCTGAAGACAATCCAATTTATACCATGTGTAACGACAGATAACGGATTAATATCGAGATATACTGGAAGTTAAACAAACAAATTTCTAAAGAGGTGTAGTCACGAACGACTTTTATAAATGATGAATACATTCTTAGATCAGAAAGGTTGAGCAAAATTGATCGTAATCTTTGGGGGTAGTAAATGTCTCCTAATGAACTAGTGTAACAGTATATACATGTATAGATGTAGTAATAATACAAATTATAGTTGTTGAAGGTCTGAACATATAACAAATCTGGAATCTTCAACAATAACTTTGCATGTTCTTTGTCTTGATCTGGTTTTATTTGGACTTAAGAGTATGTAGCTTATTGTATCATGTATGTTCATGTTAGTACCTATATAAGTGAATACTCATAGATGAAACACTATGTTATTTTTATTTGTAGACCCCTTGTTCCTCGAGAAAATATTTAAGAAATGGTCCTATGGCTATAAATTCGAAACAATTAACGAACCAACCATAATACAAGTTCTCGACATCCCACCGGGTAAGGAATACTTGAGCACTGTAAAATTCTACATGAGGAACGTGCAGAAGTCAGGGGGCACAAAGGAAGCCGACTTTTATGGAAAACCTGATCCCAAATGTGGTGTCTGTTTGATAGACTTGAAAGATCCGAAAGGTATGGATCGTTGTTCATTATTGTCTACATCTAAGAAACAATAAGGCATATATTCAAGTAGTGAAAATATCTGTAGATGTTTATGTATACCTAAAATTAACAATGTATATTACCAGAATGTGGAAGAATTTTCAAATCCATACATTTCATTACATCATCAATGGAAAACTAATTATTTATTAATTGATACGTGATTTACAGTTGAATTGTGACATACAATTTTTATATTTGTTGTGAACTGGTTTTTGTTTTCTTTTTCCTTTTGAAGTAATATGTCTGAAACATGTGGCTTTAATCTGTCCGAAATGCTGTTCTGACATTGTGAATCCTTTAAACAGCCCATCCCGTCTACAACTTTCACCTTTGCACATAGATTTTTGTTGCCATAAAGTATATTTATATATTATGTTTTTTTTAAAAGTCATATGTTAACATAACAAAAACATCACTAGAACTCTGTTTCTAACCTTGACCTTTAAGTTTACTGCTAGCCAAACGTTAACCTCCAAACATGCTTAACATATTCAATAACCGGTAAGGGCTACAAACTAGAGACTATTAAATATTTGTCAACTCGGACCATGCTTTTAAAAACCGAGGATGCGGAGACCGAAAGATTGTGTAATTTAGGGTAGAATATTATTGATATTGTTATTATTATTATTATTATTATTATTATTATTATTATTATTAGTAGTAGTAGTAGTATTAACTGACGCGAAGGAAAGTGCACGAAAGCTTATGTTATGCCCTTGGCATATCAGTCGTCATTCTGTGACACTGTTGCTTGTACTGCGAAAATGTGTGTTCAGAACAGTACTACAGTACCCTTATAAAGTAGGTCAAAGTTACTTATTTTTGTTACATTATGTTATCATGTACACGTTCTACATTTTGATTTTGATTTTATTTTTGGAACGTTGAACCATCATGAGTTTGATATGTAATACACCTTGACGATTACTGCATAACGATGTCAAAAGTAGTTTACTGCCACATGCCTTTGGAAATTCAGTCATTGTGAACACCTTTAATGTTTTCGTGAGTTTCTTGGATCCTGTTGGTTATATAATTATCAGACTAGATATGAACCTACATCCAGAGCAGTACTGAATCGCCATATAAAAAAATATCTGCAAGCGAGCGTTTTCTAACTGCTTCATTTTATTATTATTATTATTATTATTATTATTATTATTATTATTACTGAAAAAACTAAAGGTAAATAAATCCATATACATTTATTTTATGGTTATTTAGGGAAAGTATTTGCCCCGATGTGCTGTGGACAAGCAGAGGTTCTAAGGCCTCGGGCAATAGAACAACTGGTTGCATACAGCAACGAGCTGAAAAATAGAGCGCCCTTTCCCTACATTCCCATTAAAAAATGTTTTATTACCTAATTTATCTAAGGCTTACAGAGAAATATGAATTGTTGTATGTTAGTGACAAGATCGGTTTCACTGGGGCGCTTGCGATCAGACTTATTCAGTTTTTCGCGATATTGTAAGGAACTGACCAAATTTAATCTTCCGGGGAGTGGGCCTACGATTTTCTTTCCAATTAGGTTATCTTTATTTATCTCAAGATAATTGTAATTACAACTAATATGATGAACATAAATCTTTATTTTTTTTCTTCTACTAATCAGAGCAAGAGTAATTTTCTTTATCAAACTATTTGGTGACTGGAATCTTTTTCAAGAAAGTCGCAGTCTCGCTGACGAAAATAATTTGTCTGTCCATAAATACTAGTCACTAGCGTGTTACCCGAACGGGGCAATTTTCCCTCAGGGGGAAATTTGTGGGTCATTTTCCCTCACGGGGTGACTATTGCCCGTAATTATATTTAAAGGGAAATAGAAACATTTCAGAAATAAGAAACAAAAAGGTTCACCACAAATTAAAGAGCGAATAGATAATGATATTAATTACAGCATATGCCGATCATATTGAACGCTGCATTATACATTACATAGTGCTATTATTATGTCTGATAATTTATAAAATTAACTAATACTCATAATATATTTTATATATCTTGTTTTCTATTATTAGTCATAAGAGAGAGAGAGAGAGAGAGAGAGAGAGAGAGAGAGAGAGAGAGAGAAAGAGAGACATATCTTGTTGAACGATGCAGATTCTCTTAAAATATTGAAAGTAAACCATATATATATATATATATATATATATATATATATATATATATATATATAGAGAGAGAGAGAGAGAGAGAGAGAGAGAGATAAAGAAAAAACAGAGACTGAGAGTCTGACTTTAAATATGCCCATGAATATGCTGGCGTGTATATAAAGAAAAAACAGAGACTGAGAGTCTGCCTTCAAATATGACCATGAATATGCTGGCGTGTATATAAAGAAAAAACAGAGACTGAGAGTCTGCCTTCAAATATGACCATGAATATGCTGGCATGTATATAAAGGAAAAACAGAGACTGAAAGTCTGCCTTCAAATATGCCCATGAATATGCTGGCGTGTATATAAAGAAAAAACAGAGACTGAGAGTCTGCCTTCAAATATGCCCATGAATATGCTGGCATGTATATAAAGGAAAAACAGAGACTGAGAGTCTGCCTTCAAATATGCCCATGAATATGCTGGCATGTATATAAAGGAAAAACAGAGACTGAGAGTCTGCCTTCAAATATGCCCATGAATATGCTGGCAAGTATATAAAGTAAAAAACAGAGACTGAGAGTCTGCCTTCAAATATGCCCATGAATATGCTGGCATGTATATAAAGGAAAAACAGAGACTGAGAGTCTGCCTTCAAATATGACCATGAATATGCTGGCATGTATATAAAGGAAAAACAGAGACTGAAAGTCTGCCTTCAAATATGCCCATGAATATGCTGGCGTGTATATAAAGAAAAAACAGAGACTGAGAGTCTGCCTTCAAATATGCCCATGAATATGCTGGCATGTATATAAAGGAAAAACAGAGACTGAGAGTCTGCCTTCAAATATGCCCATGAATATGCTGGCATGTATATAAAGGAAAAACAGAGACTGAGAGTCTGCCTTCAAATATGCCCATGAATATGCTGGCAAGTATATAAAGTAAAAAACAGAGACTGAGAGTCTGCCTTCAAATATGCCCATGAATATGCTGGCATGCAAGGTGGTTATTTCCTTACCCTAGGTATTGCCATTCATTTAGCTAAAACGTTTTGCGGTAAAATCGAAATTCTTCATTTTCAGCACCAATTGTCCAAGTTTATTTATTTTTTCATTCATTCATTTGTTCATTAACTTAATCACTAATTGCTTGCTTGCTTGATTGATTCATTACTTACTTATTCCTCAAAGTTGGAGATTTTATATACAATGCAACAAAGTACAAAATTGTCGAGCAATCTGTATTTGTTGGCTTGGCCTTTTATATATAGTAAAATCTGCAATAATTAATTTATTTGTTAGTTCAAATATATATCTTTTGCACTGTACTATTTTAAAATGTTGTATGCAATTCTTTGTTATAACACTGTGTATATTCGAACATAGAGTTCGTTTACACGAGATAATATAAGGGAGGTAACCCTTGAATACATGTTCAGTTAGATATTTTCCAAGCTTAGTGCTTTTCAAGGTTTATGTGCCCACTTTGGTCATTGCACTGTGCATTTTGGCCGTATGGTTTCGGATGAGCGCGGTGGGAAATAGGCATTGTCATTGGTCGAGCTGCTGGAGGTGCCTAGATTGTATTGTTGTAGTTACAGGTGGGTAGGCGTGTTTGATGGGCTGCCGCTGGAGAGAGCGTTTGACTTTTTCTGATTTTCGAAACCACCAAAATTCCGGAGCATTCACATTCGGTTTAGAATTGACCCCTTAAACGTTTAGTTGTAGGGCTCGTTTGATCATCTATAGAGGCAGTGACCGCTTTAATTTGAGCATGTGATCACTGTGCTTACTTCTGTGGATGTGTTCTGTTCATTTTGTAGGGATTGTTTCGAAGTGGTTTGAAATGGTCTGGACTTTTTTGTGTGGTTTTGGGGGTCTGGGATGCGGGTTGGTTCTTCTAGTGGCGGTCAGTTGGATGTTTTTGCTTTTCTGTAATTGGAATGGTGTAAATCTGTGTGTTCCTATCGGTTGAAATTAGTTGCAGCGTGTGGTTTCTGCCGTGCATGTTTGAGGCAATGTGGTTGGGTTGTATGGTGTGGTGGCCAGAGTGGGCACATAAACTTTCCGCAACAGTCCGTTTACATTACTCAGTCATATGAGTCACATTTCCTGTTTATCATGACGACTACGTCTCCCAGAACCTGTATTCAAAGAGTCCTGCTTACATTTCGATAACATATCCATATATTATTATAATTTAAAGGCATAGGTAAAGTACAATCTTCATATCTTCATGTAATCTAGTTATATGACTACCTGCTTCAAGTTGACCATACGAATGTTCTTGTCAGATGACAGTCTGGCAGTTGTAGTGCTACGTATCAAATGGTGTAATTGTTGTAACTATATGATTATGTAGTTACTTTTACCAGTGGGTTGCCGTGGTTAGTTTTTTTGTGTGTTCTCTCTCTCTCTCTCTCTCTCTCTCTCTCTCTCTCTCTCATTTGGGGTGCGAGAAGTCCCCGGTTCAAATCCCAAACGAGCCCACAATTTCTGTTACGACTCTATGGTCTAAGAAAAATGTTACAGAAAGGAAGTGAAATCAACAAATCAAGTAAAAATCAACAAGCAATTTATTTCGAGACAATTAAAGTGAAAATTCAAAAGACACGTACAGTAACGTGAATTAAAACCCAAATAATACAATAATCCTAAATGTCCTAATCACAAGTCCTAAATATAGGATGTTCCGAATAAATGACTGTATCCTTGAGTGTGTTGATGTGTCAATAGTCGTAATGCCATGATGTGTCAGTAGTCCTTAATGTTCTGATGTGCCAAAATGAAGTTCTCCAGAATATCTTTGAATAAGTTCACATAAATCCCAAAATCATCAGTTCAGAAATTAAAAAAACCAAAAGCCTATGAGCACTTTTATAATCCAATGAATAGTTTAAATAATTCCTCTCTCTGCATTTGGAATGATTTTTCACAACTGTAATAACTCTTTAAAAGACTGATGGTAAGGTCGAAAACTGAAAAACTGTCCACTAAACATGGTATATATAAAGATAGGTCACATGACAGAATGTTCTAGAATATTATGGTGTATGTGACTTTTGACACATAACTCTAAAGGAAATTCTGGTTTTATCTGTAAACAAAATCAACCTTGACCTCAAATTGAATCAACAACTTGTTTACCAAAACCTTCCTTGAACTCAAATACTAGGTAAACAACCTAACTCAAGGACAATAGCTAAACATGTCAATATTATACTTAACATTAAGGTTTAAGCAAATATTAAAGTCAAGAAACATTTATAATATTATAAATATTTATAATATTATATAAACATCATACATAACAATATATATATATATATATATATATATATATATATATATATATATATATATATATATATATATATATATAGTTCTCCACATATATAACGATCTTAGATAAATAAGTAATAGTCAATACATTTACATTGCTGTATTGTGTGGATACTAATGCCTGTACAAGACTATTCATTCTCAGGGAAAAAAATATTGTATGTCTTCACAATGATTATATTGTAATTGGAAGAGACTTTAATTTAGTTATTGATATAGAGTCAGACACTTTTAATTATAATAATATGATATATCTGAGGGGAAGAGACCTTATTTTAGAAACTTGTATGAAATATAATCTTTGAGACATTTGAGAAAAATAACCATATAAAACAAGCAATACCTGATTTGTTTTAGTCTGAGAAAATACATTTGCAGCACTTGAAAATGGTAATATTGAACCAGGATATATGACTTATCATTCTGTGGTGCAAATGAAAAAGTCTTTCAGAAATGAAATACAGGAATTTTGTTTTTTAGAAGTTTAATAATTCACTGCACAAAGACCCATAATAAATTTCAACAAGGTAACAAAACCATTCAGAATGTAAAAACACCAGTATCTGTGTGTAGAATCAGATGATAGTTTGGTAATTTGCTGATTTGAAATTCTATATTGGGATACTCTAGTTTGGTAATTTGCTGATTTGAAATTCTATATTGGGATACTCTAGTTTGGTAATTTGCTGATTTGAAATTCTATATTGGGATATTCTAGTTTGGTAATTTGCTGATTTGAAATTCTCTATTGTGATACTCTAGTTTGGTAATTTGCTGATTGAAATTCTATTTTGGGATACTCTAGTTTGGTAATTTACTGATTTAAAATTCTATATTGGGATACTCTAGTTTGGTAATTTGCTGATTTGAAATTCTATATTGGGATACTCTAGTTTGGTAATTGACTGATTTGAAATTCTGTATTGGGATACTCTAGTTTGGTAATTTGAAATTCTGTATTGGGATACTCTAGTTTGGTAATTTGCTGATTTGAAATTCTATATTGGGATCCTCTAGCTTGGTAATTTGCTAATTTGAAATTCTATATTGGGATACTCTTGTTAGAAATTAGAGGAATTACAATATCCTTTTGTTCTTTCAAGACAAAAGCTCAATATCCAAAAGAATATAAACTTCTTAATAAGATAATTGTGTTAGATGAAAAAAAATGGTGCAAACGAATTATGAAAATGAGATAAAAAGGAAGAGAAATTGAAGAGAATAGGAAGAAGAAAATGGAAGGATTAGGAGTTAGAGCTCGAGCGGAATGGATTGAAGAGGGGTAGAAAGTAACCAAATACGTGTGAATCTAGAAACAGAAATTACAATGGTAAAACAATTCACGCACCTGTTCAAAATAATGAGGAGGAAACAGAAATTCAAGAGGAGATTTTATAAGACGCTAAACTTTATGATAGTAATTAATATAAAAAGCGCGAAATTGAACTTGTTTAATCTGGTGACTTTTCTTTATTATTCTTATATTGCGAAATTAAATAATATTTAGAAGGATTCAGTGAATGCTCCTATATTCGATCTAGAATTAATAACAATCTCCGAATAATGTAAAATGAAAACAGCACAGGATCTGACTATTTCACCGTAGAATTTTATAAATTCTTTTGGAAAGATATCGGATACTTTTGTTGAAAGCAATATATTTTTTATATGAACCTGACGAATTATCTCCCACACGGAAAAAAAGATGACACAATATATACACTTTCCGCTCTGCTTGGTGTATATTTGTAATTCTCTCTCTCTCTCTCTCTCTCTCTCTCTCTCTCTCTCTCTCTCTCTCTCTCTCTATATATATATATATATATATATATATATATATATATATATATACCAAAAATTTACAAACCTAAACAATATATTTCAAAGTGGAGACCCATTTCTCTTCTAAATCTGTCGTATAGAATAATATTTCTTAACAGTTCAGCTGCTGTTGTGTTCCTTGTGGAAATTGCCTCATTGTAATTTGAATTAAAAGTAGTGTGAGATGTTTCATGTGCATCAGAGTAGAGGCGTTGTTCTGTTCTGTACTTGATGGTAGTTTGATACTATGTTTCGATTTTTGTTTGTGGTTCTGTGGGTTTAGGACCATTTTTCAGCCCATGATAGGCTATACATGGCGGCCAGTATATTTGGTGGGAAGCTACTGGCAAGCTTTCTCACATACCCAAGTTGGCCGAGCCGAGACGTGAGCCCACTTTGTTTCAAATGCTGGGTTATTTTAATGTTAACGTTTTCTATACTCTTTTTATCATGATCACATGCAACACGAGAGCTTGTTTGAAAATGAGTTTATCCTCCAGTGTTTGCGGTCTCAGGTTGTTGTGTGATATGTTGCCGTTCTCGTGTTTGTCCTTGTCACTATTCCATTGAGCTTTGTGATTGGCTCGCCTGTATAACGGTATCTGGTGACTGGTGTTGTCTCTCAAAGAGCGTGTGCATTTGGATATATTATTAGATACCATATAATCTTCAAGCTCTCCACGAAGGCAAAATATATATTATCGATATATACATGCTTTATTCTCAACATTTTATACATTCGCAGATAGCAAAAATAACACCATGAGGCAAGCCTACTTGCATCACAAACAATTGTGAACCAATGCACAACAGAGAATTTTCGATCACATGATTCACTTATTTCGATTTAGGTATCCTTAAGCAAAAACTGGAAACCCTGTAGAAACCGAACAAAATAAATTCTGGAATTTTTATATTATTTGTTGGAGATGCATTTACTTTTAGCTTACGCTTTTCTAAACATTTGTACTGGATTTCGGAAAAAAAAGTGTTCACTTTATAGTTTATAATTCTAACTGAGGCCTCTTTTTACAGTGCTGAATAGAGTTTGCAAAAGAACACACGAGATAATAAATGGAAAGGTGAGTCGCATTCTACCGTATTACGAGCATCTGGGAATAGCAATAAACCTCGAAGATAAACCAACGGATCTAGCATCAGATAAATTGGTACTGAAAGGAATGGATGAGGAGATGTTGAAGTTCATCCATGAAAAGATGGAGACAGAATTTAAAGACTTTATGAATACTCATCGGATTAGATTAGTAGATCAAAGTTCAGATTCACTGACTTTCTCTCCTAATGTAATGGAGAGTTTCAGTGCTAGTGATCAGACAGCTGTAGTAATTAGACCAAAATGGATGGAAAGAGTAGAAGTAGCATTCAATGGAGAGTTTCTTCTCCAATTGCATGTGGAAAGGCTAGAAATAAAGGACGAAAGAAAATGGGGACATGTTCAGGAGATGAAAGAAGAACTCTGCAGAGGGACTACGGCAGTAAATTTGTACGAGGATGCATGTCCCCGTACGTTCAAATTTGTATCCAGGAAATCAGACGAGAGTATTCTCAAATCCTTGAAAGTTATGATTGAATCTTTACAACCGCCGGAAGAGTCTGTGACTGACATCTTGGACGGATATGGTTCGATGAAACTTAAGGCATTTGAGGTACTTGGATTCAAGCATGATGTTGAATCTAAGCATAGCGTCGAACTCAAAATGTATGTGAATGACGGTAAGATTGAGTTAACGGGCCCTAAAAAGAACAATCAAGAAGCTAAGACTGAAATTGCAAAGAAATTAGGGTCACTGGAAGAAAAGACATGTTCTCCACCTAATGAGGATTATGTCGAAATCCTAAAATCTCCGCAATTGACAGAGCAAATTAGTCGGGAGATAGAAAAGAAAACACTCAGAGGTACTTGGGGAATTACTTCTGATGGTGTTAGTCAGAAAATGGTTGTTTGCTATGAAGATAGCGAGAAAGATACTTTTAGACAGATAAAAAGCTTGATATTTGGACTTTTAGATACAGATGTTATTGCCATTGATGGTGATATGAAACAAAAAGCATTGGATGGCCTAAGGAATAAAATCAAAGATATCGAAAACTCCCTAGAGCCCTTTGCGCAAATTAAGCTTCTGGAAAACTCAACAAAGGTTAGAATCACGTGTAGGAAAGACTTGGTCGTGGAATGTAGACAAAAAGTTCAGGACTTCATAAACCTCCACCTCATTTGCACTTGTCAAGTTTACATGAAGGCTGCAACAGCCGAATACATATATAATCAAATGAAGTCGCAGATTGAACAAGACCTTGAAGAAGCTTGTGGAAAAACACCAGACTGGAACTTCAAGGACGGTAGGTTCTATGTAACCGGTAATCAGATTGTTCGTTCAAAGTGTACGGAAGTACTGTGCATGCTAGCTTCTAAGATTATCCTTACATGGAGGCCAATTGCACGCAAAGGAATCCAAAAATACTTCACGAGTGGCGCTGGTAGGGGCACAGAGTCACAGGTAACTAATTTAGCTAATTGCCATTTGAAGATCCTAGGGAAAGATGAGTTTCAGAAGCAAAAGATTCGTGCAGTAGCGTTGACCGAAGAAGGCCAAGCCATTGGCATAGGAGTTTTGGACCTGTATAAGCAGCCCGTGGATGGCATAGTGAATGTAATCAGCGAAGATTTTGAACATTTTAATGAGGGTAAGTTATGAAAAATTAAAAAAGTAATTTTGATAAGTCATTAAGGACAACAAAATCTAATCCAAAAGATTGGGCTTCGGAAAAAAGGAATTAAGTCTCTGGACTGATAAATTACTGCAATAAACAGGACTTTCAACCCACCCGCCCAAATGAATTCTTCGGGTACATTACCTCAATGTCATTAAGTTTATCCCATATGGCTTCTGACGTGAGAAGGTTGCGTCACATGAATGCAAAAAAGTTAGTAAAAATAAAACAATTTTAATAAAGAAATGCAAAATATTTGATCGGAAATAGATCCAAGGAACGAAATATATATCCTGCACTATTAATTTTATTTACCGAAGTTATATGTAAAAATTCCCTACTATAGGGAAGAGGCTGCTTGAGCGTTTTAGACCTTTTTAAAACAATATGTATACTATCCTCCCAGTTTGGTCATTGTGATCGCCTGAAATTTTGAATGGTTATGAACAGTACTTCGCATAAAAAGTTTTCGGGTCGATCTGAAATTTCATTGACAAAAGTAATTCATATTTAGTAACTGTCATTTTGCTCAGATGATCAAAATCAATAATTACTGTCGAGTAGTTATTCAATTTCATTGTTTCACTATAGGTGGGAAAGAGGTTGAGAGAGAAATTTCAGATTACATTAAAGCGAACGGAAACCTGGCTCAAGGACAAGTGTTTGTTACTGGTCCCGGGACACTTCCATGTTTAAAGATTCTGCATGCTGTAGCACCAATATGGCGAGGTGGAACAGAAAAGGAGGATATAACATTGGCGAAAACAATCGAATATATTCTCACCACAGCTGAGTCAAGGTCTCTTCGGTCTATAGCAATGCCCATGGTGGCCTGTAGGACGTTGTTGTTTGGATTTCCAAACAAAAGAGCCTCTGAGGTAAGAGCGACTTTTGTGCTTGGGAATTCCTGTCCTCTCTGCATAATTAAACATATAAGAGTGATAATAAGCCACTGAATTTTTAATTGCATGTGAAACATTGGGCATACAGTTCCTTTGGGCAACTAGGTGTCTCTAAATCACATGATCACTTACAAATTGTGCATCACTAGATTTCAATACCAATGCAGGTATTTGGAGTTAATAAAACTATGAATGGTTATTTTGAACTCTTGAAGACAACAAAAAAATGGAAGCTGGATGGTTACGCCATTATCTGTATCTCAGATAAATAAGTATTCATAAGATCAGCATTGATTCACTAAAGTCATTTACATAAAGGCTAATTACATTTGGGCTAATTAAATGTATATCTCCTGATTAAGGGTCGAAACTCTGGACGCTTCTATTGAACACATGAAATTGTAAATATTTTTAAAACTTCTGATCACACACACACACACACACACACACACACACATATATATATATATAAATATATATATATATATATATATATATATATATATATATATATATATATATATATATATATATCTAGATATATATATATAATACAGATCATGTGGCAAATAACAGTCCTTTCAAGTGCACTGGTTCCAGCAAGGGACAGCATGTCAACGATTGATTCAAATCAATGCAACAAACTAATAACGAACATTACAAAACTTAGGCTTGTTAAAAACTAGTTTTGCACTGTCCGTTGTCAGTTTGTTGCATATATATAAGTCAATTGGAGGTACACAGTTAGTTATCTCGCTAGATTAGAATATTCCTTGAGATACAGTCTAAAAATGAAATGTCAGTTTGCCTGGAGATGATATCTTGGATGCTATAGGCAATTTATCGCTATATTAGCTCTCGTTGTTTGTGGAGTTTACTGCCTGTAGAACGACGAATCCACAAAGATTATCGTTTCAGGTTCATTTATCATTTTATCTATATTAGATTAATTAGATTGCATATTTACAGCAGAATATTTTGAAGCGGCTGCTGGAGCATTTACGTAGTAATTTATGTTATCCTGCTTTACAATTGCAATTGAAGCAGGAGCAAAAAGAAAATTTATAAGACATAAAAAATAATTGGAATTGTGTGTGGGAAATCTACATGCGGATTTGTATTTGTACATTACGTTGGCTTGAACCTTAACTGAATTTTATTGTATATGTTGTTGTATTGTGAATCCTACACAGAGCTATTTTAAAAAAAGTTTTGCGAAATATGTTTTCTAGCCTTGGATTCCTGTTCTTCAAAGAACCTAATTTATTAATTTCCCAAAGACACATCCATTGTAATGATATGCTTTATCATCTTCAAGAGAAACCCACGGTTTTTATTTGTTATTTTGTAGTTGAAAAAACAATATAATCTGCGATGGCAAGCGCTACATTTTTCAGTGATTGGTTTAAGAGAAAATGTGTGTAAAAACTGAATATCTCAGGTCTACCAAAATACGCCTTAGCTACAATGTTACATTACACATAGAAATAGACAATTTGTGTAGATCTCTCCAAAACAGTTGAAAATGTAACAGATTCACTATGTTCTGTTTGACCCTTTCGTGTTCAGCAACAACTTCTTTTAATATTAGACAATAATTGATTTTCTTTTCATCGACATTTGTCTGCTAGTTGACAAATAGCTGAAATTCTACTTTCTTTATTGTTTGTTGAATTGGATTTACTTTATAGTATTTTGAATTACACAATTATATGTGAAAATTCAGTTCGTTTACACTCATCCAAAATTTGGGGAAGATACGCCTTTCTAATTCAGAAATACACATTTAAATACATAACATGTATCCTAAATTGAAAAGTCAAACTTAAACCGATTTTAATTAACTAATTTATTTCATTACATATTGTATAAACACAATGATCTTGACAGAAATTACTGATTGATTTCAGTACGGACAGCAACAGAAGGTTCAATAAAATATATTACGATTTCTATCAACTAAATGGAAATTGTTGGCAAAATTTTAAATGCAAATTTGATGTCTGATGTAGATATCATTACAATAATCCGTTATTGCGTATTGAATGTCGCTTTTAGAAAAAGTATGGTATATTTTCCATTATAGTAACTCAAACTAACTTTTCTTATTCCCAGATTTATGAGTCTAAAGTTCTCTTCCTTTTCAGATACTATTGCAGACGATCATAAAGCTTTATCCCAAAAGGTATAAATACATCCGTGAAATCTACATCTGTGACACGGACTCTACAAAAATTCAGCAGTTTCAGAGATTGGCTGAATACATGTTTGGATCTCAGTGCTATTCCATTCCAGTTGGGAAAAATCTGACATTTGGCAAAAGTAAGTGCATTTTGTCAGTATAAGAGTTGTATTCAGAACTCAGTAACAAGGCGTACTTCCTAATTAACAATGACATAAGCATTTAATTTAGAGCATTTGGAGTTTTGCTGATTCATACATGAACCGATTTAAAAGACTGTATGTTACAAGTTTGACTTTCTTGGGCTAGTTTATATTTTTTAGAATGTATTTTTTTTTATTCCACAGGAAATGCTCGAATTGAGACGCAAGCAATTATGCATGGAGAAACGAAATTAGCGTGATAAAAATGTTACATTTATGATACCCCTTTTTCTCATCAAACATGTAGAGTGATGGTTTTCCTTAATTAACTATTTGTCTGTGGAAGAAAAACGTGTTTTATATTTGGACAGTGTGTACCTAATAGAAAGGAAAGCAGAGGTAGGACTTTTGGTAAGTGAAAGAAGAAGAAGAAGGCGAAGAAGGGTAATATGACGAGGAAGAAGAAGAAGAAGAAGAAGAAGAAGATGATGATGATGATGATGATGATGATGATGATGATGATGATGATGATGATGATGATGATGATAACGATGTCACTGATGGGTAGCTCGACAGTAGTTAAAAATAATTATATCTTCATCCTATCCATAATTTTACCGTACGTGTCAAAGCTTTATCTCCTGTGGGTGAAAATATTTGGCCTACTTAGATCTCTTCTATAGTCTTGCGTTAAATTCCAAACCTTCTTAAGTTCCAATTTATTAAAACTAAGGTTTAGAGAGTAGAGGAAATAAGGTGTTAATGCTTATCGTGATTACAACTTCTTAAAAAAATAATAAAAAAGCTTAATTAATTTCAAGGTTATTGTGGTCATTGACGTTAAAGGGGTTACAAGGATAAATTCCAAGTCAATCATCTCCCCAGATGAGATAATATCGACTTTAGACTGGTTTATGGCATGGAGGACGTTGACGATAAAATTATGGATTTCATTTCTGTTTAATTAGCAATCGTGTCAAAACCCGAAAAGAAACCCAAAGAGGGGTGGCAGACCATCGTTCAGAGGAGAGGTGTTAGGACAATACCTCTGCCGGCTGACCGAAAAGTTATAATTGCTTGGGGAGACTTGGCCAGATTGTCGGAATGCACACCGCCATTAAAGGTAATAATTACACTGAATGTCTATTTACCCCATATTTTTGTGAGAGTTTGGATGCCTTAGTATGTAAAGATTCTTCTCTTTTAAAACCGTATAGACAAAAGATTCAGAAGAAGGATGAAGTATACAGAGACAGTATTATTCCTTAGCGAACGCTTTCGTCGACCGAACGTTCGAAGTTTGTGGCTTTGTTGTCGGTTGTTTTGACGTTTCTGTCATTTGTTCACGTAAGGACGTTCTCTTCTTTTGTCTATTTTCTAATTTTGCTTGCCTTTTGATAGGAAAGCTTGCACGAGAGTTATTGAATGGCATCATGCCGGATTCAGGTTTCCATGAATACGATCGTATGTTGTCTCTGAAGTGAATATGTAATACTTTTAATTTGTCTAATTTCTTGGATTTATCAATGTATTGAATCAAATCTCATACTTACTGTATGTACATTTTCTTATCATTTTATTTGAAAACATTTAGTAGAAGGAAAAGTACTGATCTTTATAACGGACGACAGAACCAGGGAAATTGAGAGCATAACAATATAGGTCATCATGTAGAATGTACGTTTGTAGCATCGGTCAAGTTGGCAAAGAATTAAATTCCAAGGCTACCATATATGCTCTTTGTATTGTTATGAAAAATATTTCAATTTTCTACAGAAGAGAAAAAATGAAAATGAAATTGACATAGGTATATTGTGTAACGATACATGGTTTGGCATTTTGTATTTTAATATATTTGTTTTTTATTTACACTAGATTGATGTGATCATATGTTTTGATACTGGGGCTAGCGAACAAAACTAAGTCTGAACTGATAATTTGGTATCAGTTGTCTGATGTACGGTCTTGAAATACACCCTAATCTCTTAGAGCAAAGGTGGCAACTCTGTAATCGGAAACATGACATCATTTTATGGTTTGTTTGTTACCCATGTTGGTCAACCTTTCGAAGATTAAGTTACAAACGCTCTTAGCACAGACATTAATGGGGCATGTGGAACATGTAGAATCAAAACTGGATGAAACAAAGTACGACCAATAAAGGGAGCTAATAGAATATGGTCCCGCATGAAGAACCTTTTCACGGCAATGGGTCTTATCATACACGTTCGTGTATTATTCAGCTCTCTTTAGCACAAGAACAAGAACTCTTTTTGCGAAATGCAGAGAAGTTTGCACTGCTCTTTACAGCAAGCGAAGATACTACACTAAGATGCAGCAGTGTTATTCCGTACAGTCTCTAACTTGACATGCCCCATCCTTTTTACAGAGGAGTATTGAATATCTTTTTGGAAAGCTTCTCTCTCTTCTCTCTTCTTTTCCCATCTGTCAGTCTTTTTCTCATTTATTTATTTTCTTAGATAAACAAGACTAAGGACAACATAAGAATGATTTTGTATGTCGTTTCCATTTCATCGTCTCCCGGGCTTACTGTGTCCGTTGCTTACCCTAACTCTAACTATGCTATTTCAGTGCTTTGAGGTAAAGGATGCGAATAGACACACACACACACACACACACACACACACACACACACACACATATATATATATATATATATATATATATATATATATATGTGTGTGTGTGTGTGTGTGGCTAAAACAATTCATCATAAAAGAATTAAATTTATAATTCACAAGACTTTTCACATTATATTCATGGGGTTAGTTTGTGAATGCAACATAAATATACACCAAATGTAAGATTCCATGCATGTAAAAGAAACGTAAATTTAAAAATGAAAAAATGAATGTAAACGAAACCTCTATAAATATACAGGTCATACCAAAATAATTTACATCACAAGTACATTGATGTTGATGCAGCAAACTGAAGAGTATTTAAACACGTTGTAGAAAAGATTTAATGTTATGATTGTTTATGATTGAATTCATGTAGACCCCAGAAAATACGAATATGGAGTTTATAACTAGGCAAGTTAGAAAATGGTATTTTTTCTCAAGATGTCACACAAAGGTTATGCGAATAAGAAAAAAACCCTGTCATCTTATTGTTTCCTTTAACTGCCAAAAAACCACAGTTTAAGCATGTAAACAAACATTCGAGGGTCTTTATCTCTTAGCAAACAGTATAATATAACCCTTCCCTCATTGGAATATACTTATAACCAATAATCCTTCGTGTTCTAATATGTTTTTATACGAGTATTAGATTTCGTAGGATAATCAAAATGATGCGTCAATTTTTAATAAAGATACATGGCAGCAATACAACATATTGTAAGCTCCACTGTCCACTTTTGAAATCAGTCTTTCTAACGAACGCGAAACGTCTTCTAGGTTCTTGTGATTGGAAACAAAAATCAATAATCGGTACCTTCTGCTTCTTATAGGCGGACATCATTGTTAATCCTACTACATCGTTTCCTGTTTTAACTGGAGACATCTCAAATGGACTGAAAGCAGCCGCAAGTAACGGCAGAAAATTTGACTTAGAGTCGGAATGCCAGAAGAAAGAGCCGTCAGGGGGACTACAGACGGGATACTATGTGATAACTGATACCCCGCATATGTCATGTGACCAGATTCTTCATTTGAAGATCGATGGCCATTGGAAGAAAGACAGTGAAAAGGTTTGCGTTCCGGATATGCATATATATATATATATATATATATATATATATATATATATATATATATATATATATATATATATATATATAAACTCACCAACCTGCTTGATTATATTGGTGGCACTCCATATAAAGTGTTAACATTCGAATTGACTATGCAGTGAGCTTTCGTGCACCATTAGTCCTTTTCTTCGAATTTGCTCCATTCTTTTTGGAAGATAGGCACATGGGTTAGGGTTATAAGGGTCAGAAATATGATACAGAAAGTCAACAATTGTTTCTTTATTTCTTGGCACGGAGGTAATCATGAGGCTAATATTTTCCAAAAATAATTAAAAACAATTCCCAACACTATAATATGATTGCAAGTAAAGTATGGAATTTTCGATGAAAGAAAAATCAATACTTTTTCTCTTTGAACCTCAACACCTTGAGAAAGCCGTTCTGAATAAGATGCTTTATATCTCCAATGCCAGAGAATTTTTATTTACTACAAAACGTAAACCTTAATTTAGGTATATAATGGGATTGCTCGGAGACACATGGTGTGCATTATGACGGTGGTTGATCACGATAAGTTTGCTTTAAACAAATTAGGATTCAACAGGACCTCAAAATTCTTCCTAATATTCGATAGTTAGCTATAAGCATTATTATTACAAGGTTAAATAACAGAATGAAGCAGAAATCCAGCAATACACTTCATATTAAACAGTGTTTCGCTCGATGGATTTCGTCATGCTATAGTGTGTCATATATATATATATATATATATATATATATATATATATATATATATATATATATATATATAGTGTTTGTTTTGTATACGCACGCTGTTTAATCCCCTGTCAAAGAGCTTGTTTAGCTCGAAAAGTTGGGAAACTGTTTTGAATTTGCGCCGTTATCAATTTTTCTGTATATATATATATATATATATATATATATATATATATATATATATATATATACGGCGAGGTCCATGATTCTTAAATTCAAATTCAGTTATTTATGTTTATGTTGTGTTCCGCTGTACTGCAACTATTATGTTACTAAATAAACTGTTGCTTTGATAGATTTACAGCCTTTTGGTGTGTGTTTCAAAAAAATATGAGACTTTGTTTTCTAAGAGTTCCATGAAATGATATTTATCAAACAGATGATTATAATCTCAGAAATCCCTGTGTCTTACCGAATGCTTGATCATATTATAGCGATATCTCGATGCAGAGTGTAGGAGAGAGATTCTTTTTTTCGGTGACAGATAAGTCTTAACAATCATCAATCAGTATGGAAATCTTTCCATCCGTATCCGAGTGTGCGTGCAGAGTAGTCTTTACTTTACAGCTCCTATATCATACTTTAACAAAGGAACATATCAATATAGGGGATTTGTAATTTGAGCTTGTAACTCTGCACCATAAAGAAGACATATTCATGTATGTGCTAAATCTGAAGCCTTTTAATTGGCGAAATAGTCATGAGTCATCAGCAACATTCAATGAACTTGAACTTTCAAATGTTTTGTAGTTCTTATCTACATCATGACTTCTAAATATATGCTTCTTTTTCCAGACCTTGAAAAGTTACATAAAAACCTGCATGAATTATGCCTTGTTGAGCAGCAAAAGGTCCATTGCTTTCCCAACGATAGGGACGGGAAAAGTAGGATATCCCAGAGATGCTGTTGCCAAGTGCTTCATCCATGCCATAGCAGAGTTCAGCCAGGCACAGTCATGTGGTTCTCTAGAGGAAGTCATAATTGTCATATATCATAGGGACGCTGAGACGACCATGGTGAGGTTAATGACGTTTATCAGTAATATTTTGAACGATAACACCTTTTTTTTTGGCAACGTATAGAATATATGTTGTCTCTCCGTCTTATCGGAGACAAAATACAAATATTTGAATTGGACTGGTATACTTAAAAAAGGTTTCACCAAGTTTTCTGCCAAATAAATATCTGTTATGATTCCACAGCCTTTTAGAATTCATCAGTTTATTAAGACGAATCTTTAACTACTGTTTGCTGTTTTCACGCTTATGTTTCAGACTTTACAAGGAGATTTGATGAACGGGTGTGGCAATTAAATATTTTGACTATTCTCTCTTTTTAAAGCCTCTTTATTTTTGATTGCTGCTACGTTAAAAACCAATTTCTTAATGTTTATAAAAAAGCCAGTTATTTTAATGCAACTGAATGAAATTGAAAAGATGATGATATGATATTTTTAATTTTATTACGAATACATGCCAAGAAAGATCAAATGACGTACTTAGTTTCTCCTTGTATAATTGAAGGCTTCTGCAGGAGTAAAATAAATTACGTATTAACCGCATAATATATATATATATATATATATATATATATATATATATATATATATATATATATAATGATTGTTAGACTTTTGAACAAGAGCTACAAAGTCTGCTAGTAAAGCGTCCTCACAGACTGATAGCCAATATCGAGGAGGAAGTAATCCTGGAGGATGAACATAAAGAAGAGGAGGAAGAGGGTATGCTTTGGTTTCCATTGTCTGTCGTGTTGATAGAGCAGTTTTCAATAGTAATAATTCTTATTAGCAATTGAAGGATATCGCAGGCCATGTGACTCTATTGTTTATTGTATTTTTTTGACAACGAAGTTTTTAGATAAAAAATGTATCGTATTTACACTTTTATAATGACAACAGTGCCTTAATCTGTCACACTATGCGAAACACAAAAACGCGTTCAAGACATTGGATATGTACTATCATTTCTTCAGGAATCAATGCTACAATGAATGCTGTCTTTCTTCCAAATACATTTCCGATTTTCAGTTGATTTACTCTGGGTCAAGAGAGGTCATACATTTTGATCGTTTGTTTCTCCTGTGTACATATTACTGACTCCTTCTTACCTTTTGAATTGTTAATTTTACCTTCTGTAATTTCTAGGAGATTTAACAAATAAATGTAATCTTTTGTACAGGGTTTTGTAAAAAGTCAACGTAGTTTCACATGGATTCTTTCATACCGTCCACATAGGAAACGCGCGCACGTTATAGTAAAAACAAATATTATATTGTATAGGAAAACATGTGAGAAAAAAGAAAACTAAAGAGTCGACAAAGACACCTGTTTCATCTCCGGCCAACCCTTCTCCTGGCCCCCAGATTTCAGTGGGAACCTACCAACTTCAGAATGGAGGAAGTTTGACCCTTAAGCACGGCTCACTCGAAGTTTCAGGGGTATTATTTTCCTTCATTTCTTTTCTAAATATCCAGTAATCCTGCATCGATTGATCGTTTTGCTTGTCTGTTTTAGTTATACTCACTTGATTTAATTCAAATACAAATATATTTTCTGGATTCGGTGATATCATGAAAGTATACTCCACTTGTAACACAACTTCTCAACAAATTATGACACATTTGAGCACGTTTAAATTCTAACGCCAGCTTACTGATTTGTATCCTTCAGCACTTTTCCCTCATTTGTTTGCTTCTTTATTAGCCTTTACCTAAAAGATGGCATATTATTGTTAATTTATTAAATAGTAAAGAAAATGCAAAGGCCTCACTCACAATCCTGTTTTATACTTCACTGCTTAGACGCTTAGTTTGTTTCTGGTATATATTAAGAAAGCTCAAATAAGTATATTTACAACCAGAAACTTAGACTTAGTGTAGAAGTTTAATAGAGTCAATGAACATCCTCATCATGGGGTATTGTAGTCATGACTTACAAACGAGTCTTATGCACAACTATTAAAGTATGTAAAACACTAAATTTGCAATAGTTAAGCCACAGAGAAGAGCACTCCATCATATTTGTAACACTGTAGGTATAATGCAGTCATATCATTGCGCTACAACATAAAAAAGACAGTTACAGGATTGGTGTACCTTAATAAATTCCAAACTCTGCGAATGGAAAAAAGGAATCTTTAGGTCATTAAACTTGCTCTTAAAAGGTAAATTAATTAGGTGCTGCACACAATTAATTTATTTCGCAAACGTTGAATTTACTTTATTTGTATGTTAGTTTCTCCCTTTGATGTCGTATTTTTGGGCTCAACGAAACAACGTAATCGATCAAATCGTATTCAGTCACAGACTACACAAATGACTATAATCATCTTACACGCGAAATCGATTGGCACGAATTCCTCCTGCAAAAACTATATTTTCACGAGATAGGGAACACTTCCAAGCATTAATTTAAATTGGATTGTATTGTACAGTTACTAATTTTCCCAAAACTATTCAAGGATTTTAGTAATCCGTTCCAATTTTCTTTCGCTGAATAGGCAGCGGCACTCGTGTCACCGACATCAGCAATTCCCAAGTTAAACGGAGCAATACCGTCTGCCATTAAGAAGGCTGCAGGTGGGTCAGTTATTGATGACGAATTAATAAAGAATTATGGCAAGGGCGTCAATGTAGGGCGTATAACTATCACAGGGGCTGGTACTATTCGAGGAACTAATAAGGTCTACCATTTAAAGCTGGCGGACTACAACTCACAAAAAGGAAGTCAGGTAATGTCCGATGACACGTGTATTTCGTGTAAAGTTAATGTCTTCCATCTCATAACTTATCTAGCTATAGAAAAGTTACTTCAGATTTAAACGATAACCTCGAATAAATCTATATACATGCTTGAAATGTGACAAATGTTACATTGTCAATTTATCTTCCTTATATATTTCTGTCTTCATGATGTAGGAGTTGCAAACGAAAAGGGACAATTAAAATGAGCATTTATTACTTTATTAACAAATGTATACTCATCGTTGTCAGGAATATAACCAGTTATTTAACTTTGTAGCTGTAATATTCGTGTGAACATTTGTACGTTTCATCATTATTTGCACTAGTACGATAGAACATTGAGTAGTAAACCACGACAAGGGTTTAGTCTTGTAGAATAAAAACAAAAAACAAACAATCAGGTATGTGTTGGAATTTATGCCATTCTGCATTTGATATTACAACTAACTCCATTTTTGTCACATAATTGTATTATAGAGACAAATTAAAGAACCATTAGATCCTGTCGGGGCTTGACCCGCATAGTAAACACGGTTGAAGTTGAATTTGAGGTCATACAATTATCTCTTGCAGGCGTTCTTCATCTACAATAGTGTAAAGCTGTGTTTGAGCCAGGCAGACACAGATGCCGTGTCTTCTATCGCTTTCCCAACTATTGGGACCGGTGGATTCAAGTGGCCACCACAGCTTGTGGCAGATGAAACTTTCCAAGCAGTGGAGAGTTACTTTAGTTCCAGACCGAGTTCACGATCCCATCTACATATTACCATCATGATATTTTCTCTGAACAGTCCTGAAGATTTGGTAGGTGCAACACAATAATATTGTCCTGATCTATTTGACAAAAATACAGTCAAAACCATTTATGCGATAAAACATGCAACGATGTATAGGAGAATACTGTGCACATAATACGTTCATTTCCTGCCTTTAAGATAATTTACACTTTCTATCACACACACAATCACACGCACACACACACACACATGTATATATATATATATATATATATATATATATATATATATATATATATATATTATTGTCATAACTATATGTTTTCATGTAAAGATAGACTGTTAAGGGCCCTAGGATATTGTTGGCTAATGATTGCACTTTCTTTACTTTTTTTAAAATAATTCTTAGGTTGGGAAAATACAAGGTAGAGTAGGTATAAAAATCAATTATATAATTAGAGTTACTTTTGCCTGAACATGTCGTAATTTGATGTAGTTACAAAATATGCATGTGTGCATGTAATATATTGTAAGTATTTTGAGAAGGTTTGGCTCATATAAATGAGAAAATAGCAAAGCTTCCGATGTCAAAACATTATACAGGAATATTCAAGAGAGTTTAAGGCATCCGTTTTGTGAGTTACTTGCAGATGGAATTAGACATGTAAATATTTGTTATCTCTCTCTGGTAGCTGTCAAAGGTAGTGTGTTTGAGTTATATACGGATTTTTTTTAAAAAATCACATTGATACGGTGATGTATTTTGAGCAAGATTTGACGGATACCCATGAGAAAATTAAAGCATTAGATGGCAAAACATTTGTACAGGAAAAATGTAACAGAGATTAGGGCATCAGACTCATGGCTATTCGAGTGCCTTGTTTAGTAACACACTAACATGGCTTATTCCTAATGTTCTCCGAACATGCGGCCCCGACGTCACAGACTAGGGAACAAGAGTCTGGGTTTTAAAAAAGGAACTGGGTTGGTATGATTTGTTATTTATTGGAGAGGGTCGATATTTACCACAGATCATAAGGGATCATAAAGTGTTTTGGTCCAAAGACTTTTAAAAGTAAAATCTTAAATACAAATACAGAAGTACTTGTCTGTGCTCTTCATGTTAAAATTACTTTTTGGTCAAAGTGTAAAAGGAAGCTTCACAATTTACAATGCTGTTAAAGGTCATTTGTAAGATATACAGGAATGTTCGTCTTGCTTTGATTAGTTCAGTGCTAAGACTGAACGGACAGTGTGTCAGAGGAACCAAACTTTAATCAAATTGCATCTTTTTGCCTCTGCTTTTAATCTGTCATAATCAAACATTTTTTGCTTTTACTAACATATCACTACTTCTTTTTCCATATATTTCGTTTAATTCTTTACAACACACAACTGCATTGGTGTAGCAACCGCTAAAGCAATCCCCGCAACTGCGAGGGGGTGGGTGGCGGGGGTGGGTGGGATAAGGACACAGAATTCCAATCAATCAACTATTGGGATGGAACCCCAGAATTAAGTTTTTTCGGAGGGGGGGGGGCATAATTTCATGCTACGCCACTGAACAAAAGATTGTAATATATGTTATCGTAGTTTTGTTTTCTTGGCTAATAATGAAATATGTGTGGCCTTCACGCACTCGGAAAAAATATCAAAGGAGCGTGAAACCGTCTCAGGTAGAATGAGCCATAAAGTACATTCGAATAGTTATGCAAAGACTTTTATTGGGAAAGAATTTGTATCAAAGCATCCTTGTTTTTCATGGAAAGTCATATTACTTCCTCGCCAACAATTTAAATATAATCTCGTTTGGATACTTTTAGAATAGTTTAGAATAAAAGTTCGACGTTATCTTTCCCAGGTGTTCCAGACGACAGCCAAGAATAAATTTGGTCTAGTAGGACCATCTCCGGACAGATCGGGTGAGAATATCGAATTGACAACAAAGCTTAGATAAATTAAACCCCCTGGAGTCAAATATATAATGATGGATTTCTGACAATTAACATATAACTTTATATATATATATATATATATATATATATATATATATATATATATATATATATATATATATATTGCTGCTGCCTGAGACATCAGCTATAGGAGCCATTACTCCCGGAGCGGACTAATTTCATTGGAATGAACTGTATCTCCCTAACCTGTTTGATTATAATACCGTCATCCCTCATAATTTTTTTAAATATATTCTTGTATGCAAACATATAATATGGAATCCAGGTATAAGCGTTTTCTTCTCTGTTCAGTATATAGGTGTCAATTTGTAACTGTAATTTCATGTATGTTACCTTGCTTTTTTAAATAGAAAAACAGTAGGTTTGTGCAAATAGCTGAGTGTTACATTCCATTGGCCCAACCAGTGACTTCCATTGCATCTTGAGTCGTTACCTTCGACCTTGTTCCATCCTTTACAGGAGATAAGCGCACGGACGTGTGGGTTAAGGCTCTGTCACATGAGTTCTCGGCGATATGCGTTGAAAATCACTGCACGGGTTAGACACTTGATTGGAATGAATTGCAGGTCCGATATTATCTTGGCGTGTGTGTGTACGTGCGTGCGTTTGTGTTTCTTTTTTGTATATATTAATGTTTCAAAAGGTTTACACTTTCCAGGCTATTTTAAAGTATAGCGTGTCAATTATTACATCGAAAGTCATATTGAAATATATGTATCATGATATCTGATTTAATATTTGACCCAATTACAAAATCTACGAACAAATTCATGAGTATTTTACTACCATATATCCTTGGTCTGTTTATCAAAGGTCCAATGGCCAGTTCAGATGGTGACCAAGCCGCTACTGCAACGTACTCAAACATAAAGGTTGATCTACTACCTGGAAAATTGGAAGAATCAAATGTAATTATTGCAAACAATCTTTAATCATGCGAACATATGGGAGTAACTCTTAAGCACAGGTTTCATGATCGCTTGACTTTGTGTGACCATTTCATGACAAACAGTTGTGAAATAGTAAAATTTGTGGCTTTTTAAAAAAATTAATTTCTGGAATGTTATATACACATTTCTGAACTTAATTACCATTATATCATGTTTCAAACCCTACGTCAATTGAAGTTTGCTTTGAATTCATTTTCGTCCGTATTCAAAGGAATGTCAACTATACATATTCATATCATGTGTTGATTGCGTATTGACTAGTCATCATCAAATTTTATTTCTTTAATTTGGCATTATTATAAAGAAAGGCTATAAATATATTATATAAATATGTACATATAATATTCACACAAACTGTGCGATGATGATATAGAAGCTAGCCGTAGGAGACAACTCAATCCATCTACTTACAAAAGTATATTATTAAAAGAAAGCAAATTGACCCTACTTCCCTGGTAATAGCTAATATCCCTTGACGCTACAAGGTGACGAATGATTCCTGCCATTCGGCGATCACTGCAGTTTTCCTCAGTGGGGACAAAGACGACATGTCTATTCCCTACCAGGCAAACGGCTGTTTAATGTACAATAGTCATATTTATTACTAACTGATCTAATCTTATATGTTTGATCTGGCGTTCGATACACCTGTTCAATCCGTATATCCGTATCACACACCAGATTCGAACTACTTTCTTTTTTGACGTCCGCGCTTAGATATTTTTGATGCAGTTAATCGAACGTTTATAAATCCCAATTAGTTTTGAATTTAATTCATACAGTAAAGCTTAAAGTATTTAGAAATTGTAAAAGAGGGGGTATGTAATAAATACAAACTGCATACGTGTTTTGTTCTGAGTCTGGGGAAATAACTCGTTTGATATGGCTTATGAATACGTCTCGGCCAGACGGCCTCGACATATCCCTACGCCATATCAAACTCGTTCTTTCCTCCGATTCAGAACAAAACACGTATGCAGTTTTGTGTTATATTTATAAACTTATTTTGTTTTTAAAACACGTCTTCAGAAAGAAAAAAAAAATACTTATTATATAAGGCTCACGGAATACAAACATTGTCATTCATCTAGACAATGAGTCGTACAATGATGATGACACATATTATACGATAGATTACGCATATCATATGACACATTAACACATATCATACGACACATTAACACATATCATATGACACATCAATGAACATTCAAGTATAAGTGTGCAAAATAAGTAGCGCTTTTGAGTACTGTAGCATAGAAACTACACAATCAATTTTACAACAGATGCAGTTCTGCACTGCGTTTTTTCCTGGTTATGGATACATTTTATTTGGACAAACCTGTAAGAAAAGGTTCCTACCATTATGTCAACTGTATGCTGACTCGAGGAAAATAAAGTTGATAAGAAAAATATCCAGCTTTAGATTATCAATGGTGTGAGACTATTTTTTATTTTTTTGTTGTTCTTCATGAATATAAGTTTTATTTATATGAATTACTCTATGCCGTTCTATTTTGTCACAATATATTTCCACGCAATATTATATATTATATTGTGCAAGGCGGACGTTATTGTGAACACAACCTCCAGTTTTCCAAATCTGAACGGAGCTATCGCCCAGAGCCTCAGCAAAGTTGCTGGGCCGAGATTCCAAGCAGATTGTAATAAGAATTATCCCAGCGGGTTGAAAGTTGGAGAAGTGGCCTCCACATCTGGCGGTGACCTAAATTGTACAAAGGTGTTCCACCTCGAGTTGTCTGAATGGAACCACGACAGTGGAAGATCTGTAATTGTACATTTTCATTCTTAAAATCTGTAACTTTCGATGACGCGTCCACGAATTCACCCATCAACTTGAAACATTAGCAAACGTTAAATTATGTACAGTATCCACTACCCAGAAATGATAGAACTTGTGTGTAAAAATTATATTGAAGTATTATTGGGAATGTCTAAGTTACAACATTTTTCCAAAACTTGTTCCTAAATCGCTAACACTAAACAATAAACCATTTGTTTGTAATATATCCAACTTTCACGTGTGAAAGAGGGCTTGTTAACATACAAAAGATATCGGATTCGTATTCAGTTTCATTTGAATGGTATTTCTTCAGCTATTGATATCACCTTTTCACATGGACGTCTAGAAATTATAGTGATCTTCCAGGAAGTAAATTTTATAATTGCTTCTATAAGACGTTTACTCCTTGAAGATTGATTGAGCTGGTCGAAATAAAAGTCGAATCTTGTCCTCTAATATACGTCAAAAAATGGTGTGAACACGTTGGTGTTCATTGTTTACGTTATATCTAAAATAGTGAGATTCAAAATACGAGATTTGTATATTTTTTTTTTTTAAATACACATCATGACTTTCAAAATGAGCGCACGTACATCAGATTTGAATCCTAGCACAAATTTTACGTTTCTTTAGAACTAACTGTTAGTTCTTCGTCTTCGAAACGATTTCATTTTTAAACATGTAAACTTATACAAACCATTTTGACACAGTTTGGTCTCATTCTTTGACAATCATGCGTGACGCTTATTGCAATAATTGCACTCTGTGAATGAGCTTAATTAGATACAAAGATATAACACTGTTTGTCTGGTAAAACATTGATGTACTGATGTTTTCTCTCGCAGGTCGTACAGGGATCAGTGACAGAATGTCTAAAAATGTTAAAGTCAGCGGGATTTCATTCCATAGCCTTCCCCACGATAGGAACGGGTGGATTCAAGTATCCTGCCAGAGATGTGGCGTCCGCCATGTTTGAGTCAGTCAAACAATTCAGTCAGAAGAATCCTGGTTATCATGTCGATGTTACCGTTGTCCTGTTTCCTCCTGCAAAGGATGTCAATCAGGTGAGTCATCTTTCCTATATGTCTTACAATTTTAATATATCCAAATAAGTAGTTTTACAAATATTTTCATGATGCTTTCAAGCAGTCTGATTGGCGAGGCTCTATGAAATTTATTTGGTTCACACCGCTGTGAACCGAACAAAAATTAATTTGGCCCCAACTATTTAAAATAATTTTCCGACCATACGCATCTAAATATGGGTAAAATAAATAGCAATTTTCTCCAAGTTTTATTTTAACAAGTAGACATACATTTATAAAATTGTAAACGTCTAGCAAGGTCACGGTGAATCGAGTATGCAAGCAAGACCCAAATGGTGGGTTTCGCCTCAGATTTATAGAAGTCATTTTTAATGATTTGTATGAAATTGCGGCATGAAGACAAATTGATAAAAGTATATATTTTATTAAATTCAAATTCCATTTTGAATAAAGATGTTTTTTCGAGTTGAGCAAAACAATCCACTGAAGCATCGGTTTCATGTAGGATTTTGTAAATTTGGGCACTGTCCTCCTTCAAAGTTGAAAAAAGGGTCCCTATCAGGATAAATGGGGACCAGTCTGGTCATAGCTGGGGTTTCTCAATAGGGCATAAAAAAACAATTAGAAAGAAATCAGAACATGAGTGAGTGTTATAATATATCCGTTTTTTAACTGATGTTAAAATATGAAAATTAAAATTTACATTCTCTTTTTTTAGTTCATGTTTTAAAGGGGTTTTGTTGTTGTTGTTGTTTATACACTTCCAGTAAAACAATAATCAGGCTGCATTTCCATCAGTCAGTCAATCACTCATATGTCCATCCTTAAGTTTGGGAAAGCTCTGAATGAATGAAGTTTGCTGTCATATGAAAGTACAATTGAAATGAAGAATCCCGAACAAAACTTCCAGTACAGACTTGTGCTTTAAAAGTGTAACAAGGAATTGTATTTCAACACACAGCTGAATATAATGTATGACGCGCTGGCATTACTATCATTAGTGTCTACATCCAAGGGCGGATCTAGGAATATTGTTTACGTGGGGCATAAGCAAGTAGGCAAGGGTTCTGTCGGATGAAACCTCTTGTCAGTACCTTGGGGGTAAACCCCCCAGAAGCTCCTGCAATTTACAGTCCATAATTTTAAACATGTAACTATAAGGAAAACTTGTTCTAGGGAATATTTTGGTTGTTTTGTGCTCCATTTAGACGGGGATGGGGGCGAGCAGACTCTGCTCCCTTCCCCATCCCTCTTTATCTGGATGCAACCCCGACTTCAAACTCATTGTCATAGATGCTGTGGATCACAATTTTATTTATTTAATCGATCTGAATTTTATGTGGCAATTTGATTTATCATTTCATCACGTCACTAACGTTTCATTTAGAAAATCATCATATGTATCATTCTTTGTTTCGAAGAAACCATTCTTATTGATCGCAATCACAAGTACCCCCAATTCTTTGCCTTTTGCAGAGATCAACCCAAATTGGCGATTTCATAATGAGTGTGTTTATGACCTCGTGCTTTGGTCTCAGGCCAATACACAATGGCGACTCTGTCTCTTTCTATCTGTCTGTCTGTCTCTGCATATATATATATATATATATATATATATATATATATATATATATATATATATATATATATATATATATATAGATATATATATGTAAGCATGTTTGGGAACGGTCTTCCTGTTCAGTATATTCCTATATCATTTTTATTATTCCTATATGTTGTATAATTTGGAAAAAGCAGCTCGATTTTCATGAGCGCAAGTTGCTAGCTACTTTGGATTGGGGTACATCTTAATTTCGACATTTGGGATTATGGGCAAAGGGATTAACTGCATAGGAAATGCTTTTGCACTTTAATCATTTTTATATTTATTCGCCATATATTTAGTCTTGTTTAAATTTACTTGATTGTCTGATAGAACATGCACGTATGATGAATTTGCTGGCAAGGTCCATTTGTGGTAGGTTGTCAAAAAACTAGTAGCTGTTTTATGTGGGCTGTATGAAAATTACGTATATTGATCACTATTTTTCCTGTATTTTTGCACTGTAAATACACACACACACAGCGTTTAGGATAAATATATCTGAATATATCTAATATATTTTTGACGGATTTTCCTTTAATCTGTAGTTTTTAGCTGTAAACTTTAATTATAAAGCTTGACCAGTTCATTTTGTTAAATTCTGTAATGTATGAACCTGGCAAACGCTGTGGAAACTTTTAGGTCAAATATGAATGTTTCTGTTTACAATCTCCCATACCTGAAAACCCCCTGTTAAATGTTATTCTAAATTTATATTGCATCGTTTATGAATAATTGCGTTCATAAGTATGACCATTACAAACGTTTGCGCAGGTATTAATTGCTACGCGGAGGTAAAGCATCAATAGAACAAAGAACCTGCTAACGTTGAGGTCATAGTGTAGGGGATTTGCTATAGGTTATCAAATTAACAGCAAATTTAAGAAACTGAAACGACTTATGCTATATCTATGGTCAATACGGCAATCAATAGTTCGAGACAAAAAGGGAAGCAAATGATGACACCTATGGGGACAAATTATGAAAATACTGTGCATTAAAATGCAGAAGTCCGATCTTGGTGTAATTTCTAACTTTTATGTTATATCGACCACAGTGAAAAAATATATACTTCAGATCTTTATTTTCAGTCAAAATCATCCACAATAACTCTTCGAAGATAAGACTGCAGTACTTTGAAATGGTACCATGGGGACCCGGTCCCCTTTGAGTCTACCCCATTATCTCCTAAATTTAATATTTCACCGTGCAATGTAATATGTAATGGCAAAGCAATACGTTAGGTCCGTCTGTACTCGCGTATAACCTGGGTCCTATGCAAACAACATCGACCCTGATCTGCCGTCGCATAATGCGCCGGCAGATCAGGGTCTATGTTGTTTGTTCTACTGATTAGTCCTTGAAAACTGCATAAACCCAGATCTGCCGGCACATTATGTGACGGCATATCTGGGACTATGCAGCTTGAGGTTGGTATCGGTTTATAATCGATTATATACAGTAATGATTTAGCATCTCTTTCATCCTAGACCCTACGTAATTAGTGACTTCTATGTTTTCCAGGTATTTAAGGACGTCCTTAGTCAGACGTTCCAGGATGGAGAGGAGAATGCCACTGCAAAAATGAAGAAGAAGGGAGTGCATTTTGCCAACAGTAACTATAAAACTTTTTATTTCCATTTGTTACGTATTTTACAGGTTGAGTTCTAAGGTTGGTATAAAAAAATTTGCATCTTTGTTTTGCATACGTGTACATGCTTTGTTATGAAGCTCATCTATTAGTTTATGATTATAGTTTTGTAGGTATGCGATATGTGATTTTGTAATAGACCAATGTACATAAATAAAAAATGTATGATTATGTATAGTATTTTAAACTGAGTGTGCAGTAATACTTAGCTTACATGTGTCAAAAACTATTGCTATTGTCTTCGTTTAATTTTTTTATTCTTTGGGCGGGGGGGGGGGGGGGTTAAGTTATGCTGGGTGATTCGTGAAAATGTCTTAGATGGAATTAGTACATGTTATTACATCATGAAATTGTTTTCCAATTTTAGATGACGACGATGATGAACCTGGTTTCATTGAAAAGCAAACAAATATTGACCACGAGAAACGTGACTTTGTTTTGCTGAAGTTTATCTCGGATAGCACAGACAAGACGAATCAGGCCTTCCAGTTAATAAGAAAGAAAGTAGACAATGACTTCTCAGGCCATGAGCCACTGATGAACGAAGTGATTGGCCGCATGCGGCAATGTGATGTAGGTTCAACAAATATACTAACCAAGTCTACTTATATGCAACAAAGAGAAGAGAAGTTACCAACTAACCTTAGCAACACGCTATCCATATAATTCAGTGAAATATATTTTATCTGAATATGCATGAAACGACAAAGTTATATCGTTGACTGAGATTTATTTATGTGGTCGTATCCATATATTAGAATATCAGTCATGTTATATTGTTGTTTTTTTGGGGTTTTTTTTTCTTAAATCTTCATTTCTTTAGTTATGACCAAACGTATGCGGCCCTTGTACCCTTCCAGTCGTTCTGAAAGCGAGAAATTTCACAAGATGGGGAAATGATAATTGCTTTTTTTCCCCAATGTCTCTTATCATCTTAAAGCAAAATAAGAAGGGCTAGAAAATAAAATGGTGATTTTCAGCCTGTCCGCTCCACTATTGGACAGTTATAATAGTCCAGACTGTGCATCAGTCAATGTACGGTAGAGAATCTGTGCAACGTGTACTTCCACTTACTTTCCAGCAACATATTTGATTGCTATGTTATTCCTCACGTTTTCTTTTTGTGTATGTATAATTGCTTTCTGTACGGACGGAAAATGTATTACATACCCATTTAATCTTGCATCGCTGATCTGGCGTTCGATACGGATGTTCAATCCGTTTCCGTATCGCACCGCTAAAATGTCCGTATCTGGAACAACTTTTACCACTCGAAATTTTCCATAATAGTCTGAGTTAAACATCGGATATTGTTTATTTTAAACTATTGTCTACATATTTGTTAATTGTAAAAAAAATGATTTTTTTTTTATTATTATTATTTTTTAATGCAACTTTGTGTGTTGTCTTGCAACTTCACTGATAAAAATGGCCGAACTCTCGCTGGTGACCAAACGGGGAAAAACCGACATTAGCATTGAGAAAATAAGAGATAGTTAAAGTTGACAACAATATTTTTGACAGAATATTTGACGACGAGTTTTCAAAGAACGTGATGTTTAAAGTGACATTAAATATGACAGAGATAGAGAGATAATGTACTAAGACGCTACGGTCTGGGATCTGAAATTTTATCTTGAAAATCTGAAAGTGAAAAAGAAAAATCCAAATACAGTAAGAAAGACTCGAGGAGTCATGTCCAAATTCATAGCATGGTTAGAAATTCCCCCTTCTTTGGAGAAGAAGGAAATTATCAACATATCCCCTGTTGAATTAGACACTTATATCTGTGCCTACCTGGTCACGTTATTGAAACCGTACTGTTCATTCTATTAACCAGGTACTCTTATAGTTACCACAGAGCTATAGAAAGAGATTTAAGGGACAATAACTATGGCTACAACATTTTGTCTTCAACTGAGTTTACTATCAGCCTCAAAGTGCTGAATTCTCGGCTCAAATACCTTAACGAAAACAATTTTGGAAATCGATGAACTAAAACACATGCGTGAACTTCTGAACCGTCCACCTGTTGATTCCGTTCCAAGCAGCAGCACAAATGGCACCACGAGAAGAGACATTCCACAATGTAAGTCATGAAAAATTTCAACACCAGCCAAAAAGCCATTTCAACTTTAGACTTTCAAATATGACCTCCAGAATTTTTTTATGGAGCAGGTATAAGTGGAGGAACTTTCAATTTGTCTACTAATATTACTGATGATTAATATTCATTGAGTAAAAACTGAGGATAAAATTAATAAATATTTGCAACATACACGTAGACGTATCAGAGAGGGTTGATATGGATTGAAGTTTAGAAGAATTACATCTTGTTACAATGTTACTGAGACTTTTCCATCACTTGGGCACTCGCGGGGTGTTGTTTAAAAGTTATCCAAATGATTAATGAAAACCTAGTCCGCAAGTTAGAACGAGATTGAATATTCGTTTTGTTTTAAGAAAAATAAATGCTTAAATTATCACCTTAAAGTTCAATGCACCAATAATTTCTCGTAATGAAAACATAAAAGATTTTGAAAGTACTGTAAATTAATGAGCTTTCTGTATCATTTAATGCATTTATTTACTGGTAGTCTATTAAATTTGCCCTAAAATTTACTTGGAAGTGGAGTGTGTGTACTCAGTAAGGAGGGTGTCAGAAAAGGGTTCACCTACAGGTCAAAAAATCTTTATTCCATTTGAGAAATAAAGAAAAATCCACCTGCCTGTGACTGTAGTTTGAATCCATTCATGTGTCTCATACAAAAAAATTGTTTAAATCCAAAGGTAAAGAGTAAATCCCAACTTCAGTAATGCAGACATATTAATGACGTCAATGCACAATATTTATTTAGACCTAGCCCCTGTTACATACATCTCCTATGGGTTTTTCCAGTGGGTTGTACATTATATTTAAAAAAAATATCAAATGCCTTAATTCATTTTTTTAAAAGGATACATTAAAAAAAATTGAAAGAAAACGTGTGAATAAAAACGGGATATGTAATAAATCCAAACTTCACAACTACTTTGTGCCGAATCGGGGAAAAGAACTCGTTTGATACGGCGTAGGAATATATGTCTCGGCCTGACGGCCTCAAAGTATTCGTACGCCATATAAAACTCGTTCTTTTAAACGATTATATATAATGTATTGTCTTCCAGATCCAAGAGATAGAAATGATATGCTGGAAATTAGATGTTGTAGTCGAGGTTTCCAAGAAAACGAATGAACTATACTTCGAGGGGACTGCCGGAAATGTGAGGAAGGCTAACGAGCAAGTACTAGAAGTTATCAAGGTAATTAATGCTGTATTTGTAACAAATGTATCTTGAACCTCATTTCTAATGGATAATTAGGGACGAAAGTCTTGTTATTTAGGGATTTAAATATGTTAAAGGCGATTGTTTATTGCAAATTGGGTTTTACCAACGGAGAGTGATGATGTCACAATGACACAACTATTCCAACAGTATATTGTAGCTTTATTGCCCAAAATTCAGAAATTTGAATAATCAAATTACGCGTAACACCCTTTGCTAGAATCCTGTTTTATTACTCGGACGCTTTTAATTACTTTGATGATTTCACTGTCAAGCATGAAACTCACTAGCATCATATTGCAGTGTGACAGACAAATTTTATCTAATCATTATTTTCATGATTGTATTTTGTACAATATAGATTATCAGAATAAGTGCCTTTCAGTGACAAATAACTTTTGCTATTTTATGAATGTTTTGTTTCTCAGAGCGACCAAGACCAGTGCAAAAACTGTACCGCCGTTTGTTCCCTTGGTGAAATACATTGGTAAATTAAAGACACTCGTCTGTTTCTGATTTGTGTTATGTATTTATCTTAGCAAAGAGATATATAAGAGAGATTTCAAGAATTGTGTCTTTTCTGTGGCGAATTATAACTTAAGTTGTGATAATGGTTTGCACCAATCACGTACAAGAGGATCAATATGTCAACCTCCCGGAGGGGGGTGGGGGGGGGAAGTAAAGTCGAGGCTGATGTATATTCCTCAGTATCTACAGGTAATATATATAATGCCATTTTCCCCCAATTTACGTAACCATTATCAACAACACAAAACATTTAGCATTCTTTTGGTATTTTGTCTTCTTTAAATGTAAATATATTGATGCCTGAACTGGTTTGAGTGAGTATCGTATAGCGTGTTATTTTAGCGATGTTGAAATATTACGATTTAGCGGTCTTGGATTAAGATAGCGAAAATAAATCCCCTCAAAATCTATTTTCAGATTTAATTAATGTAGTAAACTGTATCAGAAATGAATTTGTGAAACTTTCAAATAAATTATAGCGGAAGAGTCTTCTATTTTATTAAAATAGGGTCCTACGTTAATCTCAGTTCTCAGCATTTTTGATAAATACAACAATAAGCTAGAATGGTATCCAAGAAAAAGTTGGGTTTTTTAAAATTCAAGGCTGCGCCCAATTTTTAGCACTGTTACATACTTTAAATAATAGACTAATCATTTTCATTAGTACAGCGATGATGATTGTTAGGGATTACGGTAACTTATCCACTGCTATGAACCATATCAAGGACTATTCACGACATGCGTTTCCACTGGCAATTATGAGCGCGCTGTAGCCAAACAATATCACAAAGATGGGTAGGGAATATACTTTGCAACCCTAGTCAACATCTCAAATTAGCCTGACACCATTGAACCGGTATTATCTTCTAATGAAACAGAATGACATATGAAATGAACGACACAATCCTATTGCACGATTTGTCTCTCGTGAGATCTTCCTCGTTGAATGGAAACTAGTAATTTTGAGTTGTCCTTAATAGTGTCATGTAGTTGAGAATAATTTGGCGTACGATAAAAGACACTTTTTTTTTAGGGGGAGAAAATATTGCTGGATACCCTCGTTACAAATAAAACCTCCCTATATTTGGAATCTCTAAAATGTAAATTGCCAAAACGTAAAACCACTTTAAAAAAAAAAAATCACCAACTTAAAAGTCTGCAATAATAATCCGCTTTACGCTATGTCACACAGAAGCTGATTTATATGTAAGATAGCCGAAGTTTTTTTTATCTCGTTATTCAAAACTCTTATAATAGACGAACTAGTTCTTTAACAGTCCTAATTTTTATTTTTTATGAAATTTTGTAGAAATATCCACCACGAATAATAAATGTAGCAAAAAAAAACAAAAACAAATCCGTCCAAATACTTACCATTGTGATAAGATGATCACATGTATAGCTCTAAATACTACTGATAGAAAGCTTAATCATTTACAGAGTAGATACAAATGAATGACAAACTAAAAAAAAACATTTTGTAGTAATTAATCATACATAATTAACGCGAACGTTTCCACAAAAGTTGATCATGATCTACCCTGCATGTTCTGAGTAACGAGATTATGTTTCTTTTGCTTAGGTTTCAGTAGCATATAGCAATAAGAAAACGAAACCAATAATTCTTAAACATGGAACGTGAAATGTTTAGGTAGACACGGCTAATATGTATTAGTGATTGTTCTGAATACAAGGAGAAGTCTGAATGGACCGTCTTTAAGCTGGTAATACACTGACGATGGGTAATTACAAAGATTTAAATATTAGTGCAGTGTACAACAAAGTTCTTTAGTACTGAAGAGTACGTCAGTGCATCCCCTCAAATTACTCTCCATGCACCTCTACATACTTTTTCAGTCTGAATCTCCAATTTATCTTTATGAATTAGATAGATTCCTGGGGTACCGGTGTGCGGACGGCTGATTCGGCAGTGTTCCACAACTTTTGGCGACACTTTGAAGGCATACAAATATTCAATGACACTAGCAGAGTCAGACGCATGTATCTGGATGACCAAGCCTTTCCTTCGAAAAATAATGCATACAAAATTCTGTTGACAGTGCGACTATGTCGCGATTTGTGGTCTTAGCTTTTTTTATCCGATCCAAATTTTATAAATGCTTTTCCCTTTAGTCGGGTTCAAAAAGTAAATCCATGTTTCATCACCCTCCCTTCATAGCAACCACTTCCGGTTCACCAATATCAGACAACGGTTTTCCAGAACGTGAGTCATCTTCCATAGATTCGCCACCATCTTTTAAAACGATGAAACCACCTCAGAATTGTAGGGTAATACAGAAAATTACATCCGTCATCTTTATCCAAGTCGGCTTTGATATCAGTAATTGGCAGTATGGCATCGGTTTCTAAGAGATTTCTTTCTCTGAAATGCATCATACTTGCAAGTAATTATTTAGATTAAAAAACAATTTTGTTCACAGCATGAATTTATATCAAGATTCCTCAGTCTTTAACTATTTTTTCAGGCGCTCAATGAATTTGTACAACAGGAAAATGTGGGAAAACTGGTGAAACAGTACTTTGAATGGTGTTATGAAGAGATGCAAAATATTCTTATACCTTACTCCAGAAAAATCGGCATCGAGTTGGAAATCGCATTTACAAACGGTGACAAGAAATACGAGTTTACAGACATAGATGATTTGAAATACTGTGTTGATTTTTCAAAGAACGAAGAATTTGAAGTGAGCAAAAAGTCCAACAAAGTCAAGGTAGTTCGACTTGATAGAATGACGGGTAAGATTGTATTTAATCATGAAATATTTGAATGTATGGTGCACTTATTATCTATATATATATTACTTACGTTAAAAAAGCGCAAAAGCTCATAAGTCTTGTAAGTGCATAGCAATTCAGTGAAACGCATATCGTGGCTAATGATAAATAAGGATGCATCCAGTAAAGAACTTGTCATGCTGTTACTGGTCCAAATTTCATATCTATTAGTCTACATCTGATGCAGTTTAGCATAAGAAAACGGTCATAATGATTGCATAGAACGAAGGGTAAATCGGACCTATAACATTCACTGAGAAATGCCAAAATACGAGAATCAAGTTTGGGTTAAACATTTTAAAGATCACGAATAATTTGCAAACGTATGTTATCTTTATTACTATCTAGCATGTACAGTGAGCATCAGTCATTTACATTACGCGCAGATATCCAGGAATATCTATTTGAAGAGGTTTTCCACATAATAGGGAATAGAATATAGACGATGAATATCACTGAACAGTGTTACTAGATAACGTTGTATACAAACGTGAAGCTATCAGGAATAAGAATCAATGTCAGTGGATTTTTATAAAATATTTTTCCCCCGAAGACTGTTATGCCTTTAGTTTTGTGAAAGTCTTTCGCAACCATGTATTAAATAACATAATTGTTAATTACAAGTTAGTTTTCTTCGTGTATTTTGTTTTAAAATTGACATCCTGTATATTTCAAGAGGAAGCATATTTTGTTGGCTTTTATTTTATTCTCATCACATTAAACTCAATGCAAAATCTCTCACCCACCCCAACCCACCACCACTAGCAAGAAAATATATTTTCTTTCCTCTCTTTGAGATTTCTGAGTAAAACGAAGCCGAATATACTGAATGCTGCTTATAACACTTTTGTATTGTTTCCTTTGCCAACAAATATACCGATTTTCAACTTTTCAACACCATAGTGTGCATTTTAAAAAATTCCAGAGCAAACTAAGTGACTACAGCGTCGACAGCAGCTACCAACCGATCACTGAAGGCATATGGGACTCCAAAGTGACCGTTCAAGAAACACAAAGTAGACTATTTCGCACAGTCAGGCGAGGCTAAACATGGATTTTTGTATTTCATGCTGGACAAGTCGCAGGGCTTGACCGGAGCCGGGGTGGCGCGGCTAAAAGAGAGCGTTCTAGTGTAGGTCTGGTCAATCCTGTGCTCACAAGTTGGTATGCGTAGTTCCATCATGGGGATAGTCAACACCGACGTACACAAAAGTTTCTCACAGACGTGAAAGACAAGATCTCTCACACAACAGGAAACTGGATTAGGCCGTTAGCAACCGTCTTTAATGATCCCGTCTGGCATGGAGATTAGATATGACACTTATGAGAAGTACAACAACGAGCTCATCATGTCGGACGATGAGATGGCGCCAGGCACCAATGTCGACGTTAATTCAAGAAGGGTGCACGCTCGAGCGGCCAGGCTAGAGTCTACTACCTCCGACAACATCCGCAGCCAATGACGCATGAAAAGGTGGATTTTGACCCACCCGCGTCAAGCGCATAAACGGCGCAAACCAGCACCATGCAAAAAGTGCAGGCGGCCAAAGAAGCCAAAGACCACGAAGCCAACAAAACAGGCTAGTCGTGGGCGGCATACGCGGTGGTGCTCACAGCCACCCTATCCATTTTATATGGAATAGTAAAACACAAGATGGCTGCACGACAGTACTCCAAAAACCTTGGAGACCTCCTTTACCATGGACCAATACTTGGCGGCCTTTAGATCGGGTACCCGATGATCGCCAAACGCTCGCTAAAAATGAGACAGGTTGACCTTGCCTGCCTGGACTTTGAAGCCATCACAGCGCTGAGCTTCTTGATACAGGACATTCTAATTAAATAGAGCATCGTTGCTGCCAATATTATGATGGACACCTAATGGCCTCTCTGGCTCTCATGTTTGGCGGGGCAATCGTTGATACCATCGCATTCATCTGCTCGAACATCCTCTTCTCCTCTCTGCAACCAGACATGTCCGCAACAGAGCGCGTCCGCCATGATAAGGCACTGCAAGAGCTCAAAACTGCACAGGCTGAGTACCAGCGTAAACGCAAAAAGAGCCTTATGTATGCCGGTTAATGGCTACGCGACGAACAGCATGCTCAAAAGACTGACCAGGAAATTGTCGAAGCTGGCTGTGAGGGAATTGTCGAAGCTGGCGAGGGGCGGGCCAGCCTACAATGGCTGCATTTCGAAGACAAGCCCAAGCTTTCTGATTTTTACACTCTCTCGCCTGACTAGCAGAAACACAAGCTGATATTTGTTTCCGAAGTTCTCGCCGCCGTGGGCTACGTGGCCTATAAGTACTTCTGACCAAGCGCAGGCGTTTTCTTGCGTTGACAAATTGGACTGCGAGCTCTCATCTGCAGTCAAAACTGCAAATAGATGCAAAGCTTGTCGTGATGCATTACAGGGCGCGGGGTCTATCAAAAGCTGGCAGTGGCCTCCAAAGTCTCATAAGACGCTGCCAAGGAATGCAGGGCATTGTGGAGAGGTTCAACAGTACTCTGGCCGAACGGTTGTTTGGGTATCAGTACCCCAGGAAATGTTGCTTTCCAAGAGCATGGCAGCAAAAGCACAGCACTAAGTGGGTGCAGTGGCTGCCTGCCATCGTGCGGGCCATAAACGAAGAGGTTACACGGCTCACGGAGAAAAAGAACGGACGAAAAATCATGTAGATGCTATTCGTGAAGCTGCGGCCCAGGAAGCGCCTGCGATGCGGTCAAGCGGCTAAAAAGAGCCTCGCCTGCCCTCAGATACCTTGCTGCTGTACCTATATTCACCGGAGTACTGGAAGTTGGTCCATCGGGGTATTCACCCTCGTTAATCAATTCGACATCCCAGGCCAGCCGTCTTTATACCATACTTCGAGCAGAGGTGCTCAGGGTAGAAGCTTCGTTTGCTAGAAACTGCAGATTGTGCCTGATGGTATCCAGATGCCCCCTAAGGGCCTACTCAGCCGGTCAAGAGCTCGTTGTTGCTCTTGTGTGGTACGGTACTGTATGCATGCCCGTGTCTTGACTCCGTCCGGCGCAGACCACGTTTTGGTTCCAAGTGGTGAGACGCTCGCTTTGTTACGCGGTACATCTCCATCATGTGGTGGTCGCTCCGCATGACCACTATATGGTGATGAAGCGTCTTACGCCCTCTGAGTGAGGTATTTGTCGTGTTTAAAGTCGTTTTTTTACGACTGACTTGGAGACCCCCTTAGCCTCTTTGACATCCTTAGTATTTCCTTTTTCTCCTCGATGAGCTTATTTTTATGCTTAGTGAGGACCTCCTGGTACAAACCGTATACTCCCTGAGCATCCGCTTCTTTTTCGCTAGCAATCTTGGTGCTATGCATCTTTGGGCGGATGCCCACAAACTCCACGAGAATCGTGTCATTGCACTCGTCCTTAAATTTATCGACAACCTTCTTCTTGGCGTTGCTAAATATCTGGTGCTCTCTTGGGTATTCTCTGGTCCTCGCCCACGTCCCAGTAGAGATTTTCCGTTTCAATGCTCATTAACAGACTGTTTGTGTCCGTGTATATGAGGCTCACCTTGCTGCCGTATTGGACTTGTATATAATTGTAATAGAAGTCATGCATCAGGAGCTTGCTCAGGTCGCGGACTGACATTCCAGCATATATTGACCGGTTAAGCCTGAGGTTAGCCTTGGAGCTGTGGACAGCGACGAAGTTGCCGTCTAAGACTTTGGGGATTGAACTGGGGACTTTTCTCTGCGCCGGGGGGGGGGGAGCGGCTGTAACTATGGGTTCTACCCTGCGCCGGGGGGGGGGGGGGGCTGGAACTGGGCGCTCAACCCAGTGGTAAGGGCCTGTCACCACATGTCAGCAATAATCACAGCAAACGCAGTGTCATATTGTTCTCTTATTGTTAACCCTTCCTCAGAGAGCTCACTGAGCTAGCTAATTGTGGGCATAATGTTGCTCTACGTCCCCGAATCATGTATTACTTACTACTTCTTTCGTCTAATGGAGAGCTTGGACCTCGCCATGCACAAACAGTACGCATAATACAGATAATTAATTTACAAAGCAAAGAAATATATATATATATATATATATATATATATATATATATATATATATATATATATATATATATATATATTATGCCTCAGCTCTGCAAACAAGAGACCATAGTGCACCCTGGCCTTCTTGTTTTTTGCGCGCATCAGCTGGACTCTCACATTTTCACTGCCGAATGCCAGACATATCCCCGACTCGGCGGATTCCCATGCATTTTGCAGTATTCAAGGACACACGGTATCCCACACTGCATTGTCCCCCACAATATTAGCCATCTTCACGTGTTCTCAGCTCGCATCCTAGAAGTATGCACATAGTGCAGTGTAATCTGTAACAGGTGTGTGACCTTTGGTATATATATATATATATATATATATATATATATATATATATATATATATATATATATATAGAGAGAGAGAGAGAGAGAGAGAGAGTGCACCTAAGTTCGCCACCGTACAATGGGCCTCGTCGCCGCGCTTACTCGCTCCTTACAGCGAAAAACGGACGGAACCGGTCATCAGCCTGGAAAGTTGCCCGGCCGATAACAGCACCCGTACTCTGGTAGTAGCTCCCCCTGCAGACCGCCGACAGCCCCCTAATGGAATACGTCCCCGCGCGACAAGCAACACTAGTCGCTCCCATCAGCTTGCCGCGCCTGAGCCCAAACCACCCTCCCTGCCAATCTTTGTCCCTACGAGCCCTCTGCAGCCCGCCGCAGCCCTCTACCAATCTTCATCCTTAAAAGCTCTCCAGTTTGCCCTGAGCCAAGCAAAAGTCGTCATAAAAAGCTCCAGGTCACCCTGAGCCAAGCAAAACTCGTCTATTAAAGCTCGTACCAAATCCCCGTCGCCCCTTCTCGAACCCAGAATCCCTTTTCACATCTACTCTAGGAACTACTATACCCCTCAAAGTAGGAGAGTGTCTATAGAAGCTAAGAATAACACCAAAGCCATACCTACTATAGAAAGCGGCGCTCATTGAAATCTTATGATGCATGAAGTATCCCGATCTCATGTAATGACGGACAAGGCATACTGATAGCAAAAGACTGTCGAAAATTAAATAATAATAATAATAATAATAACGTGAAAAATATAAACCAGAGTAACTGATGTAATGCATTACGTTTTAACTTAACAGGTGATTTGCAGCCATTACCTGATAATTGGACTCAAAATGACATAAACAATCTGGTGGTTGTTCCGCTACAAAAAACTGATAAGGAGTATTCTGATGTTGAAACCAACTTCAAGAGTACACTCGGCAGTTACCAGCTCAAGATGATACACGAGGTAACAATATTCGATTATCCTTATTGATTTTGAAATTTTAAGATCTGTGTTCTTGCGTTCAATATTATTTGTCAGTGTGAAAAAGTATATGTATTAGCCTGTATCACTTTCTATGTTTCTAAAGTTCTTAGTTATTGTTGCAAATGAATTTCAATCATCCTATTTATCAAAGAAGACCATTATCATTTGTTTTAACAGATGAACTATAATATTGCGAAAGCTTGCAAAAATCAATCCCGTTGGTGTCAACGAAAGACACAAAAATAATATGTATGCTCAACCATGCTAATAAATCAAAGCTAAAATTTTATTTTAAAGTGCCACAAATGATTCCACCAGACAGATTAGCTTGGCAGTTGTGGACGCGAAAATTATATCGTGTTTTAAGGTCATTGGTTTAAGTCACCGTTCAACTAAAATGTTGATATGAAACGGGTGATATTAAATAACTCCCTAAAGACCAAAATTTAGTCAAAATTCTGCTCACGATAACAAATGCTTGAAAGAGCAATTTACTCCCGCTAGGCAGCGGGGTGGGGGGGGGGGAGGTGGCGGGGACCAAATAGGGCACACGATTGTGTGTAAAATGCCTTATCGATACACCATCCACTCATCCAAGGTTGACTGAATGGAACTAAGGTCCAACTTGTGTATATACCAAGAACGATACCACAAAGACTAGAATTCTGAAATTAGATTGCTGGTGTGTCCATACAATATGGAACATCATCTGCCCACCGAAATCTGACTGAAGGGATTTGATGTGAATATATATATATATATATATATATATATATATATATATATATATATATATATATATATATATATATATATATATGTTGATTGTCACACATTAAATTGCATATCATTAAATATGACGCATATAACTTGAAATAAGGCATGCCTACAAAATACAGAAGGAAATTATGGATAGTTATGTAGACCAGATATCCACCGTCAAATATCGTTTAGCAACAAAGAAGTTGCAGACATTACTCTATAAAAAGGCTGAAGGTCTGAAATATGTAGGTATAATAGACATTATCTTGCATCCACTATTAATAAGCAGGTATCTAAAGAAAATACCAGTCATTTATCTTGAGATGCTATTGAAATCCAGCTGAAATATGATTAGATCGGGTAGTTTAGACATAATCTAACATCCACCATCAAATATAATGTAACCGAAGAAATGTGGCAGGCATTTTTCTTGAGATACTATTGCAGATAAGCTGAAACTATAAGGTACATGATATATAATCTGACATCCATCGTCAGTTATCATGTCATCTAAAATGTATAGCATCATTTTTCTGCATTTGTCTTGAGATGCTATTGGCTAAAATCTGAAACTATGGATATATCGGGTACATCAGACATAATGTAACATTCACTATCACATAGTCTTTAGTTTGACAAATACTGAACAGCCTTAACCATAATTTGCTTGCACTTAAACAAGGAAACGTGGAAAAGCATTTCATGTTGTTATTATCGATGACACGGACATAAATATGACTAACGCAAAATGAGATACACGGTGAATGGCAATAAAATAATGAATTGCGGTACACATGACGAATATACGAGATAAGGAAAGAGTAAACCGCAAACACTTATCTCATTGTAGAAATTAACATGCAATATGAAGAACCTTAAATTGGAAATAGAGATATATTCAACACAGACAAATGTATGAAAAAGTTTGTGAGGCTTTTACAAGGATATCAATGCATATAATTCACTGCAAATATTTATGAAAATAAACTGAGACTCTTGATTGTTGTGGGAGTAAGTCATTAATCCGACATCCACTATCAAATATCATTTAGCATAGGAAAGAACGCACACACAGTCCTGAAGATACTATTGACAATAAACATTAACTCTGATTCATAATAATGTATGCGGATTAGACAATATGTTATGTACTGTCCAATATTATTTAGCTTGGGAAAGATAACGAATATTAACAAAATTCTAACTGACATGGAAGAAGCTTTCATTCGTTCCAATGATCTGTGGACCGAGACAATAATTCTCCCTGCAATTAAAATTAGTCAGTTGCCAACTATAAAATTAGGACATGGAATAAACCCGAACAAAAGACTTAATCTATCCTCTGATTATACGAAGTCCAGCAAAAATATAATATATCTCAGATAGGAGAGTTTCACTCAGGGCTGCTATCTGGATGTTGAATCTGGCCAGTTCTCTATCAAATAGAATTGTTCTTGTATCTGGTTTATCTGTTGATGCACTGCCTATTATTGTGCGCACATTCCAGATGGTGATTTTGCGTCATCGTTGCTAAGGTGGGATCCCAGTCATCCGAGGTATGCTGACCAGAGTTACTCACCAATGTGAAGGGCATCTTTTCTAGCCTCTTCCTCTTGCAACGTAGGTGAGCAGTGTGATCCTAAAAAGGTCTGCTCAGTCGCCCAGGGGGCTGCCGAGTTCCACTGCTGCTTCGGATCTGTGAACAGTGACCCTGTGCCCGTAGCCGCCTGTGTGCAGGTCTGCAGCTACAGCTCACTGTGTATTCACATCTACTACTTTGCCGCTTGCCCATCGCGACAGGACTTGAAGGTTTCTGGTGGTGGTGGTGATGGGGGTGGGGTGGAATAATGTCATGCCATTTAAGTGATGGAAAGTTGCGCATAGTCACCCTCACTCTCTCATCCAGGCCTGTCTGAATCAGGTGGCACGAAAGTGTCGAGACATTTGGAGATGCAGTTGATGGCCATCAGGTCCTACTACAACTGAGCTAATGCTCTGCGCTGTCCGCACAACTGTTGTCATCTGCCTTCACAGCCGGGTAAATGAGCATATCTGCTCGGCCGCCTGATCCGCCAGAGAGGACTTTCCAGAGGAAGCCATATGTAGCTGTCCACTCTGGGGCAATAGTCACAGGTAACACCGTCTACTGTTACTTACCGTAGCAGGCGTATTTCGACTTGACTGTCAATAACCTTTCTACGTCACAGCATATTTTTGCATGTGTCCGGCGCGCTGACGTGCGGCTTCAGATCGTTGTATAGAAAGTTATTTTGCCTGCGGATTGGCATTACATTTATTGATAGGTTCAAAGAAAAAAAAGGTTATAACAAAATATTCAGAACTTTTCAAATACTTCTCGTAAGTTATTAACTCTCTGAAAATCATACTTTTACCTGAAGCAGTTTATGAATCTACATAAATAAGTGACCACTTGGTTTTTACACATATGAAGTAGAGATTAATATCTCGAGCCATTTCTTTACCATTCCTCATCAAGCGTGCGATGCACAACATATATTTGGTTTCATATATTCTTAGAGTACTATCCAACTGATATCAAGGCCGATTTGGATAAGGTTTACGGATGTAATTCTCTGTTATATCCTACAATTCTGATTTGGTTTCATCGTTTTAAAGATTGTCGCTAATCCATAGAAGATAACCAATGTTCTAGAAGACCGTTGTCTGCGATTAGTGAGCGGGAAGTGACATTTTTATGAAGATAATCGATACACAACGAAGCTATTGATATTATATCACCATAGGGATCGTGATATATTTAATTAATATGGAAAGGTGGGGATTTAGATCCTCTGCGGACACGCATCTCTAACCTGTTGTAGATGTCATGCACATTTTGTGCGAGCTCCACCTATATTCTATCTTTCTCGACGATTTTAGGATTGGCAGGCTGTACAAATGATTCGTGTTCCTAGTCTATGTCTACTGTAAGTGTGATAGTATGATTCCGGCCCGCTCCCCCTTGTTTTTATTTTTTGGGTTTTCTTTTTCTTTTTTTTTTCTTTCTCCTTTACGTTAAGAATAATGTGAGTTCAAATTGCGAAAGCCAAAGATGGTTACAGTGGCTCAAAATCCCGACTCTTGTGCGTTGACGTTGAGGCTCTCACACTCAGATGGTGTCTCCAGCGGCAAACATAGACTCAAAGCTAATTGTAAAGCTTTCGTATTGGATGACATCGAGAGACTGATTACTGCTGTCATTATGTTTACACGCATTGAAAGCGTTGCCCACGTTCCGTCACCACGATTCCCATGAAAGATTAATAAAGTAAAACCGGCGCTCGGGACAGTCACAGTGTCTTTTTTGTTATTGAGGGTAAAACCACCAACGCTCTGAAAGTTTAGCGTTGAATCCCAGCGATAGTAATTAGACGCATTTATTGCGGTAATTCAGCTGACCGATGTGATACTGTCGGATGCCGCCGTCACGTTGTCTACACCAAAATGTCATTCCATTGGCGAATCCTCATAGGACTCATCACCCACACAATTAACTTGAAACAGCGTGCTGTTTTTTTCTATCGACAATATTCCCAGCTGAGTTTATTTGTACGAGGTGGACATAAAGCCGCGGGATGTTGATAAACGCTGGGGCATTAGATACCATGTGTGTGCCTGGTCCAGAAACCTCGTCTGGCGCAAACCCTAAGATGGGGGCGAGCGATTTGAGATTGAGCACCCAGTTCGTTTCAGTAAGTATGATGCTAGCCCACCCGGTCGCCACGTTATAGGCCACATACATTCCTTATCACAAGAAGAAACAAATTTATCGTCACACTGTAAGCCCAAAATTGTGGCAGCTGTCAGGGTAAAGTAAAATCTTTGTATATTGTATCGCTCGATATTAGAGGGAAATAGTAACTGCCAAATATGATACAAATGTACTTAATTACGTAGTTTTCGATAAAAGCAACCTGCTTTAAATACAGTCCGGTGTATGCGTGATACAAGATATCCCCATTGGTAATTAGAGGTCTTAGCAGCGTGTAGCTAGCATTTGATTGGTCAGCTTATAAGCTCATTTTAGGTCAGTTTAAAGGCAAAGATCTAGGCTAATGTATATATTGCACTAAATCTATAGAGTTTATTTAACTTATTACATATTTAAAATCTGAGCATCATTATCTATCAATTTTGGAGAATCGACCTTTTACTTTGCATTCTTTCTATTTCTAGCTTTATATATTTGTATCTGACGCCAACATCTACAACTTCTTTGTTATGATCATCACGACTTTGTATAAATTTGTGAAGACGAACAAATTTACCACTTATGAAAATATAAATTCCCGCATACACAACTATTTGTTTTAATTAATATCCATCACTATAAAAAATATTTTCAGAATTTTAGCATTTAAAAAACAATATGCTAGTAAACTTGACTCAACGTAGAGTATGGCATAGTATCAAAGAGAGGGAAAGTTACACAAGAAATTTTTTCTCAATTATAGCACAAGAAATTTGTCTTCATATCCAGTTTTTATCCGCTCACTAAAATTGCTTTTTACTGTAATTTCATAAGCGTATTGCTATCATCCAGTATATACCACATGGACTCAATAAGTGTGTGTGTGTGTGTGTGTGTGTGTGTGTGTGTGTGTGTGTGTGTGTGTGGCGGGGTGTTGTCTCCCAAAATTCCTTAAATACCGACTTTAATTTAAACAAATCAATTTTCAGATCAAGCGTATCCAAAATAGAACGATTTACCAGCAATATGCAGTGAAAAGGAAATTTATGCAGCATCAAAACCCGAATCTTCTATCCGTGGAGATGATATTATGGCACGGAACAGAGCCGGATAATGTAGACAAAATTAACCTCAATAGTTTCAACAGGAGTTTTGTTGGCCAAACGCATGGTAAAAAAAATTCGTAGCACTCAATTTGCAAATTATTGGAAACAAAATCGATTTCCAATATACAATATCAGCCATATGAAGGTTATTCTTAATTTTGGACTACGAGATTTACGCAAACCTCAAGCTCAGTTTGATTATTGAAAAGTCAATCTCATGCGTCTATCGTAATTTACGTTTTTGAACATTACTTTGGTTTGTCTAAAACCATAAGGATGTGGTTCCTTCAAAATATTAGGAAATGAAAACTGAATTGTTTTAATTCGCAACATTATTCAATTTCGATCTATAATCTAGGTAACAAATTTGTGTTTCCTCTGGACCGCTATTTTTATCAGATATGAGGTTTTATATTCCACAATACGAGCCTAAACTGGTACATTTTTCTTTAAAATGTTAACACTTCTAAACCATATGTTCCAACTGGATGAATATAAACATTATCTTCGACTAGTTAGAACTAAGATATTCTAATTAGATCAAGTCAGCCTTGAAAATCATCATCAGATTTAAGCAAAATGTGGCACATTGGTTTACTCTGTGAAGTGTTAGAATCTGTGCTGTCTAAATGACTATTTTCTTATTTTCCTCACATTGCCCTAGTTCCACACGCCCCATTACGCCGCTGGATGGACATTTACAGGTTTTTCATCTGTTGAACGGTTCATGATGCGGAAATAGAAATCAGAGGACACCGAACTTGTTTTCCAGAATGAAGCTTTAAAAAATATAAAGTTTAATTTATTTCCAGTAAATAATTTTAAATATATATACCTTCTTTCAGGTGCTTACAACAGACATGTTACCTACTAAAACCTTACTGAAATGTTTTAGGATTTACTATGGATTTTACCAATGAGGTCTAAATTACTAAAATACATAATCTAAAAAAGAAGAAACGGAGTTATCTGAAAATATAACGAAATTGGCAAATTATCATCAAAAACTTTAAATCAAACCGTTTTTTAATTGAAATTCTTCATGACAATCTGATATAAAGTGCTCAGAAATAATTAATTTCATCCGATACTACCTTAAATATTATATTCATTGAATAATGAACAATTCTGCATAGAAGGACACATAAATAATCAGGCTTTTTAATTAGTAATTATCGTAGAAACTCACGTCCCTGTTTTGAAGCATGTTAAACATCTGTTGCGGATAGCATTGATTTGCAACAAAAATAATTTCGAAATAATTACATTTTTCAAAATATAGTTTATAGTTATAATTTTGATTGATAGATGATGAAATGAAGTAGAAAAATAATATGGTTCCATGGTTATATCTTTATAAATCATTTTGTGTGTGTGTCTGTGTGTGTGTGTGTCTTTATTACCATATAAGCTTTCTTTTTCATAACCTCATTATTAATACTCATTATTAATGAGGGACCCGGCGTGGCCGAGTGATCTAAGGGACTCGGCATAACAGATCGTTGACATTTAACCTCTATCCGCTTGGGTTCGAGTCTCGGCTTGGCCAACGTTGGTACGTGAGTAAGCTTGCCAGTAGCTTACCGTGGGTCGGTGGTTCTTCCCGGAGTTTTCCCGGGTTCTTCTTCTGCCAGATATACTGGCCGCTATGTATAGCCTATCAAGTGCTGAAAAATGGCATTTGCCCCACAAAAGCAAACGCCCAAAAATCATTGTCAATGAATCAATATGCGTTTTCCTACTTGATCAGTAACTGCATAATAGTTTTCAACGAGATTAAAAAGACTACATCATGATAGCATTATTTTTGTTCTATCTAGCTTCCTTAAAATCACAGCTTAAACCGAACGATAGAAATATTTTATGTTCTATTTGTGCCAGAAAGGAAACAAAGTTAGTGTATTTTACAACATACCAAGCAACATTTGATTCCAAGTTTCTTATTATTTTTGCACTGAAACCTGGTAATTTCTCAGGTCCATATGTTTACTGTAGGCGATGTCTATATACATTTATATTTACTTCCACGTGTTTCACGATTTCCAGCTAATAATGTTGAGCACCACTTCAGATGAAGATGACACATTGTGTGCATAATCTATGCATTATTTTATATTTTGTTTCAACAGGTAAAGTTTGGTATGGGATGGGTGTCTACTTTTCAACACAATCAGCGTATGGATGTGATGATAATTACACAAAGAGAGATAATCGGGGGCATAAATACATCTACCAGTGCAGAGTTCTTACTGGAAACTCTACCATAGTGAGCAAGGGTTACACCGAGAGATATCCACCCAGCGACCCCATCACAGGGATCAAGTTTGACTCCACGTCAAGCCAGGCCAAGGATGAATATGTCATCTACAGTGACACACATGCATATCCAGAATATATCATTGAATTTGAATAGCTAGAGACAGAAAGACAGATTTACCCAGGTTTAACAGGTTTTCATTATATACGTCACCGACCCTTTCCTCCTAAAGTATTTGCACTTGTTCTGGAATAATGGCATAGGCTTTCCTCTTAGACTCTGAATGTACTATGTACTTTGTTTAATAGCAGGTCCCAATGACACGAACATAAGTCTTAGAGCTATTAGTAGAGACTTAAGACATCTGATTGGTAATTTTTTTTTAATTAGCATAGATTTGGCCCAAACAAGTCGCCAGATTATTGACTTGAATTTATTTTCCAGACTTCAGTCCTGTTGGTGAAATCCAATCCAGGTGACATTTACTTGAACCAATACGTAAAATTAAATATGGAAACGCAACTGATATCTGTGTCACCGTTTGTTTTACGCTTTTGTCTTATGTAGCGCCAGGTGATCTACAATTACCTCCATTTTCTTTCTTTTCTTCTTTTTTAAGTGCATACGTTTAGTTTGCATTTCAGCATGCTTTCAATCCTGTCAATGTTTTTTAAAATATAAGATACCTAGACTTTTAATGGTCTATCTATTTTAAATGTAATTTACTTGGACTTTTAATAGTCTATCTATTTTAAATATAAGATATCTGGACTTTTAATAGTCTATCTCTTTAAAATGTACGATACCTGGACTTTTAATAGTCTATATATTTTAAATGTAAGATACCTAGACTTTTAATATTCTATCTTTTTTAAATGTAAGATACCTTTAATAGTCTGTCTGTTTTAAATGTAAGATACATGTACTTTTAATAGTCTATCTATTTGAAATGTAAGTTACCCGGACTTTTAAACATCTATCTATTTTAAATGTAAGATATCTAGACTTTTAAACATCTATCTATTTTAAATGTAAGATACCTTTAATAGTGTGTCTGTTTTAAATGTAAGATACCTGGACTTTTAATAGTCTATCTTTTTTGAATGTTAGATACCTGGACTTTTAATAGTCTATCTATTTTAAATGTTAGATACCTGGACTTTTAATAGTCTATCTATTTTAAATGTAAGATACCTGGACTTTTAATAGTCTATCTGTTTTAAATGTAAGATACCTGGACTTTTAATAGTCTATCTTTTTTGAATGTTAGATACCTGGACTCTTAATAGTCTATCTATTTTAAATGTAAGATACCTGGACTTTTAATAGTCTATATATTTCAAATGTAAGATACCTGGACTTTTAATAGTCTATATATTTTAAATGTAAGATACCTGGACTTTTAATATCCTATCTATTTTAAATGTAAGATACCTGGACTTTTAATAGTCTATCTATTTTAAATGTAAGATACCTGGACTTTTATTAGTCTATCTATTTTAAATGTAAGATACCTGGACTTTTATTAGTTTATCTATTTTAAATGTAAGATACCTGGACTTTTATTAGTTTATCTATTTTAAATGTAAGATACCTGGACTTTTAATAGTCTAACTATTTTAAATGTAAGATACCTGGACTTTTATTAGTCTATCTATTTTAAATGTAAGATACCTGGACTTTTATTAGTTTATCTATTTTAAATGTAAGATACCTGGACTTTTATTAGTTTATCTATTTTAAATGTAAGGTACCTGGACTTTTAATAGTCTAACTTTTTTGAATGTAAGATACCTGGACTTTTAATAGTCTATATATTTTAAATGTAAGATACCTGGACTTTTAATAGTCTATCTATTTTAAATGTAAGATACCTGGACTTTTATTAGTCTATCTATTTTAAATGTAAGATACCTAGACTTTCTATTTTAGGGCTTAATCTACTTCTAAGCATCATTCAGGTCCAAACTTGTGTCTTATTCTAAATACTTAAACATTAAATTCATTTTTAAATACTGCCTTTTTTAAAGTTTTGCTTGCTTATACTTTAAGTTGCGCGCTATGTGAATTTGTCTCATTGTATTTATGCATTATGCTATGTTTGTGTGTCTTGCAAATCATGTTTATTTAATATCCTTATTTTTTTTAATGTAATTTCGGTGAAGAGATCAATAGAGTTTATGTTGAATTGTTGTTTTAATCATGCTGCCTATCAACAAATCTTGCTTTATCTTATATATCTGTAAAGAAGGGACTTCATACACAGTACTATATACAATTATGCTTTTCCAATTTTAAGGAATTATTTTTCAAGATATTAGGGGTGTTGTAAATATGTAATTATGTACATAGATTATTTTCAAAAATGGCGGAATCAAAGTTTTATTATTCATCCGTCGTAAAATTTAAATGATCTTGGAAAATTGATGTAAAGATTTAATCGAATAGATGGTCCCACTTTTGTATATCTTCGTTGCCAGCTTGTAAATGATTCTCTCTAAGTTTATCATACAGTATATCTATATATTGGTGTGAAAGCAGCACAGTAAAAAATATGTAAATATATTAATTGCATGACGATTGATTGGACCTATAGGAATCATATATCGAGTTTTAGTCTGAATTAAAAACGGCAAAGACGCAATACACCTGAAAAAACTAACTCCAATAACCCTTATCATTCCAACCTTTCCTATATTTGACAAGCTTACGATAGTAGACATCTATTTAGATAGTAGACATATAGTAGACATCTATTTAGATAGTAGACATATAGTAGACATCTATTTAGATAGTAGACATATAGTAGACATCTATTTAGATAGCATACATCTAGTAGACATCTATTTAGATAGTAGACATCTAGTAGATATCTATTTAGATAGTAGACATCTATATAGATAGTAATCCTTAACACGGTATACAAATACATTTAGTTTGTGCAGTCGAATAAATTGGAGGATAAACATATTCACATTTATTTATGGAACGTTTTGTCTACTCTGAGGTTTGCATGAATGCTACCTTATTAAAATGGTCCGTTTTCTGTAGTGAGAACTAACACTGAGGGATAGTTGAGGGATAATTGACAAATGTGTCTCTAGAAAAGGTTACAGTTCGTTAGTAAACCCTTATGTCCTATATTAATCTTTAGTCTATATTGCTTGTTTCTTTCTGGTCTTTGCAAGGGTGCATTGATTTAAAAATTACTCTTTTTCTTCCTGGCATCATCATAAGTTTTTAACCCACTTTAGGCTGGTTCTTGCCGAAATACTTAGCATCCTGTTAAGATGAGAAACATATATATCTGTTGAAAGAATAGCATTTAGTGTAATACGATGTTCCCATTATGTATGTAATTTATGTTAATCATTTATCTAGCTTTTATTTACACGTTTTCTATGCAACATTTGTTCCTGAACAAAATGTATCATATTATGTATTCTACACTAATTTCTAATTAAGTCACAAAGAGTTCTTATATAGGTCATAGGATAATTATTTGTATAGAGAAAATATATTAGCCTAGATTAATTCATAATTATGAAACATTTGATGTATTCTTCATAAACTTCTTGTAACTGTCATGAATGCTCTTCTGCCTCGTCTTGCGAAAATGTGATATCCATAATTTGATTGCTGTGCCTTCCTCCTTTTACAAAATCTTTAGACACTCACTGTACCTCCACCCTTTGCCACTATATCCTCATTGTCCTCCCTGTTCCTTTTAGATCTTTCTAAATATTTAATCAACTCCATGGACGTTCACATAAATGTATTTTATCCATTTAATGCATCTTTTAATTTATATTCAGAGGAATACCCAAGAGTTTGCATATATTGGATTCCTTTTATGTACTCTACTGTCTGTAATGGGTTGTGACCTGCTACAATTTGTTTATCGAGTCACTTAAAAAGTTTTACTTTATCACAAACATGACTGAAATTTGCATTTTATAATGGACGTTTGTCTTTGACATAAAAGGGCATATGCATGATTTGTAAGATGAGGCTAGTCCGATAAATCAGCCCCCAATCCTGTACTGTAATTGATGGACGGTTTTGGGGTATGATCGCACCTATTCAATAAATTGCGCAATCGGTACAGACAAATGTGTCCACAACACATCGGTGTTCATTTTAGACACTTACCGGTATTTCTCGTGGCTCTTGAGTTACAGTCGGTTGAAGTGTTATTTTGGTGATATGTAAAGAATATTTTCCGAATCAAATCCTATGTTTGACATTTGTAAATCTACGTGGAATAACGCAACCGTACCTCATGTGGCCATTTCAAATTTCGTGGGTACATACTGCTGTTCCATCAGATACAGCAACCAATCAGATGCGACAGTCGCTGATTCACTGATTTCAAAGTTTAGGTTGAGAAAATCCAGGGACGCTCAAGTTGAGTCATATGACTAAAGCAACCGAAACTTTCAAATCAGCGAATGAGCGGAAGTCGCATCTGATTGGTCGCGGCATCTGATGGAACACAAATGCTGTTTGTGTTTTCGTTCAGCTGATTTTCGTTCAGCTGATTTTTATCGTGGATTTCTGTCCAAACACATAGAATGTGATACATTATTTCTGCTTTTATGCTTTCTTATCATGTAGTGTTTTAATCCATATTGAGAAATGTGTTTTATTTTCGCTTCTTCGATGTTTGTGTGTATACAGTTAAGCTACACATATATTGGAATCATATATGGAAATATGTTTATATATATTTATGTCTCTATGTGTGCATTAATTTTTATATCGGTAAACCACTTAACATATGGATAGAGGAATATATTGATAGTGAGATAGGTAGATGAATGAATGGAGATAAAGAGAGATATAATAATAAGTCCTCAAGGTATGATGCACATGTATATGTTGATCATTGCGCAAATGTTGATAGAAAGCATAAGATTTTTATTAGGTAGAGCATTTTGATGTTACTTCCATTTTGTATACGTAAGGTAAGATATGATCTTCATTCAAGTACCAGTGGTATCGCAAATACCAAATAAATAATGAGAATATCATCTTTCCCCTCGATAATGCTTTCACTATCCGCACATACCAATTTTGCAATTTCCATGAGTACATGATGCTTCATTTAGCAGCTCATATAATAACGAACATTGAAAATTAATCCATATTATTATCAGAGGCAGTATTTGTAGAGAGTAACAAAGCAAAACCTCGTACGTGTTGTCCATGTATCCATGTTTGCGAACACGCATCTTTTAGTTGCCAACTGACCAGAGAGAATTTCAAAAAGAACAAATGAACTCCCTATTCTAAATTGACTTTAGAGAGAAATATGATAAGCCTGGATGAGAAGAAGAAACTGTTTTCTGGTTGTCTGCTGCGAGACCAAAAAAGGCTGAATTAAATAGAAATAATTTGTGATTAAATTTGTTCCTTTTTTGCACCATTCATGTCTGGTTTTCAAATATAAAAATATATACAATGGAACTTGCTGATATATATATATATATATATATATATATATATATATATATATATATATATATATATATATATATATATATATATCAAACCGAGCGGAAAGTGCTATCACTGCATCGTACAGGAGAATGCTTGATAACATTAAAATAATTTTAAATACGAATAAATAATACTATAATACAGGTTAGATAATTGTATTTCGTAATATTCAGAGATTAGAAACTTGATATATATATATATATATATATATATATATATATATATATATATATATATATATATATATATATATATATATATTGACAGCAGAACTTACAACACTTATCACCTATCATGCACGAGTGTACGTAAAATTTTGCATGTGGATAGGTAAGCACATGTGTAGGAAGATGACGCTTCTCAAGAACAAACTGGTCTATGTAATGAATTAATATCGTCACTTGAAGTTTCTTCCAAATAGGGCAAATATACTATAATATACCTGGGCTCTGATTGGTTGTTATTTACAGCAAGAGAGTGGGCATGTATGTGGAGATTAAGCTGTTATATTGGGTTTGTTATCACGAGAAAAGCTTTTTTGATCATTACATTGTTTTATTCTAGAAATTCCAAGCGATTGTTCCAGGCACAAAATGCTGACAATTTGTCTAATTTACCCATAAAAGACTACGAAATACCCTGCATAGACTGTGTGAAAATCTTTAGAGTAGCTGCTGACTAATACCCTGCATAGACTGTGTGTAAATCTTTAGAGTAGCTGCTGACTAATACCCTGCATAGACTGTGTGAAAATCTTTAAAGTAGCTGCTGACTAATACTCTGCATAGACTGTGTGAAAATCTTTAGAGTAGCTGCTGACTGTCATCTAAGTTTTAACATCCATGTCATATCTAAGATCTGTCAGAAAGCAGCATTGCAACTTCTCAACCGCTATTCGTCCAATAATATTCCAAAAAAGGTGATGATCTATAAATGCTTTATTTCGTGAAATTTATAATAATGTCTCCTTATTTGGCAATTATGTAGCAAAGACAATTCCGACAAAATGAAAAGAAAAAGAGTATGGGGTAATGAAATTGATTTCTGATGATTATAATAACATATGTGATTCTTTGTCCTTACTTCCGAAAAAAACACATGATTGCTGAATTTTCTGGTCATATAGAAAAACTACAACTATTCTTTCAGACACAAAAATTGTGTCGACATTACCAAGGGTATAGACCACAAGGTATGGTAAGCTTTCTTTTAAATTTGCAGTCCCAGAATCTGTAGCAGCCTGCCCAACACATTAAGAACAAGCTTTGATTTAAAAACATTTAGCTGACTGATTCAAATATGGTAGGACCTCAAAATAAATATGGTTGGTGTAGCTTTAATTAGCTGTCAGTGACAATAAAACTTGTACTTATAATATTTTGGTTCAAAGCCTGCTCCCCTACTGATTATTTTATTTCCTTATCTTGCTTTTCTATTTATTAACCTTCAATTCCAATTGTAATACCTTATTTCCTGATATCTTAATTACTAATATGGCTTTTATTCATGCATCTTACTAACAAAAGTGTCACATTTCTAATCTAAATGTCCATTTGTACGCATTCTTTGCAATATCATATATGTATATAAGTTTTATTCTTAATGTATATTTGCATGTCGTATACATTGTCGTTTGTCGGTTAAATTGTTGTTGCTATTGGATTTTGATGTATTTTATCTGTATTGTTTTATTGTAAATATGAAATATCTGTGTACGTGTCCGTTTTAATATTTCGTATTTGTTTTCAAGTTCTACTACAGCTCGTGCCTTTTTTTAAAAAATTTTTTTGTTATCCAGACAACCCATGTTAAACAAAGTTTCTTATAGCTTTTATTCGCAAAATATCTAAGCTTGAACACAGGCAAAAATTACCATAGATTTCAACAAGACAGCATGCAATCAGTGTGCCTAATTATATTATGGAGAGAGAGAGAGAGAGAGAGAGAGAGAGAGAGAGAGAGAGAGAGAGAGAGAGAGAGAGAGAGAGAGAGAGATTTGTCCTTAGTTTATCCCCTTCTGATACATCTTAGATCAGCAGATCTATCTTCCTCGGTAAATACAGAATGTGTTTAGAAATTTTTTTAAAAACATTATTCTCTGTCAAAAATACATATAACTACATCCTTCTTCAAAATGTCAATCTGATGTTTGTCTCGAAGAAGCTGGTAGATATTTTCCATAAGTAATGGAGCTTTCTTAGATTGGTATCCCATGGAGAGATATGTCGTGAGGTTAAGAAAGCTTTCTTAAATTGTCTTGCTATGGGAAGATATGTTGATAAATTAATTGTAAGGAACAATGACAAAAGAAATGGGATTTAGAACTGTCTGTGTAAATTGTTTCCACTAATTTGTAACAGTTGTTACTTGCCGATCTAGTTCGAATGAAAAAAGTGTGTGTCCGTCATAAACCTCAATACGAGTTTATAAAGTTTCATCAAACATATGAAAATGAATGCTACTATGCATGATACTTAAATAATTGTGCACAGTTTGGCCCAACCCTTGTTATGACAAGAAATGACATGTTTGAACCCCACAATGACTTAAGATTTTAGACTAAGTCTAAAACATTTTTTTTAATAAAACATACACCGAGTTCTACCTGCGGGAAACCTTTCGTCCGAGTAGTTTGCTATGATACACATTTGACCCATATTTCCATAAATAATCTCGTCATTTTCGAGAATGTATATTCCTTGATGTCTTTTATATCATGAATTGTGTATGTTCGTTTCTAAATTTATAATAATACACAATTTACGTCTTAGAACATACATACTTTACATCGTGGCAAAATAGAGACATTTTACATGCAAAATTAATGACAATTGTGAGAGGTTTGACTGTATGATTTTACCAAGAAATCTGTGTAGTAACCGTGTCATAATCTTCTATTAATGGTTTTGTCTGACAATTGCAATAATGTCGTTGTCATAGCTCTATTTTCAGCATTGAAAATTGTGTCCGTTAGTCTGTTTGTATTCTTAGCCAAGTATTTTGTACTGTATCTATTTTAAACCTTCAGCGTGTTTCAGTTTGAATAGATCTATACATGTTTGCAATCATTCAGTTTATCCTTAACTTTATAATTAATGATTTTTTAAAAAAAGAATGAAGCTATTATAATATTCAGAAAAAGCTAACATAGTTCTGCTTAAAAGCAGTATTTGATGGAAAAGAGCAAAAACACTTGTCAAAAACAGATACTGTCAATGAGGTATATTCATACCGCAGACTTTTTTTAAAATTCAATTTAAGTTTTCTGAAACATTTCTATGAGAAATGATCTTCTAGTCATAAAGTTTAGATCAATATGGCTTACGATTTCTGAGAAAAGAAGATACTTACCAAAAGCAAAATGTGACTTTGTCCATCAAGTCGTCTCTTGCATACTACTAAAGTGATATAGCGGTAAGTATTTACGAGGTGATGGGGTATACAATCTACGAGTGGATTGTTAGTTTTGGACACTGAGGAAATGAAGAGTACACCTTTTTGTGCTAACCTAAACATGAAGGAGAGGTATATCCTATTTATTGATGAGATAGTCTGTGGGCGATTTGAGGAGATAGGTCAAAATTGTATACAGTATGATTTGCAAAAGTACCACCCATTTCCTCAAATAAATATTTACTGCGCCCTTTAAGTTGTAGAAATTTTGCGAAACAGTATCATCACACAATGTGTCAGAGTATTGGTCGTTTTACGCATCCAGTTATTTTAAGACAGTCTTATTTTGAGATAGTCTTATCTTCAAGCAATTATCTCATTGATGGTGCTCTTTACAATAAGAAACCGTTCAGAAGACTGAATACAATTAATGAAAATCAGTAACTCCTAATGTGGAAAATATATGTACCCCACAAGTATTAATTATAGTATATGCTAAAATATTACATAACATGACCACTTGAGACAAATTTCGACAAAAGCGTGTCTTTATAATTACAAAAGAGTTAAAGTCTCTAGGCCTGAAGCTATTTTATGTTACTTTTCGATCATCCACTAGGATTGCTTCTCTTTACGCAAAGAAGAGTAATATAGATCTGATTTACATTGGGTTTATATGACAGGTCCATGCGTTACATTCTTATTGATATTCAAAGATGAGTACCTTATGAGACTGTACGAAATAAAATAAAAAGTATTATTTCCTGTATTTTCTTTTTTCTTTTCCTTCCTTAATCCCCTCTTTTTCATCTTTCTTCGCTTCTGTTTTACTTTTCCATTTTAACAAAAGGTAGCCAGACACAAACATTATGGAATTTAGTAATCTCCGGCGAAGAAAAACATTTTTAGGTACCAATAACAACTAACATCGAATACTTTAACAATGATATTTGCACCTTTACCTTCTAGATGTATGACTTGACACAATTATTGGCGAAATACTAATAATTTCATATCATTTTAAAGTTTCTTAACAACTCTTGTGATGCACTCAGATATTCTTTGGCGCTCAGACCTAAGGTATCTGTTTTCAGTGATAATTAATCAACCAGATGCGTGGTCATGTTCAAGTACGAAAATGCGTAGAATAGGACAAAGATCTGTTCGGCAACGTTCTTGAAAATAGATAGTGGAATAGAAGTTGCTAAACTAATGAAATAGGGTATTGCGTGATGATTAAAATTCCTATTTTTTATTTATTATTTTATTATTTTATATGTAATGAGGTTCTACGTATAGCGTTGAGCCATTCGTATAAATAGGCCACATGTCATTGACAGTAAATGCAAAAGTAATACAACTTTCGTCCTAACTAATCTAATATATAGATTGGTTAATAGTGAAACAAATAAATACACATACATTTCAATGCTTGCAATGACATACATTTTCTTCCATATGCGCACACATGTATACACGAATACACGCACTAACACACACACACACACACACACACACACACACAGAAACATCTTACCACATTGAATGACATTTTCTCACACCTTTCCATGCTATGCAACATAATTTCAGCAAAGCATTTAATAATAATAATAATAATAATAATAATAATAATAATAATAATAACAATGATGATGATTTCGACATGGATTATCCCAATTAATCTAACGTCTAAATCCCAACGTACACGATTTTCAAATGTATGCTATTTATTGACTTTTACTGACTTATACTCCCTTCTTCCGCATATAATTTGCACCCGGTTTGGATACATGTACATGTGCAAAGGTTCATGTCATCATCATCACAACTATCACCATCATCATCACCGTCGTCGTCGTTAATACCACCAGCCACCACGAACAATATCATCATCATTGTCATTTGCATATGTTATCGGGACGGGAATAGTCTAATTTATCTTCTATTTTAGCGATATTTTGTGACGCACAAATCTATGTACAACAAGAATAATCACACGTGATTATAAAAAGCTAGAATGTTTCTCATCCTTCACTATGTATAACATACATAATTCAACCCGACTTGTCAACTCAGATACACCTGCTAGTAACATTTTATCTAGCTCATTGCATCTCATCTTTTGCATTAAATAACGTAAAATATAGACTTAGCGGATAGTTATCAGTCAGGACATTCCAGAAGGACATGTAACACAAATAACACGGATCAAGTCTGTATAAACATTCCCACATCAAATATACATTTCGAGTTGCGTTTGAGGAACAAAAGCCCATAGTCTAGCTATATAAGTAAATATCTTACTGTATTGTCTTAATTTAGCCGACTGCCATACTGAGGCAGGTCGCAAGGATTTGTGTATCGAAAAAAAACCTGTCAAAATCAGTTTTATTACACATTCGAACTCTCCAATGGATTTGTTTCAAAACCGGCAATTTCGACCTTACAATTTGTTTCCAATTTTGTTTATCTGGAATGTCGAAATGCCGCAAATATTCAGTTAGATAATGAAGCAAATAAAACTTCTTTAACGTATCATTTTTATTTGCAATTAACCAGTGGCTTGATTTGCATCTGCTCAAAATGAAGTGAAATAACGCAATGTTAAATATACGATCTGTATATACATCGTTACACATCAAACATAAACGGCAGTTTTCTGCTATAAATTTCGGACTGCGCTGATGTCGAGCCTAGCATTCTAAGAGCAATGTCTGGTCTTGTATGTGTTGGGAAGCCTTGTAAATGTTTGGCAAAACACCTCAAAGTTTTTTTTTCCAATGAAGAAAGATCACTTTGTGAAATATACACCGTAATTCACTACCATAAAACATTGAAGGAAATATTACCTGTTTGATCACATTTGCAGCAACCAAAGGGTGTAAACTATTCGGTTTAATGCCAATACCAAACAGATCGTGAAAAGAATTTTTCCCTTTCTTGCATGCCTAGACTAGTGCGTCATGTGACGTAAGCTTTGAGTTAATCCGGTGTCTCAGATGTTTTGCAGATTCAGCAACCGGCAAGCATGACTACACGGGGTATCATTTCATATTGACATAATTCTTGTATTTCAGACCGAAGATAACAAAATTATGACTTTGTGACACTAATTGCCACTTGTTACTGTATGCATATGCGATATCCATCAGCTTTTGCAGATTGTTAGGATAAGTAGCAGGAAGTGAAATATCATCAGCTAGGGTTAGATTTCCCACAGGTATGGATCGAATCTTTGTTCCAAATCCACTAGTCTCTAACTGAAGCAGTAAGTAATTTATAAATATTGTCTACATCAAGGTTGACAAAATGCCTCCTTGTCTCACTCCTTGGTCAAGAACCAGTATGAAACCAGTCTGGAAAATGCTCATTGGCTCTTTAAATTTATATACATATTTAAAAATATTAAAAGGGATTTACCCGTAATTCACAACGTGTATAATTTAAAAAGTAACCTTTTGTGTCACAAGGTATCGAACGCATTTTGTTTATCCAGAAAAACAGGAAAATACGCGAACCCATGTTTAGGTTATATTGTATTGATTGCAACAGGAAACAACTTGCTGATGTGCAGCCTAAACCCTTTTGGTAACCATGTTGTTGTGAACTCTGTTAATTAGAATTAATATCTTCGAGCCAAGTGACCAAACGTTCATGAATAATTTTATCAAAAAGTTTAGTTGCTAACAAGCAGTAAAGTAGCAAGCCTTTAACTTTTGAAGGAGTTCCTTGATTTTCTGTTACCTTTGTACAGTGGTATTACTATCCCTTTTTCTAATCTACAAGAATGTAAGATTGATCAATCATCTGGGTAAATAAAGTTGGCAGACACTCTATGAGGTAAAAACCACCACTTATAAAATGTTCATTGCAAATTCGATCATGGCCCGATGCTTTGTATTTCTTTAAACTGTTAATGCTTTCGTTCATTTCACTTACATCAATACTGTTCTGTAAGGCCTTAAAATGGCCTGCGCCATCTTAAGAGCTTGGCTTAATTCCCGCTCTATAAATGCATTAATGCTTTCGTCAAAATTATGGTTACAGTTTGGTGTGTGAATGTCCTCATAATATCTGGCACAGCCATTTGAAATGGAAGCGTCATCACGCACACAAACTCCACCAAAAGATATTTCCTGACAAAAAATTATATTTTAACGTCTCTTAACATGGTGACTTTCTAGAAAAGCTTTACATCACATTCGTGTGCTTTTTCAATTTCTTCATATACGTCCGCCATATATATATTTCCATAGTTAGTTTTTGCAGGTCTCTAAAGTCTCTCTTCTTAGCTTTATATTCTCTGTCATAATTATATTCACCGCCCCTAGGTCTTTCTTCATTTGTCCAAATATTCATAGCTTGTCTTTTATTCATATGTGCTCCTTTAAGTTCATCTGACCAATATGGTTAGGGGTGATAATTTAATTCGGACTTTGGGAGCGTGATGTCGTTCGACTGCTGTATTGCAGTAATAATGCACCCATAAAATCTATCAGCATTATCCGAAAAAATATTTATATTCAAAGATTTCAGGCGTTGGTTCAGTTCAGTTTAATACTTTTTCAAGGTATCAACATCTATTTTATTCTAAGGTATGTTAGTTATCTTCATAGACTGACTGAAGTCTCCCCCACAGATAACTCTACGAAGGGAAGTAAGTATACGGAGGTATCACGCGCTTTTCCTGATCTGAAGCTATATGCACATTCCGTAAGCTGCCTATGCCTTGATCCGAAAGTACAAAATGATCAATCATCGTTTTCGCTGGCCTGAATGTATAACGGGAATCAGTGCATATTGTTAAATGAACAGCACTCACTAGATTAATATATCTTAAGAACTCGTGAAATTCCTTGTAATCTCTGAATGTAACTGGTTCAGCTACTGCATTGAAATCCCCAGTAACATACACGTTACCCAACTGTGATTACTGATCATACAGATTTTGAACAATCTCAATTTGCGCCCTGTAAAAAGCTATGTCATAAAATAAGGTCGGCATATATGCACACACATATATGCATTTCGCATATCTGGAAATTTGAATTCTATGAGAACAATTCTGTCACTATTAACGTCTTCTATGAAATTAGCATATTTCATTGGAGAGGTTTTGCAGAAGATTGCAACACGTCCTTTACAACATTGTATCAACGTGCCATTAGAGGAAATATCCTCTACCTTAGACCTGCATTTATAATGAGAACGAATAGAATCACAAAACGGAAGTATGTGCTGAAATAGCTACATCAACATCATATTTATCCAGCATTGCACAAAGGCAGAGGACATAATTCCCATTAAATTCCTGCTCAGTATATTAAGATTTATAATAACTTGAGATATAGACATCTTAATAATTATGCATTGTGAAAGCAGGATAAAGATGACAAAACACACATAGTATGACAGTACATAAGGACAGACTTAAGAACAACTATGTCGCCCTAGTCATGGTATATCACCACCCTGAATCTGTATTTGTCTTCTGATCGCGATTGTTAAACCGATCTCGCCAGGATTGATTCCTATACCACCTCTTTAGATAAACACCTTTGGGCCATGCTACATCATTTACAAAGGTATGGCATTGTAAGTTATATGCCGTCAGCTTCGCTGCTAGACAATTATGTCAACTGTGGATAAACTTTATGAATAAGGGCTCTATATCGTATTCTTCTAAGAATTTATTGAGACCCTCTACAGTAGGTTTGACGCCAATGCCACCCCGCCCCATAAAAGAGCATTATTGTCCGCCCTACAACACCTCAAATACAACATTCTCATCATCATGATCATCATCACCATCATGTTCAACAATAAGATCCGAGCTGTTTTCTCTAAAGGGTTAGCCAAAAGAGCTCGGCCTTTCAACCTGACCACCAACCAATGTAAGTATCTTGCTAGGAGGGGTAAGCAAATCAATACCTTTCACATTATTGTTGCCAGAAATCGGACTCATACCATACTCTATCCTGGTCAAAGTACCATGTTCAGAAAGCTGTTCAGTGTAAGATAACGCTTTATTTTGATTCTGAGTGCGTTTGCGCGTGGCATTTATGACACTGGGATCAAAAGGACCATTGGAATTCTGTATGATATTTCCAGCGACGGGGGCAACATGTCTACACTCGACAATATGTGAATTTTGTTAGAGCTTTTGGAAACCAAGGTCTGTAGAACACTGATCCCGTTCTTTTCTTTCAAAGCGGTTGGGCCATTGCACCAGCCTGAGACACCACTAGAGTTATAACTTGAGAAGAATCGTTATACTCAATCGAAACTGGAGAAAAACAGTTTGACACAAAATTCTTTTTCTGCGATGCACTTGATGGAAAGTGATGTTCATCACAACCAGTGATATTAGACTCAACCGAAACGGGAGATAAACAGTTGGACACAGAAGTTACTTACACTGGGGCTAACAGTGAGAACGACATCCGGATACGACGTGGATTTAGTCAAGACTTCAGCTCGGCGATGATGTGCAGTGTTTCATTTTTTTTCACTGAGATGTTTTCAGTGACTTAATCAGAGCAGAGAACTTACGGAGCAGTTCAATTGTTTGGGATTGTGCCTGCACCTTATTGTTTAAATCAGCACGAAATATATTAAGATTTGGATTACATTCAGGGATATAATCCCCTCTCTGAGCAACGCAACAGTTCGTTGTAAATGACAGTAATCACCCTTGATTTCAGCTAGCGAAAGTCTTGCAGAATTAGTCACGTGTTTTGTTTGAGGTAAGACATGTTGATCATCTAGATCACACTGTTCTGTTTGTACACTAGGGTTTAATTTCCTCTTGCTAAAAATAGACTCGATCTCGCAAGGACCCCTTTTCATAACACAGCTAAAACATGGCAATCCCTTGCATATTTGATTAAACTACTTACACCATTTCTGTTCTTTCTTACCACCAAAATTCCCGACAGACAGCCAAGAAAACCTCGTGCTCTACTAAATAAGACTGACCTATACCAGGTTACAGTATCTTCACAATCATGTGCGACTTCTAGCAATGTCTCAATATACATGTCTCTGGGTAGATTATCTAATTCCTGATCAAGTCTTCCAATATAGTCCTGATTGGGAACCTGAGATATGTTATGTCGATATTTATGGCTGTTACATTGAGAACATAAATCTTGGACATGATCTGCACTGGAGCAGTGTAATCTCCATTTGGACAATCTGCCATCTTAAGTTAGGAAGCAGAATTATCTTACTACTGATATTATCTGTGCGAATACACACAAAATACAAGAGAACATAAATAGTAAACCACTGGCATTATCGCGCGGGATAGAGTAAGAAATAAGCTACTTCAATCTGTTATATATATACATATATATATATATATATATATATATTTATATATTTATATATATATATATATATACATATATATATATATATATATATATATATATATATATATATATATATATTGCTAGCCAATACATTGAGCATAAAATAAAAAGAAAAGTAGATAGAGAATGGGAATTTAAGATTTTGCTACTGATTAGTGTTAAACCCTTCTAGACCCCCTGATTTTACCCCCCATTTCAAACTTCTATGAATCTACGATGAATTCACGTGGGTTCCGAAACAGAGGTCCTAGGCCGCGTCGCCCAAAAGTGTTTATGACCGCACACAGATTTTCGATTACTGCGGGGTGAGGTTACTGAGCAGAGTTAACCCGACAGACCCCCCCCCCCCCCCGCCATGACTTTACCTCCGCTGCCACGTGCAAAGGGTGCAAAGCGGTGAATCCGCGTAGGGCGCCATACGCCGGTCAGCGACCGCGGACGCGCGCACTCGCGTGGTGGGTTTGAGACCGCGGTTACTTATCATGGTTACCCCGCGAGACTACTGATCAAGGTTAATTCGAGACCCCCTTTGGATCCGTTTACTCGATTTCATGTATGCAAACCAAGTTCCTGTTTCAATTCTGTTTTAGATTGTGCTGAGACTGCTTCGTGCTGCCGCGAGAATTTCCGAATGGACACGTATTCGTTTATGCAAACGTTAAGAAATTATTTTTCCAGCGCCGCCAGTTACAATATAGGTCCGAAAACAAATCCTTTTAGCGTGCCTTTGATAGCTGCTGTAGTTGCAATTCCAGGCACACCCAAGCCAATGGTTGTTGCCGCGGCGAGTACATTAATTGCATCCGCGACAACACATACACGTTTGTATTTTTCGAGTATAGCAGTTTTCTTGGCGATTTCATCTCGCAGCTGTTCCGCTTCAATTATTTTCTCGCGTCTGTGGCTTTAAGGGTTCATCACAGTTCTTCTTTTAATACCGTCACAGCGAAGTATACTTGCTCGACAGGCAGACCTTGTGCAGACTCATCGCGGTTGGGTGCAAGACGCACACGCACTTCCGACCAATTGTTTTTCTTTACTGATACAACTGCCATGCAATCGTAGAAAATATTTTCCCGGGGAATATTTATGTCTCTGGCGGTTGTTTGCACGGTGCCGCGTTTGCTTAGAAATACACCGATTACACATTTGTTTTGTGTCGCTAACGATCGTTCTAGTTTTCGTCCAAGAACTGTTAGGCGGACAAGTGGGTCCTTGTTGAATGGCGGTCGAATTATTGTTGATTCAGTATAATTGACGGACAATTCTATCGCGGAATACTTGTCGGTAAATATTGCTTCATTGTTTTAGAAACAATCCCTGGATGTTTTCACGCCTGACGGTGGCGTAGCTCCTAGCGACAGGGTGATTCCAAGCTAGCCTTGAGTGGGTATTGGTACACCAGGATGGTCCCAACTATCGATTTCCATCCGGCCCTTCGCAAGATTATATTTGAGCGTATACGAGGGATATTAATGCCGTTGTCACGATGTTAAGATGTGAGGTTTAGGTTTATCATAGATCCGTCGACAAGCGGCACAAAATCTCCATCGACGTTGGCAAATAAGATGAACAAATACAATCCTGAATCGCGCAACTTTAAGATGTGAGGTTTAGGTTTACCATAAATCTTAAAACAGACGCCAAAGACGGTTAAAAACCCGTTCGCATAGACGTTGAATCCTTCAAACTCAATTTCATCTCTGGCGACTAATAATATCGATACTGCATATGTCAAATATTGAACATTGTCGTGTTCGATTGTACGCATTACTGGTGATCTAGTACGTTGGTGATTATTTACCAACATCATCATTACACCCCACCTACCTCTAAATCCGGTTAAGATTAACAAATACGATCCTGAATCGCGCAACTTTAAGATGTGAGGTTTAGGTTTATCATAGTCATTACCGACACAAACGAAAACAAGTCGACCACTTGTTATGCCGTGTTGTTTTCCCTCTCCTTCGCTGATTAATATTCCGCTGAATAAACCCCATGAAGTTACTACGTTTATTGGTGAGGGTAGAGCCTGGGCGGCCTTTACATCCACGTATTGTTTCATCTCATTATCAGTATTGTTGACATAATTTTTAATCAAGGCAACCGACACGCCAGAGTCTCTGATTCCCTCGTTTACGGTGATTTCAGCTAGGAATTTCGCAATGGCTCCTCGCAGCTTCAAAACCAACGTCATTGATGTCCACGTTGCACGTTTGCAGCTTTCTAGTTTTGCATTTGGACGTTTTCAGTATTCCAGTTCGATCTTGAAAAATCACAAGCTCGTTTGAGTCGAAGCCTACAACAACCCGGTTGCTCAACTCGACCAAATCGGCTTTGGTGCCAAACCTGGTTAAATTGACATCGGCGCCTCCCCGTCGGGTCGCTGCGCTGGCCCGTCCGTATATGTCAACAGTCATTTCGTATATACTTTCAAGCGTAGCTTCTAAGTGTCAACGCAAACTCGACAGGTGCGTGCGGGATCGGTTTTTTCACAAGTGCATGCATTGCTTCAATGAAGAGATGCCCACATAGAAGATGTTTGCGTTTGGAACGACATCGTTGAATAAATCAGAGGTAGTCGTCCAGTGGCAAAGCCACCACGTAGATAATCAACAACTTCCAGTGGCTGTGCAAGCCCGTTAGAGTCAAAATACAATGGGTGTCGAGGCGTTACCGCGAACAACGATAACGTTGACCCTGCTCCAGACCCCATCAACGACAACAAACGCGCCTCTGTGGCCAGTGATGGGGTTATCACAGGCATCCAGAATGTCAATTTTGACAATACAACTTCGCCATCAGAGACACCAGCGCCATGCAACTTGCATCGTTGTAGCTGTCCTTTCGGGTTAACACGACTGTGTGTGTTGGCTTCAAAAATAACGTTGCGGACATCTCTTCAAAACCCAAATATATGACTGAGAGGAATCGCATATGAAAACAATAATTCGTTTCCGCGAAGTTGTCCTCGACGCCTCGCCAATCCAAGGTTGAAACCGCCAACACCAGAATCAACAGGCATACCCGCAGGTTGTGGGTCCATGAAAGCAGTTTGCGTAAGTTGATGTAAGATGTACTGGGTGTGATCTGCATGATCGGCTGCATCCTTAACAAACATCATAGTTGGGCATATTCTTGCATAATCATCGCTGTATCTGGCGAGTCTGAGAATTGTCGTGGCAACGTCGACGTTGTCCAAACGTGCTTCACTTTCCTTTCCGTCGATGAGATAACGTGTGATGCGCAAACAACGTCATGATACCGTTGTTGTCAAATGCAACCTTGACATTGTTGTCGTAATTGTTACCGCTGTCGTCACTTACAAGTTTTCCCTCGATCTCTAAGAAGGCCTTACACGGGAGAAAATATCTAGACGTGTCCTGCATTACTTGTAATTCAATTCGTCCACGTTCAGTTGGGACCCTAACCCGCTTCGATCTCGCAACTCTGGCGCGTCCATGTCCAACGCGGGATCGGATACATCTTTGAATCGGGCCATAGTGAAACTTTAGTTTCCACTTATACATTATCAGTTTCGTATAATACCTTTTGCGGCCGTCGATTTGCAACCATTGAATCAGTATTGGCTTGTGTCTACTCAGTTAGACGTCGCTAAGCAGCTTCATTGACCATTTTACTAACCGGAGCTGGCATTCTTGTTGTCAATGGAAGAGTAACTGGAACCTTTGCTTCCCGATTTACCCGAATCACCAATCGTCGTAGTCGATCTTGGATTGATTGGACCGCGTGCAATCCCTGATTTTTTAACCGATCCACAGCAGCACTTTTGATGCTATAAACGACTCACATTGCAACTTGTTTGACAATCGGTGCTGCGCACGAAACCAAGCCCGTGAGAACCTCTGGCGCTCCTCTGAACTATCCCCGGACAACAATGCCATTTCCGTAATATGTCGTGTAAACGGGTTTTCTCTTGTTGATAACACCAGTGGGTGTTACACGTACTCGTACGACAGTCATTAAATATATTAAATGTCAGATCTATCTCTAATGTTGTATCGTCAGAGTCTCCCGGCGAAGGTCCAACGCGTGCCCGTCCTAGTCCACGAGGGAAAAACGAACGTGCGTCAATTGGGGATTGTTGCATCTAAGATACACTGGCGTCATTGGTGTAATCGACAGCAGATCAACCTGGAGCGCATTCGGGAAAAATCCAAACAATATGTAACCTTACGTGGCAGCTCCGCTGCTCATCGTAGAGGTTGAGGCTCGGTAGCTGCCGCTGATGGCGTCACAGGTTAGATTAACCTGAATAGTCGAGGTGATCCTGACAATGTCTGGTGCGATATTGTATCCCATGCGTAAAATTCGTTCGTGTTCGGGAATCTCATTAATATCTTCAATCCAACCAAGAACTGTTCTCAGCGACGACTGTGCAATATCCACCGCGTATTGTTGAGATTCAATCGAGATGGTAAAGCCACGTTTGGGTTCATGTACGCGTATGTAGATTTTAGAGTCTTTGATGGTCACCAACGAAATCCTCCTTCGTAATATATAAATACAGTTTTGCACTGCAACCGGTTCCATCATCAGGTGGGGATCCCTTTTCCTAGAATGAGTTAATCAGACTCAGGCAGGAACCGAATAGCTTTTCCATCGCTCCTTTCTCTTCCGCCAAATCCAATGTGAGGCTTCCTCGGCCTGTTTGCCAACCTTGGTGACTAAATTCCTGCGGCTTGGTCCTGTAATCCCGATGACTCCCAAGGCACGCCAAAATATATGTGCTGCTATTTCCACCGGTAGATTCCAGGCCTTCCATCCACTCTGCTGGCACTCAAGGATGCGTGGCTGATACTTGGCCAATTTCTTCTCATGGGCCTCCTCCATTCTAGCGTCCCATGGCACTTTCAGTTCCAACAAAATCACCTGCTTGGTTCCTCCTAACCACAGTACAATATCGGGTCTGAAGTTGGTGTTAGAGATGTCTCTTGGGCACATAAGCTGTCCTTTTACATCTGCCTGCATTGGGTCATCAGTTAGTTCCCATGTCTTGAAGTTTGTTGGTGTATGGAGAACACCATACATTGAGCATAAGAGGAAGCTGATTTTCTGGGCATCAGTTCTCCAGATGTCGCTCAAGACAATTTCCTGGACCTCGCAGTTTCCCAGCGTAACCAATCTTGCTGCTTCCTCATTCCGACAGCTTTAACTTGCCTGTCTTCCTCTTCTGCAAGACGTACTTCTTTCTCGACCATGGCACGGTTCTCTTTGGTGCTTGCTGCTTGCCATGTAGGTATTTTCAGACTTCCCATGTCACTGTGCCTCAGTCTTGATTCTGTCTCTTCAACTGCTACCCACTTTGTACCTGTCCGTACCTCCACTGCTGCTTTTCTCACCTTCTCATCTGCACTGTCGTTAAACATCATCACCTGCCTGGCCTTGGTCAAATTGAACTCCTCTATCACTGATGATAGTGGTAACTGAAGCTTGCTGCCGGTACTGTACAAGCCGATACTACTGAAGCTCCTTGGCACTCCCATCCATCGTCGCAGATATGTATTGAACATTCTCTCAACTGCTTCTACGGCTGTCAATGAGACTTGGTATACTAGAAGTGGTCAAAGGATTCCTGGTAGAATACCATGCTGGTAACAACAGACCTTGTACTTCCCAGGTACCCCACTCTTGTCTGTGGATTCCATCCAGTCTTTGGCTTGTTGCTTCATGTCTGCCACACTCTCACTGTCATTCATGGAGTCCTTAAACCACTTGCCGAGGCTCTTAACTGGTTGCTCACTCAGTGTTGGTATCACTTCCTCTCTATTTTAAACCTGTATTTATCTTGCACCTTCCCTTTCTTCAGGACCGGAGTTCTTGACTTAGATGACTTAAACTTCATCCTGGTCCGGTTGATCAGGTCTCCAAGATCTTCTAACAACCACCTACCTTATGGTACTGACTTGGATGTAATTGTCATAGCATCCATGAAGGCCCTTGTAGGAGGCTGCCGAACTCCAGATGACATAACTGGTCCTCGGCTCATCTTCTCTGCTGACTTCACAAGGAGATTCATTGAAGCTGAAAATAGTACTACCGAAATGGTAAATCCAGTTATGATGCCAACTTCTAATCTCTACCATGCTCTTGTGTAGTCTGACACGGTGAATCGCATTTTGAAATTATCAAGGTAGTGTTGAAGCATATCCCTGAACTTCTCTGGTACATGATACTTCTCTAGAGTCAGCTTCACCAACTTGTGTGGAATGCTTCCATATACGTTGGCGAGGTCTAACCATAACACTGTCAGATCGCCTTTGTTTTCCTTGGCATCTTGAATGATCTTAGTTAAGACACTTGTGTGCTCAAGGCAACCTGGTACTCCTGGAACTCCACCTTTCTGAACTGAAGTATCGATGTAATTGTTCTCCAGCAAGTATTTGGTCAGACGCCGGGCAAGGATGGGTAGGCATATCTTCCCTTCCACGTTTAGAAGGGATATTTTCCTGAATTGCTTGATCCCTGACGAATCTCTTCATTCGGAATAAAGCAGCTATCTGCAAGCAGACAACTCTCTGTCAAATTGCCTCTTCTCCATATGACCTTTATTAGCTTCCAAAGTCTTCTGGTTAGTCTTGGACAGTATTTGTAGACCTTATAACTAACAACATTTGGTCCAGGAGATGATGATGCCCTTGCATCTTTTATAATGTCCTTCACTTCGTCCAGTCTTGGTTCTGAACTGTCAATTGGAACTGCTGGTTCTTTAGGGTTCATAAGTTTGGGTTGATCTCAGAGGTCGTTCTCTCTATCAGGATCACTGGGGGGGGGGGGTGTTCTCAAGTGTTCTTCTACCTCCTCCTTCGGACATTCAAGTCTCCCTGATCTTTTGTCTCCTAGTACCTTTTTTTGAAGAATCTAAACGGATTGGCAGTGAAGTGTGCTCTCTTCTGCATACGTTCTCATCTGTTCTTTCTCATGTTCTCTGCTCTTCTCAGTGTCTTCAGCCTTTCACGTAGGTTATCTCTGAGGTCACTCAGCCACTTTTGCTCTCCATCCACTGCATTGCGATAACTTTTTGTATCTTATCATTGATCGATTCAGTGTCGTAGGTACCCGTGGGAAGTCCAACAAATTTCCAGCTTGCGCCACCGTCCGACGAGAACACGAGCGAGTTATTCGCGTCGGGGCCCCAAACGGCGTCGATCGGATATTAGGCCAACTGTAATAAACGCGCAACGACTTTAGTGAGATTTCGATTGTGTGCGGCCTTCCCCCGCGATAATCAGAGTCCGAAAAACCACGTGGAATTCTGGCTTCGTTGACGAGTTTTTAATCATTTGGGTGACGCGCGGGGTTGTATTTGCAACAGCACGCTGCTTCGCGGCATTGATTTCGCGGAGGACCCGAAGTGTCTCAATTCCTTTAGAGGTCGTCATCATCGGTGTACGTGCGTTCGTCATATGCATCATCGATGTCTTCGGTGAGTTAGTGCATCAACGCGCGAAAAGTCTCTGAGTCCATGATGTTGTTGATGAGCAACCACTGATAAATCGATGTGGCCTCATTGATGACTTCCGGCGCGTTATTGCCGACGCGAACCGACCCCACGAGTGTTTCCAAACGATCCACAAGTTCAGTGACCTGCTGCTGGTCTACAGACATGCAAATGAACCCTGCGGATTTGAACCCTGCTGGTCAACGCAGTCCACGAGAACCGGAAGTTCCACCACGGGTTTCACCAAGACCTTTTCCACGTTTGGGTGATCCTCTGGGTCAGCCTCCTCCGGTGGGGAATAATATTCTTCTGAGACAACTGCGTCGTCTGCGAGAGACATATCCTCCGGATACAGAGCCTTCGTGGGTTTTTTTCCAGTAGCGTTTGTATATGCTGCGAAATTTATTCCAGAATGGCTTGGTATTTTTTTCATTTGTGGCTCTAAGCACTTAAACGGTCTTATTAAACTCCTCCAACATCTGAGTATCAAGGGTTAATTTTGACATTCCACTGCACTCCCGAAATACCCACTTGGGTCAGTCCTTTTTGAGAAAACTTCTCCCAGTCGCTCATGTACCGGCAGTGATAGCTTCCTTTGCCCGTGAGCAACTTAAACGTTCCAGGTTCAGCGCCACTGTATCGAAATGTAATTTTAATGTAGTCATCGCCTCCCGTCGCATGGTTGTTAACGAGTTTGTCCAGGCTGGAATCGAGGAACTGCAGCCAGTCAATGAACTGCAGCTGACCCAGCCAGAACGTCATGTATTTTCCATGTTGTTGGGAATGGCACTTATTCCAGCGTTCAAATGCCGTTGCAATTCTTTACATGATTATGTGACCATCATACTTGCGCAGGTTATGAAGCACAACCGCAATTCTTACTTAACCCGGGTAAATTCGCAGCTATAGATTACATGCGCTGTGTGCAGCTCATTTGTAGGCGCAGGTTGTGTGAAAGTAATCGCAAACTCGACAAGAATCGCTTCCGAGGCTTCTGGACCCGTCCTCGCCGTCCACGAATGGTTTTCCGCAAATAAAAAAATGTGTTGTTAACGTCATCGTCGATCATGATCATGTCTGCGGGTGAGAAAAGATGCTGTCGGATCCATTTCGCTGTAATCTCAAGCTATTTAATAAACACCTTAATTGAGTCCTTGCAGCGGTACAACATTGGCGGCTCAGTTGCTCCGTCACATCTGACAGCAGTGTAGCAAAACTCGCATGGGACTTGTTCGGCAACTTGTGTCGTATTTGATTGTTCAGGTATTCCAAGTCTGCTTAAATAACATATGGAACTTTCATCTTCCGTTGCACCGCTGTGAATATCAGAATGTTCTCGCCAAGTTCCGGCATGATTGTACACTGCGGCTTCTCACTGACTCCCCCACAGTAAAGGTCATGGTCGTCAAGTAGCTGTTGGGTGCTAAATACATGCATGCAGCGTCAACACGGACACTTTTTCGTCTTATGCTTGCTGTGCCGGTAAACCATCAGGGGGAAATATTGTATCCACAGGTAATGGTGCACCCAAAGAGTCTCGCGCACCCTTGGACAGTTCTTGTTGCTCAACAACAACAGATCAACGTTGACCCTCGCGCGCTTCGCGGTGGATAGTCGAAGTGGCTGAAGGCCACTGTTCTAAACGAAAACATTACCGGCGATGCCAGGATTGAGTCGTTCAAACTTACCGATATCAGAAATCTGTAAGGGGAATTCTATATTGCCAAACTCGAGTTCACCCATGTACTGTTTGTATTTTCGATGTTGATCTGTATTGTAGCGCGCGGGATGCAACGCGGATAACATCGCCCATTCTAAACATCGGTTTTCCTTGTTTTTCACGTTTACTACTGCTCTGCTTGTCTTGAATTCGGTTGGGATGACTGCCCGGTAATCTAAAAAATCACCAGAGTGCCTGTGCAACTTGAACTCTGGGACTTGGACTCGTTGACGAGCCTGTGCAACAGCCTCAGCGGCAATAGTAGCTGCGATACGGCGGCGGTTTTACTCATCAGCGACCAAACGTGCGTTTTCAGCCCGGGTGGCCTGTAAAGGAATCTTGATATGCAACTGGGCTGCCGTTGCACGAAGCTGCCTCACGGTCAACCGTGGCTCATCTGGAGGAAGTTCTTATAGTGCAACTAAATCTGTCTTTCTTATACCTCTTGGTATCCTTAATTCTTGGTCTCGCGCGAGTCGCTTGAACTGATTCACGGTAGTCACGCCCGTATAATGAAAATAAAAATCATCTAATTGCTTATTCGACAATACATTTTTGTACTATCATTTTTACTTTGACTTCATTGTCTTTCTCCTCAACGGTGATAATACTCAGTTATGGATCTGTGTGGTCGGAAAAGCTTATTACGCGACTTGACTCCGATGCCGCATTTCAGGCATGCTCTAGCGCCTGTGCCAACACGCAACGCGAGCAAGTGGGATTTACAATATTCGTAATGGCATGTTCTGCCGCAAAGTGCACGTTTTCTAAGACAAACGCCATTGCATCTATTGCGTCCCAATGCCATCAGACTTTCTGCATACATAAGGATTGTATTATTTATTATGAAATACTGTTCATTTATTCTCTTAATTCATGGTGTGTATAACCTCATACGTCTCTTTATCAAATTATGCTGCAATGGATGGTGTCTGATCATACTATTGTCAACTGAAGAACCCTCTGCATCCATGATGGTAATGCTAAAAGACCGGGTAGCGTCTCGTAGCAAGCTTGTTTGCCACGCGGCAGCCTCCGCAGCTTAGCATCAAATGGCTCTTCCTGTGCAAATACAATTTTCTTCAAGCGGGTATTTGGCGAAATCACTGCACACTTGCCGTTGCGCTAATGCATTACGCTAACTGGTTAATGGCCATCCATTGTATGTTGGCAATCAAGAATTTCAAAAGTGTTGCAGCATTTGCCTTTGAACTTGAAATTCCCTACAATTACCGTGCTGTCTCCGAGTATTGGGCCTCTGGTTTCTGTGTGTTTGCACTGGAATAGCTTTTCACCGATAGCCCCCCATTTCTTCAGGTTGCGTATCATTTCCCCATATTCTTTGTCACTGCAAATGAAAGCATTATCGTGCATACATGTACGTGTCTTTTGTGTTTCTATATATGATATGTCAATGGCATTTATCTAATTGATTTCCCCTTGATGACGATCGTGAGGATTTTGACTGTCTTCGCTGGGCATTTCGCTCTCTTCACTGGGAATTTCGATGTCTTCTGTCACCGGCGACTCAGTTAAGGTCAGTTATCTTGCACGACATCATACAATGACTTTTCGCGCTTTTTACTATATTCTTCACCGAGTTTCTTTCGTTCTTTCTGCAACGCAATTCCTAACTCAATTAATTTCTCCAGATACGAGTTTGAAAAATCATACAGCATCTTTTGGGCCTCTTTGATGAATAGATATGATGCTTTCAGGCTAAACAGCTATTTAATTTTTTCTGTAATGTTACAAACGCACCATTGGTCGGGTAGTTTAATTCCTGCATTAGCTACCGACGCGAATGTTTTCGTGATGCTGTATGTGTCAAAGGATGTGCTTTTGATGGCATTATATCATATTCCACTGCGATTTTCAAATAGTAAATCAGTTACTCGTAACCGGCGTGATCGATCTCTCTCAGAGCTGCAACCAAAACTGGCTAATACAGGAAAGCCTTGAAACCCACCGCGCGTCACCTGGTCGTCGTGTGGATAGTCTTTGCTACAGTGGGTACACAGCAGCAGTGCGAACAATTTTTGTGAAATTCATTACGAATAGATGCTTTCTTCAAGAAAACTTGATAAATACTGGTCAAGACTTACTTTATATTTATTAATGAAACATACCAACCGGACGCAATCAATCAAACTTAAAACTATAGAGCTTAGAGCTTCTACAAGAGGATACTAATAGCCTTCTGCCGGAAGAGTATTTGTGAGAATTTCTGAGAAAACGTACTCGGTATAGCCTTGTTAGTCGAGAGATGTGCAATATTCACTTCCTCAGCATCCTAATTTGAATCTTTATAACCTCGAGATCATGCATGTGCTTGAATAGAATAAAGTTTTATTCGATTTGCGTTTCAAGGAGAAAATAAAATACGCCTTAAAGATCAAATAAGTTTTCTCCAAATGTAATTACTATTTGACGCTTTTTGGGATGCCTTATCTAGTAAACAGTACCGAAGTTGGGTCGACGGATGTCGTTATTTCATTTTATTTTATTTGTTTCGTAAAAAAAATCATTTTATTTTATGCTAACCCGTGAATTAGTGGATCTTCAAAGAGAAATAATTTCAATAATTCACTCGAGTGAACTCTGATAAACACAATTTATACATTTATAACATTGATCAAGAAATTTGATCCACCGCCTTGTCACTTAGTTGGTTTAGTGGTAAGCGTGGCCACCTGTCACATAGCGTAATGTGAAACGTATTTTTGACAATGTCGATACGACAGAATTCCACGGAAAGAGAACACGTCAGATTTGTGATCACTCCTTAATTAAACTCGTCGATAGCTTGTAGAAATTATTAATTCAAGTAATAAATATATCGCGACTTACGCATTCTAAAATAATAGTTCGATATATAATATAAGTGAGTCTAACACTCAATAATTTATCATATATAACATTAGCGAGTGTAACACTCAATACCTTGTTACATAACAAAATTGTAGGTCGACGACCCATATTCACAAGCTTATGGCACAAATATTTTTCTTTTAAAAACAAATATAAACAATTAATATATATATATATATATATATATATATATATATATATATATATATATATATATATATATATATATATAAATGGAACAAAATATACATTTGCACGGGTTAATACCATAGAATAAGACTGAGTTTTCTAATAAAATTCTAAGTATAAAGGAGACGTCCCGGTCCATAACACACAACCTTCAATCCATATACTTTGAGTATATATCTATATATGTATATATATATATATATATATATATATATATATATATATATATATATATATATATATATATATATATATATTACAATCTAAACACATAGGTATCGAGTGTATGATTTAAAATTCCAATATCTCAAAATTTATCGTGAAATATAGCTTAAAAGCAGAAAACTTCCCTAAGAGGTAAGAAAACTCCTAAAGCTTGAAAGAGTTACTTCCCTTGATATTCATTTGTTTATCCTTACCCTATAAATAACTCACCTAACAAGAAGACATAAAGACTATAAAACATCTCTTTATTGGTTTAATCTACTAAATCTGGTTTTTATTTTGTCCTTGTGTGTCCTATGCACACATTGATATAAGTAAAGCAAGAGAGTTCACAAAGTGTAAAACACAGCTTAGCGCAAACATCACATCGTGTACACTCCAGTGTTGTTCTGTTTATGGGAAAGCAATATGGTGGTGTACGCAATGTGTTGTGGGTAAAAGATATACATTATATTTATAGCAACAAGGGGAATTCGTAACTTGCCCTATTCATTGATCCGCATTTATGACCTACAAACTGTACAGTAACGCAGTATAGAATCAATATTTGTCCCTTTTCAAAAAATCGTTCCTGTACTCTTGTACCTGCTTAAACAGTGCTAAATAAGCCTAAGGTAAACTATAGATTAAAGAAACCACATTTTTTTCACGGTTGTTATAAAAATAGCACAGCAAAATTTCCCATCCGGGATCCCAATAAAGGTAACTTGCCTTTTATAGAGATGACATCACAAAGGCAGTTTTTGATTGGCCAGATGATGAAAATTTCCTGTCGTAGTGAATTTAAAACGGCGTTGTTTCTATAACGTCCTTACATGAACAAAATGAACTGTCAGGATGGTAAGACTGCTCCCTTGTGGACCAGCGTTTCAAGCGATGAAAGATTTGAATCCTTTTTTAAGCCACTTCCAGGACAGGTGGAAAAAAAAGACAATATCAGAATATCGTGAATTTTTAAAGAAGTTCAGAGAGTTATTTCAAGATACTACTGAGATCTCTACTGAAAAGCAAATTCGTGAGTATATATGTAGATGTTTCTCACGTTTCCTTGGGGTTATTTATAAAAGAAATGAGGCGTGTGATGTTAAGGAGATAAATATGGATGATGATGATGCTGATGATGATATATATAATTATAATGAAACTAATGGAATTAGCAGGATACCTGATTTCGATGTCAGGGTAGATGATGCTGGTATATCTAATTTTGATGAAAATAATGGAATTAGCAGGATACCTGATTATGATATCAGGCTGGATGACGCTGATATGTGTAATTTTAACAAAAATAACGGAATTAGTGGAATACCTGATTGTGATGTCAGGGTAGATGACGCTGATATACGTAATTTGGATGAAAATAATGGCATTAGTAGGATACCTGATTTTGAGTTCAGGCTAGATGACGCTGATATGTGTAATTTTAACAACAATAATGGAATTAGTGGGATACCTGATTATGATGTCAGGGTAGATGACGCTGATACACGTAATTTTTATGAAAATAATGAAATTTGCAGCGTACCTGATTTTGGTGTCTCGATTAAAACGCAGTTTAGTAACAAGGTTGGAGGAAACAAGTCTAATTTATTGAAATGCGATAATTTAATATTATGCTATGGGGGTGATTACGAGGCGACATTTGATTATAGTTTAGATGTTCAGAATCAAACGTGCACTCTCAACTTGAGGCAATCTAAGAATAAGTTTGATTCAAATTCGTCTATGTCCAATAAGGGTTTTGTTAGACATGATGATAATGATTCAAATAAGATTAAAACATTACGAAGGGCACTTGTTGATAGATTTGGATATCTGTCGCAGGCGGTTTGCTTTAAGTTACTTCAGGCGAACGAAAAGACATTTACGGTAGATAGTTGTTATCCAGATTATGCATTTCAATTTGAACGTGTGAAGAATCGCAATGAAAAATATACGTATGATTTTTTGATAAAATCGGAGCGACAAAACTTTATTTTAGGCGGTAAATATGTAAAATGTAACGTTTTGACCATTCACAATCAGAAGTTACAGATAGCAGAGGAGTCTATTATTTCGTTTGACAGTTTTGATTCCTATCTAAAGGAAGTTTTCTGTAGAGGTTTAATTGGAAGTAAGAAGGGTCATGACTTATTACGTTTCGGTAAATTGGTTTATGAGGTGTCATGGGAAGATTTCTACGTGAAATTTTATGGTATTATCGGAACGCAGATTAAAGATTGGGAATGGTTTTCTGAAAACAATCAACCTATAGTTCCAAAAGAGGCTGAAACTATGAAATACAGAAGACATAAAACTGACCCAGGTAATATAGATGTCTTGATTAACCCTGAGAAAAATAAACATTTCTTTAAATTATCCAAATCCTTTATTTTTGGAGATCATGATAAGATCGCAAAACTGAAGCCGTCAGTAGTTGAGGCGACATGTGTTATTGCAATTAATTTTTCAGAATGCATTCGAAACTACTACACTGTTTTGATAAATGTAATAGGCATAGTTCTAAATAAGCGCATTGGTCTCTCGCATAAGGTATTTCTGGAATACCATCCAATGGCTTGTGGAGGTTCATGGGAAAATAAACCTAAAACAGGTTACGAAGGAGTAAGATCATTTGTAGGCAACAAACATGGTATGGTCGATAAAAAGCAATTAAAGTTTGTACAACTTTGGAATGAGTACAAAAGTAACCCAAGAAATACAGTTGATGGGAATGGAAATCTAATTACAAAATGCTCTGATTCGCAACTGTGTGAGTTTATGGATAGGATACAATGAGTTTAGGTTGACGAGAAATAGCTATAATCTTCAATGTTTAAGTTTTCAATCGCAAACTTAGGAATAGATAACCCTTCCGAATAATAATATTAATAATAAAAATAATAATAATAATATAACCTTTATTTATCCAGGAGACATAATTAGCTGACCTCTAGTTTACATCATTGCCCTACAACTACAACAAATATGCATATAATTGATACAGAATTTACAATGATAACATCTACTGCATAAATGGATACAAATATAATCGAAATTAATATAAATTATACAAGGTCAACATACTTGTAAATAAATGTAAACATGATGAACTCAATGATAGAAGATCAACGGGAAATTTATTCACATTTTTTTAAATGTGTACAAAAATATGAAGTTAACAATTATAAAATACTTAAAGTATATAATATAGATGTATAAATGGTATAAACTGCATTCTCTAAAAGCTTTTCTAGGTTAGCACATCATCATAATGTTCCTTAATTATAACGTTGTAATAGAGGGTTAATTTTCTAGAAGTTACAATAACAAAAAGAAACACAAAATTGGTTTATGCCAGCTCGGTTTCATAAATGGAGATTATAATCATTAATTATAATGTCGATATAGACTTTCAGACCATTAAATTTAAAAAAGAGGCCTATAATGTGTATATACACTATGATATTTTTATAAAACTGAAGGAGAATTTTCTTTTTAAATTTGTATACAATATTTTCCGAAATCTAGCATTTACTATTTGATCCAGTAATATTGCACTGAAACAAAATACCGTTTTTAAGATACCTAGAACTATTCATCCTTTCCTTTTGCTAAAATTTTGGCTACCTTGAATGTCAACTTTCTAATTTATCTATTGTAGAAAACTGATAATTTCTCGAACAAAGAATGACTAACAGTGTATTTGCTTCAGATAGACTGCTGCAACTAGAGTCGCTACAAATAGATAGAGTATGTGCAGTTAGGCAGATTGGCGTATGTCTCACTTTAGCATTTTTAATCAAAAAATTAATCATAAACAATTGTGTAAAAATTGTAACGTTTTACATGTATGAATAGTTCACTCTAGTTACTGTACAAAGAGGGGTCCAGTGGAAGGACAGTAACCTATTTCTCATGTCAGTGGAATTTGTTAGAAAACTGGTAATTGAAACTCCTGTTCAAAAATTCACACCATATGATATACCTATATATAAATAGTTTCTTGTGCCTAATGTACATATATGAACCAAATGAGAGAGAATGACCTATATCTCGCTTAAGCGATGGCTGTCGGGAAACTGGCTATTCCATCTCATGATAATATCAAAACATGCGACGTTTATATAAAATCTCTTTGTAACTACTCTTCAATAAAACTCCCATAGAGGTAGAGAGCCTGACTTCAGCGGTGGTTGCAAAGAAAACTGGTTATTCAAACTATGAGATCATAAATCAACATGTGGCATTACTAAACAAACCTTTTGTAGTTGCTCATCACTTTAAAGGCCCACAGAGAGAGTGGCCTATGTCTCACTTCAGCGGTGGTTGTCGGAGAACTGGCCATTCAAACTCCGGGAATATATAGCAACATGTGGCATGCATATAAAATTACTTTGTACATGCTCTTCACTGAAAGAGCCCACGCGGGGTGAGTGGCCTATGTCTCGCTTCAGCGGTGGTTGTCGGAGAACTGGCCATTCAAACTCCGGGAAAATATAGCAATATATGGCATGCATATAAAATCATTTTGTACTTGCTCTTCACTGAAAGAGCCCACACGGAGAGAGTATCCTATGTCTCACTTCAGCGGTGCTTGTCGGAGAATTGGCCATTTAAACTCCGGGAAAATATAGCAACATGTGGCATGCATATGAATTCATTTTGTACTTGCTATTCACTGAAAGAGCCCACACGGAGAGAGTAGCCTATGTCTCACTTCAGCTGTGGTTGTCGGAGAACTGGCTATTCAAACTCCGGGAAAATATGGCAACATGTGGCATGCATATAAAATCACTTTGTACTTGCTCATCACTGAAAGAGCCCACACGGAGAGAGTGGCCTATGTCTCACTTCAGCGGTGCTTGTCGGAGAACTGGCCATTCAAATTCCTTGAAAATATAGCAACATGTAGCATGCATCTAAATTCGCTTTGTAGCTGCTCGTCACTGAAAATGACCACAGAGGGAGATTGGCCTATTTCTCACTTCAACAGTGGTTGTCGGGGAACTAGCCATTCAAACTTTGAGAAAATACTTCATTATGCCACATGTTTATAAACCTTTTTTTTATATACGCTTCACTGAAACACATATGGATAGATAGTGACCTTAAGCGGTCATTTAAACTCCTGCACAAAATATCGCATATATGTTGCATGATTGACAAACTCCTCTTGCAGATACTCCACAGCCAAAAAGCACAAGGAGGTAGAGTGGCCTATGCTTTACTTGAACGTACTTTAATCTTTCTGTAAAATACCAGTTAACGCCGCATGAGTCGCTAACTTTCGAAGAGAAAATATATGACTTGGTGGAAAGATGGTACAAGTTTCACAATAGCAGTTGTGTGGCGAGATCTAGGTACTCTACTGCCTAGATAAAAACATACAATGACGTGTAACATTCACAAAAGTTTCCTCGTAGCCCACTGGGTATTTGATATGGGAAGATGCGTCTTTCGAGACTCTTCAGAACTTTCATATTACCTGTTTATTTTCCTTTCGATCATGAAAAAGGCAGACAACATTGTACTTACGATCTTTAATAACCACTAATTTATATCCTTAATTAGTCGAAATTCTATTGTAAATTTACCTATACTCATTTTGTCAGCTTTAAGTGAATTAAAAAATTAAACATTTTGTTAGTTTTTACTTCTTACAGTTATAAACTAAAATCTTTATTATTACTTATGGTTGGAAGCAATACAAAGTTGCGTTCAGGTAACCAATATCGTTATTAGCATAGAGCATCGTTTATTTTGTTTATAGAGTTAAGTTCTCAAATGGAATTTCATTTGACTTATTTCACGCTTACATGTGCAATTGATTTGCAGAAAATTAGATTAAATAACATCTAACATTTAAAAACCGACGAAATCATATATATATATATATTTATTTATTTATTTATATATATCTATAAATATATATATATATATATATATATATATATATATATATATATATATATATATATATATATATCATATTGATTTAGCTTAATTTTCGGATCTGCAATTTTAAATAGAAAATTAAAATGAAAGTCTATACAATTTAAATGATGACAACAATCTCCCATTGATGAATAGCAGCTAGACAGGGGGCAATATTATTGCTCAAATCAGCATAGGGAAGGGTCTTTGGCTTACTTTTAGGGGTGGGTGGCTCTTCTGTGAGGAGGCCTCCACGTGGCAAGAGCTGGGTAACAGTATTAACTGCCAAGTAGCAAATGTAAACAGAGAGATTAAAGATTCTTTTACAGGATTCTAATCGAAAATATTTAACGAATCCATTAACAAAATCATTCCTTGATTACCATCATTCCCACCTTTATCACAATTTTCATGTTTTATTTTTATAAGTGACGATATATATATATATATATATATATATATATATATATATATATATATATATATATATATATATATATATATATATATATGTATGTATATATCCGTCTTTTTTAAATCTCGGTGATGATATCTGCTACAATGGAGGTCAAATACTGGCTAACATCCTCACAAAAAGAATAGTTTCATCATATATAGCTATATTACAATCTACACACACATATCGTGTGTATGAGTTTACATTCCAATATCTCAAAATTTATCGTGAAATATAGCTTAAAAGCAGAAAACTTCCCTAAGAGGTAAGAAAACTCCTAAAGCTTGAAAGAGTTACTTCCCTTGATATTCATTTGTTTATCCTTACCCTATAAATAACTCACCTAACAAGAAGACATAAAGACTATAAAACATCTCTTTATTGGTTTAATCTACTAAATCTGGTTTTTATTTTGTCCTTGTGTGTCCTATGCACACATTGATATAAGTAAAGCAAGAGAGTTCACAAAGTGTAAAACACAGCTTAGCGCAAACATCACATCGTGTACACTCCAGTGTTGTTCTGTTTATGGGAAAGCAATATGGTGGTGTACGCAATGTGTTGTGGGTAAAAGATATACATTATATTTATAGCAACAAGGGGAATTCGTAACTTGCCCTATTCATTGATCCGCATTTATGACCTACAAACTGTACAGTAACGCAGTATAGAATCAATATTTGTCCCTTTTCAAAAAATCGTTCCTGTACTCTTGTACCTGCTTAAACAGTGCTAAATAAGCCTAAGGTAAACTATAGATTAAAGAAACCACATTTTTTTCACGGTTGTTATAAAAATAGCACAGCAAAATTTCCCATCCGGGATCCCAATAAAGGTAACTTGCCTTTTATGGAGATGACATCACAAAGGCAGTTTTTGATTGGCCAGATGATGAAAATTTCCTGTCGTAGTGAATTTAAAACGGCGTTGTTTCTATAACGTCCTTACATGAACAAAATGAACTGTCAGGATGGTAAGACTGCTCCCTTGTGGACCAGCGTTTCAAGCGATGAAAGATTTGAATCCTTTTTTAAGCCACTTCCAGGACAGGTGGAAAAAAAGACAATATCAGAATATCGTGAATTTTTAAAGAAGTTCAGAGAGTTATTTCAAGATACTACTGAGATCTCTACTGAAAAGCAAATTCGTGAGTATATATGTAGATGTTTCTCACGTTTCCTTGGGGTTATTTATAAAAGAAATGAGGCGTGTGATGTTAAGGAGATAAATATGGATGATGATGATGCTGATGATGATATATATAATTATAATGAAACTAATGGAATTAGCAGGATACCTGATTTCGATGTCAGGGTAGATGATGCTGGTATATCTAATTTTGATGAAAATAATGAAATTAGCAGGATACCTGATTATGATATCAGGCTGGATGACGCTGATATGTGTAATTTTAACAAAAATAACGGAATTAGTGGAATACCTGATTGTGATGTCAGGGTAGATGACGCTGATATACGTAATTTGGATGAAAATAATGGCATTAGTAGGATACCTGATTTTGAGTTCAGGCTAGATGACGCTGATATGTGTAATTTTAACAACAATAATGGAATTAGTGGGATACCTGATTATGATGTCAGGGTAGATGACGCTGATACACGTAATTTTTATGAAAATAATGAAATTTGCAGCGTACCTGATTTTGGTGTCTCGATTAAAACGCAGTTTAGTAACAAGGTTGGAGGAAACAAGTCTAATTTATTGAAATGCGATAATTTAATATTATGCTATGGGGGTGATTACGAGGCGACATTTGATTATAGTTTAGATGTTCAGAATCAAACGTGCACTCTCAACTTGAGGCAATCTAAGAATAAGTTTGATTCAAATTCGTCTATGTCCAATAAGGGTTTTGTTAGACATGATGATAATGATTCAAATAAGATTAAAACATTACGAAGGGCACTTGTTGATAGATTTGGATATCTGTCGCAGGCGGTTTGCTTTAAGTTACTTCAGGCGAACGAAAAGATATTTACTGTAGATAGTTGTTATCCAGATTATGCATTTCAATTTGAACGTGTGAAGAATCGCAATGAAAAATATACGTATGATTTTTTGATAAAATCGGAGCGACAAAACTTTATTTTAGGCGGTAAATATGTAAAATGTAACGTTTTGACCATTCACAATCAGAAGTTACAGATAGCAGAGGAGTCTATTATTTCGTTTGACAGTTTTGATTCCTATCTAAAGGAAGTTTTCTGTAGAGGTTTAATTGGAAGTAAGAAGGGTCATGACTTATTACGTTTCGGTAAATTGGTTTATGAGGTGTCATGGGAAGATTTCTACGTGAAATTTTATGGTATTATCGGAACGCAGATTAAAGATTGGGAATGGTTTTCTGAAAACAATCAACCTATAGTTCCAAAAGAGGCTGAAACTATGAAATACAGAAGACATAAAACTGACCCAGGTAATATAGATGTCTTGATTAACCCTGAGAAAAATAAACATTTCTTTAAATTATCCAAATCCTTTATTTTTGGAGATCATGATAAGATCGCAAAACTGAAGCCGTCAGTAGTTGAGGCGACATGTGTTATTGCAATTAATTTTTCAGAATGCATTCGAAACTACTACACTGTTTTGATAAATGTAATAGGCATAGTTCTAAATAAGCGCATTGGTCTCTCGCATAAGGTATTTCTGGAATACCATCCAATGGCTTGTGGAGGTTCATGGGAAAATAAACCTAAAACAGGTTACGAAGGAGTAAGATCATTTGTAGGCAACAAACATGGTATGGTCGATAAAAAGCAATTAAAGTTTGTACAACTTTGGAATGAGTACAAAAGTAACCCAAGAAATACAGTTGATGGGAATGGAAATCTAATTACAAAATGCTCTGATTCGCAACTGTGTGAGTTTATGGATAGGATACAATGAGTTTAGGTTGACGAGAAATAGCTATAATCTTCAATGTTTAAGTTTTCAATCGCAAACTTAGGAATAGATAACCCTTCCGAATAATAATATTAATAATAAAAATAATAATAATAATATAACCTTTATTTATCCAGGGGACATAATTAGCTGACAGCTAGTTTACATCATTGCCCTACAACTACAACAAATATGCATATAATTGATACAGAATTTACAATGATAACATCTACTGCATAAATGGATACAAATATAATCGAAATTAATATAAATTATACAAGGTCAACATACTTGTAAATAAATGTAAACATGATGAACTCAATGATAGAAGATCAACGGGAAATTTATTCACATTTTTTTAAATGTGTACAAAAATATGAAGTTAACAATTATAAAATACTTAAAGTATATAATATAGATGTATAAATGGTATAAACTGCATTCTCTAAAAGCTTTTCTAGGTTAGCACATCATCATAATGTTCCTTAATTATAACGTTGTAATAGAGGGTTAATTTTCTAGAAGTTACAATAACAAAAAGAAACACAAAATTGGTTTATGCCAGCTCGGTTTCATAAATGGAGATTATAATCATTAATTATAATGTCGATATAGACTTTCAGACCATTAAATTTAAAAAAGAGGCCTATAATGTGTATATACACTATGATATTTTTATAAAACTGAAGGAGAATTTTCTTTTTAAATTTGTATACAATATTTTCCGAAATCGAGCATTTACTATTTGATCCAGTAATATTGCACTGAAACAAAATTCCGTTTTTAGAAAAAGATACCTAGAACTATTCATCCTTTCCTTTTGCTAAAATTTTGGCTACCTTGAATGTCAACTTTCTAATTTATCTATTGTAGAAAACTGATAATTTCTCGAACAAAGAATGACTAACAGTATATTTGCTTCAGATAGACTGCTGCAACTAGAGTCGCTACAAATAGATAGAGTATGTGCAGTTAGGCAGATTGGCGTATGTCTCACTTTAGCATTTTTCATCAAAAAATTAATCATAAAGAATTGTGTAAAAATTGTAACGTTTTACATGTATGTGGAAGGACAGTAACTTATTTCTCATGTCAGTGGAATTTGTTAGAAAACTGGTAATTGAAACTCCTGTTCAAAAATTCACACCATATGATATACATATATATAAATAGTTTCTTGTGGCTAATGTACATATATGAACCAAATGAGAGAGAATGACCTATATCTCGCTTAAGCGATGGCTGTCGGGAAACTGGCTATTCCATCTCATGACAATATCAAAACATGCGACCTTTATATAAAATCTCCTTGTAACTACTCTTCAATAAAACTCCCATAGAGGTAGAGAGCCTGACTTCAGCGGTGGTTGCAAAGAAAACTGGTTATTCAAACTATGAGATCATAAATCAACATGTGGCATTACTAAAAAAACCTTTTGTAGTTGCTCATCACTTTAAAGGCCCACAGAGAGAGTGGCCTATGTCTCACTTCAGCGGTGGTTGTCGGAGAACTGGCCATTCAAACTCAGGGAAAATATAGCAACATATGGCATGCATATAAAATCATATTGTACTTGCTCTTCACTGAAAGGGCCCATACGGAGAGAGTGGCCTATGTCTCACTTCAGCGGTGGTTGTCGGAGAACTGGCCATTTAAACTCCGGGAAAATATAGCAACATGTGGCATGCAAATAAATTCATTTTGTACTTGCTCTTCGCTGAAAGAGCCCACACGGAGAGAGTAGCCTATGTCTCACTTCAGCTGTGGTTGTCGGAGAACTGGCCATTCAAACTCCGGGAAAATATGGCAACATGTGGCATGCATATAAAATCACTTTGTACTTGCTCATCACTGAAAGGGCCCACACGGAGAGAGTAGCCTATGTCTCACTTCAATGATGGTTGTCGGAGAACTGGCCATTCAAATTCCTTGAAAATATAGCAACATGTAGCATGCATCTAAATTCACTTTGTAGCTGCTCGTCACTGAAAATGACCACAGAGGGAGAGTAGCGTATTTCACACTTCAACAGTGGTTGTCGGGGAACTAGCCATTCAAACTTTGAGAAAATACTTCATTGTGGCACATGTTTATAAACCTTTTGTTATATACGCTTCACTGAAACACGTATGGATAGATAGTGACCTTGAGCGGTGGTTGTTGAGGAACTGGTCATTTAAACTCCTGCACAAAATATCGCATATATGTTGCATGATTGACAAACTCCTCTTGCAGATACTCCACAGCCAAAAAGCACAAGGAGGTAGAGTGGCCTATGCTTTACTTGAACGTACTTTAATCTTTCTGTAAAATACCAGTTAACGCCGCATGAGTCGCTAACTTTCGAAGAGAAAATATATGACTTGGTGGAAATATGGTACAAGTTTCACAATAGCAGTTGTGTGGCGAGATCTAGGTACTCTACTGCCTAGATAAAAACATACAATGACGTGTAACATTCACAAAATTTTCCTCGTAGCCCACTGGGTATTTGATATGGGAAGATGAGTCTTTCGAGACTCTTCAGAACTTTCATATTACCTGTTTATTTTCCTTTCGATCATGAAAAAGGCAGTCAACAATGTACTTACGATCTTTAATAACCACTAATTTATGTCCTTAATTAGTCGAAATTCTATGGTAAATGTACCTATACTCATTTTGTCAGCTTTAAGTGAATTAAAAAATTAAACATTTTGTTAGTTTTTACTTCTTACAGTTATAAACCAAAATCTTTATTATTACTTATGGTTGGAAGCAATACAAAGTTGCGTTCAGGTAGCCAATATCGTTATTAGTATAGAGCATCGTTTATTTTGTTTATAGAGTTAAGTTCTCAAATGGAATTTCATTTGACTTATTTCACGTTTACATGTGCAATTGATTTGCAGAAAATTAGATTAAATAACATCTAACATTTAAAAACCGACGAAATCATATATATATCATATTGATTAAGCTTAATTTTCCGATCTGCAATTTTAAATAGAAAATTAAAATGAAAGTCTATATAATTTAAATGATGACAACAATCTCCCATTGATGAATAGCAGCTAGACAGGGGGCAATATTATTGCTCAAATCAGCATAGGGAAGGGTCTTTGGCTTACTTTTAGGGGTGGGTGGCTCTTCTGTGAGGAGGCCTCCACGTGGCAAGAGCTGGGTAACAGTATTAACTGCCAAGTAGCAAATGTGTACACAGAGATTATAGATTCTTTACAGGATACTAATCGAAAAAATTACCGAATCCATTAACAAAATCATTCCTTGAATACCATTGTTCCCAGTTTTATCACATTTTTCATGTTTTATAGGTGATGATATATATATATATATATATATATATATATATATATATATATATATATATATATATACACCTCTTTTTTAAATCTCGGTGATCATATCTGCTACAACGGATGTCAAATACTGGCTAACATCCTCACAAAAAGAATTGTTTCATCATATATAGCTATTTTACAATCTACACACACACATATCGTGTTTATGAGTTTACATTACAATATCTCAAAATTTATCTTGAAATATAGCTTATTGGCAGACCACTGATCAGGAACCTAAAAGGTATGAGAAATCGGTAAGCTTGAAAAAGTTACGTCCCCTGACAGTATTATGTCCCATTCCATTTATAGCAACAAGGTGAATTCGTAACTTGCTCTATTCCTGGACCCGCATCTGTGACCTGCACACCTTACACTAATTCAGTATATAATCAATATTTGTCCTTTTCAAAGAATGGTTCCTTTGCTATTGTACCTGCTTAAACAGTGCTAAATAAGCCTAAGGTAAATTTTAGATTAAAGAATCCGGAGTTTGTTCACGGTTGTTATAAAAATAGCACATCAAATTTTCCGATCTAGAATCCCTATAAAGGTAACTTGCCCTTTTTAGAGATGACATCACAAAGGCAGTTTTTGATTGGCCAGATGATGAAACTTTCCTGTCTTAGTGATTTAAAAACGGCCTTGTTTCTTTAACGTGCTTACATGAACAAAATGAACTGTCAGGACGGTAAGACTGCTCCCTTGTGGACCAGCGTTTCAAGCGATGAAAGATTTGAATCCTTTTTTAAGCCACTTCCAGGACATGTAGAGAAAAGACAATATCAAAATATCGTGAGTTTTTAAAGAAGTTCAGAGAGTTATTTGAAGCTCTAAATGTAAACATGATGAACTAAATGATAGGAGATAAACGGGAAATTTGTTAACCTTTTTAAAATGTTTACAAAAATATGAAGGGAACAAAATCATTCCTTGATTACCATTGTTCCCAGCTTTATCACATTTTTCATGTTTTATAGGTTATGAGATATATATATATATATATATATATATATATATATATATATATATATATATATAGTAGTCAAGTTGCGTAATCAGCTTTGTCGACCATGTGGATCGGTAGCTGTTTATTATCTGGAGCGGCGGCGAAGACTTGCTAGCATGAATGTGGAAAAACTCAACGAAAAACCCATCGATGATGTCGCGGACAAACCTAATGATAATGTCACGGAAATAATATCTAGGATCAAGCTGATTGCTTTTTCTGATCCTGATACTATAAAATGATATTATAATAAAGTTTATTGGTAAACAAGCAATTAGACAATGTTTTTCCCTTTTATACGGGCATGCCGGCTGTAAATCAACTTAAGCAATTCGCTCGAGAGCGTAAAATAAGGATACCAAGCAGCATGACAAAGGCAGGTATATTTACGGTAATAGGACTGGTATTATATGACAACTTCCCCCATGTGAACCACAACTTTTTGCAAGGCCAACTTTGAATCAACTTACGCAATCCGCGTGAGAACGTGAAATAAAGATACCGAGAGGTACAGCAGAGGCAGGTATACTTGTGTTATTAGGACTTCCTCCATAGAAGCCGCGTCCAACCGTGAGACAGCTTCGTGAAACAGCATCGCATTTACATGTTAAAATTCCTCCACGAGTCAAACGGGCTGAAATCGCATGTATAATTGTTGATGAGGAAAACCGTCGTCGTCGTATTACAGCTACCATTGCCACTGAGGCTACATTACACAAGCGCTATGGTGATTTATAAGATTATCGGGCAATTATTCCAATCGAATACGAGCCAGCTAAAGACGCTGTCAAGTTCTCTCGAAAATGCCTCCAGGAATCATATCAACATTACAGCATGTGGATACCTTTGGGTTAAAGATAAACATTGCTCTCCATGTGATCTTGGTTACGCCGTTTAACCCCACAAAAAGTCTCGATTCACCAGACAATGGGTTTAAAGTTGTAATGCCGTGACTTTGAAGTAATACTTTTATAATATTGAACCGTGAAGATTCTGAGGCTATTAATAATGAAATCGACAATGTTTTTGCAAGGATTCTTGAGCTGTTGGGAAAATTTATCAACACAGGTTCAGGATGAGCTCATGACAGATGCACGGAAGTTGAGATTCATATTTCTCCATATAAGCCTTTTCACGCGTAAAGTTATATTCCAAGGCCAGCGTATATTCCGCCACGAGCAGTAATAAATGTGAAAAGCAATGACCACCGATGTTTTGAATGGGCAATTTTGTCCGCGCTGCATCCCGCGAGTGATAATACAGATCAGCCTCGAAAATATAAACAACACCTGGGCGAACTCAAGTTTGGTAATATTGAATTTCCTGTGCAGGTTACTGCCATCGGTAAGTTTGAACGACTTAACCTTGATATCGCCGTTAATGTGTTTACTTAGAATAAAGGCATTCAGGCGACTCTATTATCCAACGTGAGAAGCGAAGCTTCCACGCATATACGGTTCAGAATTGATCTACTGTTGTTGAGCAACATGGAAACCGTGCACGGCTCTGATGTCTCCGCGGTACGGTACCATTATGTGTTGATAAAAGATTTTTCACGAACACTTTGTCGGCACAGCAAGTACCATAGAAGAAAGTTTAAATGTCTACGCTGCATGCATGTATTTAGCGCCCAACAACTGCTTGACAACAATGAATTTTGTTCCTTGTGAGTCAGCGAGAACCCGCGGTGTATTATTGAGCCAGAACCTGGCAAGAACGTTTTGAAATTTACTGCAGTGCAACGAAAGATGAAAGTGCCATATATCATTTACGCCGAATTCGAATTTTTGAACATTCCCGTGGACGCTCGCGAGGTTCCATCAAATACAACACAAGTTGCTGAATAAGTCTAATGCGGATTTTGTTATACTGTTGTCAGATGTGACTCGGTTGGGGCGTTTATTAATTAGCTCGAATGGATCTGACAATGGCTTGCTCACCCGCAGACATTATTATGAGGCATGATGACATTTGCGAGTTGTCAGCGGCAACACATTGCTGAATCTGCGAAGGAGCTTTCAGCGTGCCGTCTACTGATGAAACTGGAAGTTCCAAAGTGCATGATCACTGTCACATCACTGACGCATACAGAGCGGCCGCTCATGGTGCATGCAACCTAAAGTTGCGACTTTACTCAAACAAAACAAAAATTTTCAGTTGTTCTTCACAATCTGCGTGCGTATGATGGGCATTTAAGCATGCAAGAAGTTGCCCATGCATCAAACGCGACAATAAGCGTGATTGCAAACATTATGGGAAAATATATGATGTTTAGATTAGGTAATCTGGAATTTATTGGCTCACTACAGTATCTCGATTCCAGCCTGGACAAACATTTAAGCAACCTTGCAGCAGGAGTTTCCAGCTCCATAAGCAACGATCATTTTAAAAGTAATCTCCAATACGGAGGTGATGATAATGAAATGTTTAAGTTACTTACTCGCAAAGATGTGTTACCGTACTAGTACATGATCGACTGGGATAAGTTTTATGAAACTCTGTTGTCATCGATCGAGTCCTTTTATTCGTCGTTGTCCCGCGAAGGTATTTCCGCCAACAACTACACGCGCGCGAACAATATTTGGTCGGTCTTTGGTTGTCAGAATCTTGGTGACTATTATGATCTGTATCTGCGTACAGATGTGTTGCTGCTAGCGGATGCCTTTGAAACGTTTCGTGAGCCATGCGCGTGTACAAACTTGATCCTGCGCATTACTTTCATCATCGAGAATGACTTAGGATGCGTGACTCGAAAACCAAGATGGAGTACAACTATTCACTGATATTGATCAACATTTGTTTATTGAACGCGGTATTCAATATCAAGTCATCGCTTTGCTCGCGCGAACAATCCGCTCGTGGATGGATATGACCCTGCCCTCCAAAACAGTTACATCATGCATCTTTACACAAACAATCTGTATGCATTGGCGGTGATGCAACCAATGCCTGTAGGCGAGTTTGATCCGGACTCGATAAGTCTTACGGACGAACACATGCGGTAGTACGACAGCAACAGTGCTTATGGATACTTCTTTGAAGTCGACCTGGAATATCTGGATGAGCTTCAGCACCCGCACAATGATTATCCACTAGCACAAGAAGCGCAGTCGGTGCCCCGCGAATGGTTGTCATCGTACCAGTGTGGGATCGTCGACGAATCCGGGCGTAAGTTTACCGGATGGATTAAGCTGGTTCCGAATCTGCGTGCAAAGAACAATTATGCTGTTTATATACGAAACCTACAGCTGTATCTACGATTGAGAATACGTGTGCTGCGAGTCCACCGTGTACTCCGATTACGCCAACGTGGGTGGATGGCTCCTAACATTCAGATGAATACGGATCTGCGAACGGTTGCCATGAATGAGTTTGAGAAAAACTTCTTTAAACACGTGAACAATGCCGTATTCGGTAAGACGATGGAGAATTTGCGAATGCGAATTCGAGTTGACCTTGTTCGTGAAAGCGAAGAGAAGAAACTGTGCAGACTCATTGCCGACCAAGCGTTTGAGTCGCGCAAGATATTTGACGGCGGACTCGTTGCCGTTCACAGTAAAAATCAAAGTTGAAATCGACGAAGCCTATTTATGTTGGAGCGTCAGTGCTAGATCTTTCCAAGCTGCTCAAGTACGAGTTTTATTATAACAAGATCAAGCCGCGGTACGGTGACAACATGAAAATGATGCACACAGACACGGAATCGTTGCTGATGCATATTACTATCAATGATGTCTATGCGGACTTGTGGGAGACATTGCTCGTAAACGAATTCAACACCAGTGAGTACCCGAAGGACCATCCATTGTTTAGTAACACCAACAAGAAAGTTGTGGGCAAATTGAAAGACGAGTTCTCAGGCAGGCCCATGGAGGAATATGTGGGACTGCGACCTAAAAGTACTCGATCGTGGTCGGAACGCAGAGTGGCAAAAGCATCAAGAAAGCGAAAGGAGTCCCACGCTTGGTTGTGCAAAAGGATCTCAAGCACAGCATGTATATGGAATGCCTTCGACAACGACGTGAATTCATGCATGCGGCAAATCTAATTAGGGCGAAGAAACATCGAATGTGTGTGTATCGTTTCACCAATGTAAGTTTATCCCCGTTGGATACCAAGCGATGGATTTTTCCTGATGGAATCACTATTTACGCGTACGGGCACACACAGATCCCAAAATAGATCTTGGTGGTAACTGTGTATTCGCGGGATCTATTTGTTTTTCCTCTCGCACGAATACTATACTCGGTGGTTGGACCGCAGAGCGGTCTCCAGCTTGTTTTTCTGCGAGAACCAAAGGTTCCAGCGCCAGATGGTAGTGCGTTGGCGTTGGTTGCCCTGAAATATAAATTTGGTCTGAGATTGTAAACATATCAAGTGACCATATAGGGTCAGTGGCACGACGTTGTCCGCCTTCTAACATTGCACTCTAAGTGGCGCGCTAGCGACCGCAAAGTGCAACCTTGGCCTTCATACCTTCTTTAATGATCCATCTGGCAATTCTTTCTCCAAGTGTAGGATTAATCGCATTCAAGTCATGGATGAGAGCCACGTTGGTGCGTTGACGCACACGTCTATCATTTGATGCTTTATAAGCAAGATCATGTCGGTAACATGCAGCATCGACGCGGTTGACAGGTTCTTCTCTGGGATTTTGGCCGGTTATCATGCAGTCGTATGTCTAGCCGTATTCCAGGCACGCAGTAATTACATCCAGGGATATGTTTTTCGCCAGGATATTTACTTCACGGTTGACCAGGTATTTTGTTAGCGCGGTAGCTATATCACCGCCAAGATTTTTTAAAACCTGGAAGGTTTCACGAACGTAAATTACTTTGCTCCACATCGGACGCAAGTTGCATCGATTGCGGCTCTATCATTACTTCTTACAACCCGAGTTGGATTTGCAGTACGTGTTTTCATGAGGCATCGCACACAATATGAAGGCATGATGATAAGTTATACTACAATTGACATTCAACACGGCATCACGAAACAGAAAAATCAAAGATTTTTCGGTCATTGACTTCTTTGCATCAAAACATGGTGATATGTTTCCAAACTTGGTTCACGAGTTAAGTATTGGCTCAGCCGGATGCGGAAAAACTCAACTGTTGCTGAATCTGATCATGAGATGGTTAACGTGGGATAGGCTGTGCGTGATTGCTCCATCGGCGGACGATCAACCGTGTTATGGCGTATTCAGACATTTTACGGAAGAGCTTACGTTGTCAAAGACATCTTCGTCGTCTATCATTGAGTTCTTTTCCACGATTGATGACGTACCTGCGATTGATGACCTTGATATGGAGCATATGACAATGTCATGCTCGACCGGCAAGATTATCCCACGAGAATATTTTCCCGAGGCCGGCGCAAAAACACAGACATGATCTATGTAACAAAGCTGCCCACGAACACCTGGAACTTCTCCACAATTATATAAATGTTCATGAATGTGTCAAAGATATGTTACAGTCGCGACAGACTGCACAAGAAGACCTCACAGTGGGCTTCGAGCAAACGTTTGCTCTGCTGATTAAGCCCGCGCGCGAAATGGCGGAGGAGGTAAAGAAAGTCGCGAAAACCACTACCGAGATGCTGGGAACAGAAAAACTTGACTTCAAAAACAATCATGTTGCACGTGCATATCACAAACTGTGGTCGTACATGGGCCGAGACCAAAATGTTGACACGGGTTTGCAGATTTCCCAGAAAGAATTCACTACACTGTACCAGATTTATTACTTTACATTGGAACACCTGGACCTGGTTAAGCGGTCTGTGTTCGACATGCACTTTCATGCACGTATAACTCAGCACCCAATCCCCAGTTATAGATGCATTGCCGTGATCCTTTGTGATAAGATGCTGTTGTTGGAGGGCGCAGGTGGCCGGATGAGGGTCAATGACGCGCCTGTGGAAAACACAGTTGTTTTCTCAAACTTATAATTGTTTTCACAAACTGGTAATTGAACAGCATGATTAAGAAAAATGTCATATCACGAAGTTAAGGTTAGTCTTAGTAAAAACCAGCTTGCAAAAATAAAAAGTACTATAGAAAAAAAAAAACGTTTGCGGGCTCACATTGAGGCTTTCTCCAGAAAAGTTAACTGGAAATGTCCCCTTGTAGCTAAATCAAACACAACTTAACAATGTTCAGGAGAATAAACAAAAAACACCTAAGTAACATAAACTTATCGAAGTCGGAGGTGGTGTAAATACAAAAAAAATGGTGGAATATTTCCATATCTTTCGGCGATTCCAGCACTGTTAGCGACTGAGGCTCCCGCGGTTGCAAAAGCGGCCTCATTAGGAGCTCTGAGAAAGGCAGTGGGATGCCGCATAGCATCTCGTAAGCGAATAGAAAAACGACAAGGTCTTCGACTACCCGGGACAACTCACAAATACGCTCAGGCAAAGATCTTTGGTTTTGGCCTCGCCGTTAACAGTTATGAAAGCGAGTCCATTGACTAAATTTGATTTACTCACGATAAAAAGTCACTCAAGCATTTCTGATATGTCTATATGCGGGATTGACTTGCGGCAATGATTCCCCGCGCGTTGGAAACCGGCATCGTCAACCTGGATTTGACAACAGGACCTGGAACTCATTGGATTGCATACGTGTACACCCCGACATATTTTGTATTTTGACTCGTAAACGCTTGCACCACCACGTGAAATTGTTGATTATATACATGGTGGCTTTGCCAGCGCTGGAAGTAAAGTTTCTGAACAACCACTGTTTAATTCAACGTTACCGTTGCAAACTCGGATGGACGGTCCAATATGTGCACATCTTGTTGTTAAAGCACTGCATGCGCTCGCGGGAAGCGAAGTCGCTCACCGACACCGTAAGCATTGTTTGATTTTACATTGTCACTTAGAAACTACGTTTGATAGTATACAAAATGCCTATTAACATTTACGGACGTGACTCAACCCGACGTGGCGCCGATGTGGATCTGACAAGGTTTGCCACAAAAGCTGATTTGATTGAGTTTACCAGCCGGGGTTGTTGTTAACGTCGACCCGAGCGAGCTTATGATTTTTCAAGACCAAACACGAAAACTTAAAACTTCCAACATGGACATCAATGGTATTCTTATAAAGTCGCGAGGCGCCGTCGCGAAGAACCTGGCTAAAATCACTGAAAATGAGGGAATCAGAGACTCTGGCGTGTCGGTTGCCTATTTTTTTTTTTTAATGAAGCTGATGTTGCAACGAAACAGTACGTTGATGTAAAGATCGCACAGCTGATCTCGTCACCACGCGTAGTAACTTCATGGAACCAAATTCAATGAATATTAACCAAAGAAGGAGAGGAAAAGACTAACTTATTAACGTTAGCAAATGGTAGACTTGTTTTCCATCCTCTTGAAAATGGTTTTGATAAACCCAAACCTCAAAACTTAAACGTTTATCTTAACCGGAATTAAAGGCTGTTGGGGCAGAATGACGATGTTGATAAATGATAAGGGGCATCTTGGTTTTTTGTCACCAATCTCACGTATTGACAGACCGGACACTGTTGCTGCAGAACTTTTCTCATATACAGTACCAGTATCATTAGTCAATGGAGATGAAATTCAGTTTGAACGGGTACCTGACCATCTTTGATGTTTCTGTTTAAGATTTATCATTACATATACGTAGTGGATTCTGAACAGCCACGCGATGATGATGTTGTCTAATTTACAGATGAGGTGTTGGATCGGCTGGCAGGGGATGCTAATATCAATGGTGATTATGTGCCGCTTGTTGACTAATATCTGCCTGCAAACGGCGTGACCAGACCCTCATATACGCTCAAATATAATTTTGCTAAAAGTCAAATAAAAATCGACCATTGAAACCACCCTGGTGTGTCCATAGCAACTCTAAGCGAGCTTGAAATAATTGCATTAGCACACGAAAACACCCGGTCAGAGACTACACTGCCAGGAGTTAAAACATCCAGGGCTGGCTTTTGTAACGATGAAGTAATATTCACCGACAAATCCAGGCCAGTTACATTCCCCGTCGATTATGTTAAACCAGCATTGACTCAACTAAAAAGAGAAAAAAAACTCGACTGTTATTCAACAAGGATGCACTTGTCCAAGTAACAGTTCTTGGGCAAAGACGAGAACGATTGTTTCAGACACCAATCAATGGCGCTATTAACATGGATCTACATGAACATGGTGCCAGGCCCCCAGAACGAACAATTGCCGGAGATTTAAATATTCCCGATACAAATATTATCTCTGATTACATGGCAGTTGTGCCAGTAAAAAAAGAGTAATTGCTGTGTGTTGCACCCGAACCAGGCCAGCTTGTTGAGCAATTATGCTATACGATCACATTACTAATATAAGAGCTGTGATGGACCCTCAAAGCTACCGACGCGAGAAAACAATCAAAGCGGAACAACAGCTGCGAGATGAAATCACTCAGAAAACTGTTTTACTTGTAAAATGCAAACTCTCGCGTGTTTTGTCGTAGATGCTGGTTATGGGCTTACCGCGGCAGTAACTGTTGGCTTGGCTTAGCGGGAATTGCGATCAAGACAACCATTATAGGTGCACCAATCGGAATTGTTGTCGGAGCCGTATCGATAGTTACTGGTGTAGCGCCTGGTACCGGAAAAATAATTTTATTGCGGCTGCATTCATGAATACGTGTTTATTCGGAAATTCTCGCAGCCGCCCAAAGTAGTCTCAGCACAATTGCCAAAATGTACTTGATGGCCATCGAAGATAAAACAATAACCCCATGGCAGAGTTCCAAATGGCGCTGGCTGAAATGGAAAACCACCGACGACTCCATGCACAGATACGGAACCGGAGCGACAGCGACCTAAAACAGGCAGTACCAATCGAGTAAACCTATCTCTGGAATTAGTATCATAATGGGCGTGTAAGTAGTATCATAATGAACGTGTACGAGACCACGCTTACCTTTCACGGCTCCCCAATCCCTGAACTTACAACGCAGACCTGACAAGCGAAGCTCCCACGTGGATGCACGCGTGTGCAAAAATTCTCAGTGGGAAACAGTTATCAAGAATCTAAAAGGGATTTCGGCACGGGAAAAACAAACTTGGCCAAAATAACCTCAAACGTCCATTATGCACTTAGGGTGCTACTTCTACAGATTTCGTTGGCATGGTGAATACAAGAACTTGACAAAAATTCATAAATTCGGGGCAAAAAACTCCACAAAAATCCTTAAAATTAAACTCTTTGCATTCTCTGCCCGAAATATCATTTTGTAGACTTACTTTAGAGCACTTTTTTTCAAAGAACCGTTACATGCTACGGAAAATTATGTAATTTACAAAGCGTAAGGCCAATTATTTCAGCTTTTTCAAAAGTCAGAATTTTCTCGCTATTTTTGCAGACGATACGAAGAAAAATCCAATGGACAGAAATTTCACAAATGACTAGAAATCCACAAAATTACCAATATGGCTACAACTGCACAAAAGCAATACAAAAATCAGCGCATTGTCGAGAAATCCACACCTGTGGTCTTCCTGTCTTATCAATTTCTTTTAATTGCCCATAGTATTCCTCGACTGCTGATAAAAGAATATATTTGTTTTTAAAAATCTTTGTGGTAGTCATAAATAAATAGATATTTACATTTACAGAAATATTCTTATGATCCCCATTTACAGATGGCTTTGGTACGATCATTTATGCACATCGATCTATATTAAATGATGTAAAATTGTACTCAGTTGAGTTCAACACTTTGTATTGAACACATTGCAAAACAAACTTTCAAATTCAACTTAAAGAAAGGGAAAGAAATGACAGCAGAAAGCGCCAATCGATGTTAAACGCATGATACTGCATTTCACCTACAGAAGAATTCAGATCTGTATGTGCTTTAAAAAAATAATGATTGTTCCCATGGACTAAACTCAAGTGCGCATAATACAGAACAGGCCAGACACTTTATATTCAGACTTAAACTATACAGTTTTGCATCCATCAGTATGAATAAAAATATGAAACAAATACAAATATATATGCACCATATACAAATATATAGCACGTGATGTCTGATACGTCTAAATACAAAGCAACATAATCGAGCATAGAATGTATATATGAGGTCTCCTATGCTATGTTCAATATATGAAATATTATGTGAGGTTGAACTGAACAAAAACTGAGAGTAGATTATTTTAATGAATTTGCAATATGACAGATTTCAGATATATAGAAACTATAATAGCGCCTTTCTTAAGTCGAATGCTTCATAGAGGTAATTTACCAGTTTAAACATAATATTTCATTGTTTAATTTGGATGAGTTCTATAATTTTAAAACAGGAGGTCATGCGCAAAATAATAACAACGTATATATTTCCTACGAAGATGGTGGTATACAGGACAAAATAATGCAAACTGATACTCATCTTCTAAATCATGAGCGTTACAAACATTACTATAGCGGTGCCCTCGTTTGATTATATTTTGAGCATAACGGCTAGTTTCAGTCCACAATTGGTGCGATGATAATCTTAATTTAGCAAAAGTAATTCTAAGTTTAAAATGCAAAATGTTCACATAATCTTCAAATTCGAATAATTGTTTAAAATATTTATATGAACATAAAGCACGACTATTCTGAATATCATTAATCCATTTTTTGAATGAATACATCTAAAACTCTTTGCTTACATGTTAAATGAAAATTCTTCGCATCAACAACAGACGGGTCATTCCAAACATATGAAAAGCGTATTTGTCTAACACGGCTTTAAAATAACTAGCCCAAACTGTACAACCGTTGCTGCATTCTCTTAATAATCCGTTGCATAAATATTTAACAATAATTTTACCAGTATTTACAACTGAACCCCAATACTTAATAATTCCTACATATCATGATACATACAGAGGGAATCTTCCTAATTCACCATATATTCCAATATTGCATATGGAAGACTTAACACGTAACAGGTTTTTTTAAAAATTTCAAATGTACATGTTCAATCTCTTTTGACTTTGAGAAAAACTCAAATTTCACATGCGTAACTTAAAACAGACCCAACAAATGCGTCAAACAGTTGACACACATTTTGGATTCAAATCATATTTGTGTGTATTGACAATCAAGGTACTGAGTGCTTTAAGACCTTTACCGGCTAATGCTTCTTGATTTAACGAAAGGTTACCAGTATAATCACGCACATTACCTAAATAGTTAAATTCATTAACAACTTTTAGGTGTTTACCATTATAGGTCCATTTCTCAGCAGCTTGGACAGGTCCACGTTTTCTGAACACCATTATTTGGGTTTTCTCAGTATTAACTTCTAATAGTATACAAACAAAGATATAAAATGACTATATCTAATTACCAAGAAAGGCTAAACTATATACATAAAAATATTGTTACTTTTATGGACATTAATGAAACAATAGGTTTTTTTCCCAGGTTTACCTAACACAAATTTACCATTGAAGTTCCAGACTTCCTACTGAATTGCAAAATATCTTAGTCCATTTAAGACTTGTTTTCAACTAGAAATGTAGAATGTTCAAGCGAATTTGTATCGGACTATTAATATCATTCTACTTTTTAACTTGTTTTCATATATGTATGTGAGAGGCATCTTTAAAGATTGTAAATATTCTGCAACCAAAGGTGTTGGTCCTAGGAGCATGAATAAGACTATTCTTATCTCGATTTATGAGTGGGAATTCGGATATTGTTTATATGTACAGAAGGTTTGAAACGAGAAATGGTCCCTCTTTATTCCACTTTAATTTTCTGCAAAGTTACTCTATATGATGAGGAAATGTATGTGATAATTTGGTTCCCATCGCGGACTAAGGAACCAATCCGTATTCATCATACAGTAGCAGCAAGCTTTGGCTTCTATGAAGTAGTATGCATTGTAACAGCTGCATGAGATTCGTGCGTTCAGACTGCAGACTGAATTCCAAATATCTTGGTCAAACGATTAAGTATGGCACTAACATCCAGAATTATATGCATGTCGTGGTTTATAACGCGGATGTATCCCTTAAATAATAGAAATATGGGTATCATAGATTGAATGCAGCATTGATGACTGGAGAAAAACATAATGAAATCTTGCTCCTTTAGTAACGAATGTCTTGTCATATTATCATGCTTTGAAGGGATCTGCGATTAAAACTTATGAAACACACATGGTTTTGTTCTAGGCATGGGTGTTCTTCTACTTGGTGTAGCACAAAAGAGTCGAGTAACATTATATTCTTCTCAAATTATTTTTGCACTTCTAATCAAGAGATGAACCCTAGGAGTAATTTTTGGGATAGCAACTGAACAGTGAGAAAATTTAACTAAGAAGATAATATAGGAATGTCTGTTGGTTCCTGGCGCGGATGATGTGAGCGATGATTTAAATTCCCTTTTACCACTTGCTATCGGCACCAAATATAGAAAGAAGGCGTGAATTCTATGGGACTATTAATTTCTTCCTATTTTGTAACCTGTTCTTACACGTGCATGTGAGAGAGTTCTATAAAATTTGCAACCACAGGTGTTGGTCTCAGATGCGGAGGTTGTGAATAAAAAGACGTAATATCATCAATTCTTAAGGCCAGTTAAGAGGTGGAAATAGGTTTCTATCAACGTCTACGAAAGACTGGAAATGATACATGGTAGCTCATCAATACATTTCAATTTTGTTTAACCAAATTTACTAAATAAATTGAGGAAACGTATGTGATGATTTGGTTTCCAGTGCGAATGTATCTTAATAAGTTAGTGGGGGGTGCGAGAGAGAGAGAGAGAGAGAGAGAGAGAGAGAGAGAGAGAGAGAGAGAGAGAGAGAGAGAGAGAGAGAGAGAGAGAGAGAGGCACGGTTGTTAGGGCTTTCACAGAGTTACTGTTTATAAAATATTGGAATAGTCCGCCGTTTGTTTTAAGAAGATGCAGTCTATTCTACCTAGAAAGTCTTATAATTTCATGTCTATGTTTTCATTTTAATTTTTGTATTGGTATATTGTTCTAATTATTAGAACCCTTATGCCTAACATAATGAATTGTGCTTATTTTACTTTACTAGCCCCTACCTTCCAAACCATAAAGTAAAAAAGAAATTAGCTTTGGCAATAACATTGCAGTGACACACAGGTATACGAATTTCGTGGTTCTCAGTGCGGATGCATCTCTTGAAACATGCAAGTATATGTATCTTTCATGGAACAAGATCTTGTGCTGGTATAATACACAAATACAGATGTTAAATAATTATACCTAAAGACTAAGAGAAGCTAAATGATATACATGAAGATATTTGTACGTCTATCGACATTAATGAAACCCAAGATTTATTACTAAGGTGTTTACCAACATAAATCTAGCATTTGGTTCACAGATCGGATGTAGGGATCCAATTGGTAATTCATAACTCAGTAGCTGCAATCTTTGGTTTGTATGAAGCAGCATGAATTATAATAGCTGTATGATATTCGTGCATTGAGAATGCCGACTGAATTCCAAATAATTTAGTAAAGATATTAGGTATGGCAAGATAATATATCAGCGTTGTTTGGATCCTAGCAAGGTGTCAATGCCCGTTTACCTCTTGCTGTCGGCACGAAATGTAGACAGAAACATGAATTTGTGGGAGGAATGATTTCTTTCTACTTTTTATCTTGTTTTCCCACATGTATATGAGAGGAATCTATAAATTGTGAAGGTACTGGTTCCAGGTGCGGATGTTGTGAAGAAAGCTGCAATTGCATCTATTCTTACAACGAATCCGGGACTTAGAGCTGTATGTATAAGTCCCTGATCGAGTTAAGAGTAAGATACTAGTTTTTGTCTGCATCTGTGGCAGATATGAAAAGACAAATATTTGCTGTTAATTATACTTTAGGTTTTGTGAAACAAAGTTACTAGATATGATGCGAAATTGTATGTGAGGTTATCGTTCCCAGCTTAATGGGTTAGAGCTGAAAGAGAGAGATAGGTTGAGTGCGATGCACGCGTGTTTTTCACATAACTGTCTTCGCTTCAGCCATGAGAAGACAATATTTTTAGTTTAAATCCCATTCGTCTCTTCGCATAGAAACTGTAGTATTACCATTTGTTTGGCGAGACCAAGGTAATACAGTTACTAGTTGTTACTTAAAACTCCGTACCAATGGACAATAAAGGGAAATGACTCTTGACGTTTTCCGAGTGGTGATGTTAGCAGTGATTCTCGCTATAGATTTCAGGTTCTTGTTACAGATGTGCACTGCATAACACTGTTAACGCATTTAGATCAATCAACTTCGCAATTTCAATTTCATTATTTTCGAAATAATATATATTTCAGACATTTTTATTGTTACTGGATATTAAAAATGTATACTCTATTGCATCATGGGCCCGATGTAATTTCCTTTGATGACGAGACAGCGTTAAATAACTTAGTTCGAAATAATTTTGGAGGTGGAGATTAAACACCGTACTCTGATTTCATTATTGAAAAGCAAAAACCCCAATCCTAATATCACCATTGTAATAATTTATTAAAACGAATAAATTTAGGCATTGAGAGAGAGAGAGAGAGAGAGAGAGAGAGAGGTGCATTAAATAATAAAAGACAATGATAAGAAACTCTTCGACAAATTCGGTATTATTTCACATACATTGTATCTTTTAAACTTTTAGCAGCAATTTGAAACTAATAGTGTTGGAATAAACTGACTATCCTGGTGGGTAATCTATTGCAGATTTAAAATATACAACAAGTTCATATGACAATTAACATTCTCTGGCATTACTAAGCAGATTGGTACACATATCTCGAACTTAATTGATTGTCAAGATTAAATAGGCATATACACTTGTTGTGTATTTTAAATCTGTAATTTCTTATCCATCAGGATATATAGTTCATATGACAATTAACATTCTATGGCATTACTAAGCAGATTGGTACACATATCTCGAACTTAATTGATTGTCAAGATTAAATAGGCATATACACTTGTTGTGTATTTTAAATCTGTAATTTCTTATCCATCAGGATATATAGTTTATTCCAACATTATTTTCGTCATACATTATAGAGCCGACGGAATCTTTTATTAGTTTTGTCCCTAATATAATGATCCTTAATTACTAGATAGACCTCCATTTATCTTTTATTAAATATCTCAGCAAAGCCCTGTGTACTATCGAAGTCCAGAAAGTAGATATTGTCTTTTCCCATCTGTCTTAAAATATTTGGAAATCTATCCATTAATCTAGAAAGGTGTTTTCAGCTAATTCTACCTGATATGATGCTATAACAATATCTTCTGGATTGATAAAACTATTGCCTAATCATTTTCTAACCATCTTCCTTCCATAGCAGTCTTGTCCAACATAAAGTATTTTTAAAAAATTTAACACCGTGTCTCTGTAACCTAAATTTGGAAAAATATCTTCGCATTATAAAGTTTATTCCATCATAATGCGGTGTATTAACTAATACTGAATGTTTATACTGTACGTTCATTTCTATTAAATAGTTTAAACAGCATTACGTTACCGCAAACTGGTTAGTTCGTTGGAATGATCTTCATACTTCTAAGTCCTTATTATCGTCTATATTATGTTAGCAAGTGTCTTATGTATGCATTCTCTAGTAAGAACCATACGCCAAAGCTTGTTGCTGTGGACTTAAATTTGCTTAGTTTTTCTCTTAGACAGAACTCACTGCTTTATCGCTCTCCATTTATTAGGGAAAAAAATCTTTTTAAATAATTTTTTTTAATTTCGCAGAACATTGGGGTTATTTTTGGTACAGAGTATATTGTTTTTGTTCTGTTACTATGCTAAAAATAAGATAATTATTTATATAAAGTAACCAAAGAAAGTTTTAAAAATGTCCTTAAAAAAATGGGTTTGATGAAACGCAGTTCGACACAGGGAGGGTGTGGGGGTAAAACGTTTTGCACGAAGGCCAGTGGCAGAGGGTGAAGGTCAGTGGTCGAGGACTTTTCATAAAACTTTGAATGCCAGTAAGCTATGGTTTTCCATAACAATTTGGAAGATAGGAAGGGGGTGGTCTAGAGTTTTTCAAAATACAAAATGATGAATGGTCGCAAGTCAGTTGCAAAACTTTGAAAACCGACTTAAAGTGGATGAAAGCTGCTTAACTGGTTTAAAGTGGACAGAACAGGTTAAGTGGCCCAGGACGCATATTTAACTACTTACATCTCGATAAGTGGATAAAATGAGAGAGGCAGCCCATATTTAGCGCCAAAAGGTCAGCTGATTGGTATATTGCTTTGCACTATGACATTTGTTGACATAAACAAAAGGGAATGGACGAGTTTAAAAATGTAACTGACCTATAATACCAGCCATATAGAGAACGGCACACACATTATCCTTTTTTATCCGATTCGTAGGTCACTCCATCTCGCAGGGTTAAAATGGATAATGCTTGTGCTCCATTCTCTAGATATAATTTATGTTCAGTAAGTTATTCACAATGTGCATGTTAAAATAAGACTTTTTTAAGTGTTGGATATTTTTCCACAGTATCCCACAATGCTATGTTTGTTGGAAATTCTGTCTTCTTTTCGTGTGTTTTTAAAAAAGTGTAAAAACGTGGAATTTTTTTGTATTGGACTCGCTCTTCCACACACCTTCGGAGAGGCAACCTCTCCTGTATGTTGTTTAAACTGTAAGCTTTCATGTATCTTCTTTCTTATTTTTAGGCCTAGAGTCAACAATTTGAGAGAGGGGATTACACTATTTGAGTCATAATAATGCACTAGATAACGATAAATGTTGAAAACGTTTCTTTGTCTCCTCTGAGTTAGTTTTTATCCATGATCATGATGACGGTAAACGTATCAATTCAAATATACAAATGTATAGGGGTAGTCATTTAATTCTAAGTACAGTAAGCATTTCAGCGTACACTTTATAGGAAATACGTAACAAGAACATTGACATTTTATTAACATTTATGGCCTTTCACGGCAGTTTGTACAATATTTGTATTCTTTGTTTTATTAGGATTAGTAGTCATTAATGGATCGTTTCATAGATTAATGCTTCATTCCCAAAATTATCTGATTATCTGACTCATTTTCGACTCGTATTTTGTTATGAAATTGTCTGTCTGGTCATAAATAAATCTATAAGACCAATATTTGAGTGAAGCCTCTTTCATCAAATATAATTCATCTTGGTCTGCACACAAGGACTCATCAGATACATCCTTGAAGATAATTATTTTCGCCCTATTTTCCGTTATATCTCCCTACAAACAAAGTATTTGTGAAGTAATGGGAAAGAACTCAAGCATGGTTGTCACATTATTTTTGCTGTCGGAAGACTTGCATTATTTGTTTTTCTGCATTCCAAGCTTCCGCCTGAAATGAAAAAAAAAATGCTACTAACAAGGTCAAATCACAGAGCATTGCCTTGAATTTACAAATTGTTAGAGCCTAATGTCCAATCATTTCTTTCTCTTTTAACTTTAGCTAAGGATCTTGGGGGGAAAAAAAGAAAAGAATAAAGCTAAGGTGGGCGTGAGTGGGGAGAGGATCTATCACTGGGATATATAGGGCTTTAGAGTCAGAGAGTCGCAATGGGGAAAATTATTCTACACTTATAACCTTTCCATACAAAACTATTAAGTGGCTATAATACCAGTCATGTACAAGGAGAATATATTTTTCTATATGTTTATGTATTTATAGTGTATTTAGTTTATTATTAATAAAACTTCTTCCTTCATTTCATTCTATCAAACAATCCACCAGTCAATCATTAGTTAATTCATTCACTCATTCGTCCATTCGTTCATATATTTATTCATGCATTAATGACAGTAAAGCTATATTATCACAATATCAAATATATATATAACGGCTGAATGGAGCTATGTCGAAGACGGTGCAAGGGAGCTAACTCAAAACTGACATATGTCTTAGAAGGATTTTTGCCCTAAATTGTTACAGCGGAGGCGAATTTTTCTCTTTGTATAACACAAGCGTCCTCCCCTTGTGCCTCACATAGAGTAACTTTAGTGCATACTAAGAAGAAGAAAAAGAAGATGAAGAAGAAACTCTATTAATGATAATCAAAAGTTTATGGATCTATCTTTAGCCCGAGAAATATGCTCGTGCCATGAAAAGAGTATGTATAACTCATTCATCGTTGTATTCATTCTGTAGGTGATTCAAATTGATTTCAGTAGGGTACTCAGCTTAATGGGTGATATGTGATAATACAATTAAACATTAAATAGCAGTTTCAAAATTTGTGTTAAATATCCTGAGACAGACTTCTTCGGAAGCTTGTTTTGCGCACTTTTTTTTTTTTAAAATTTAGTCTCAGCAAACATTGAAGTGACATATCTAGTCTTATTCAAAAATAGTCAATGGAAATTAAATAAGAACAAATAGTTTGATTAAAAACTTGCAATAAAGTTGTGAAGAATGTAAAAGAAGTTACAAAATGTTCATAACTTAGGCAGTTTTGTGCATGCATCTGCTATATATAATAGAACAAATAAAAAACATGTTTTAAAAGAAATATTCCACCAAATCGTTCTTTTTTTTATCACTGTCATGTATGAGTAATATAGGATCTGTATCTTCTAGCTCACAACAACATACACACAAACAACATTCCCACAAACAACATACCGACAAACAACATACACACAAACAACATACCCACAAACAATATACCCACAAACAACATACAAACAATATACCCACAAACAACATACCCACAAACAACATACACACAAACAACATACCCACAAACAACATACATACAAACAACATACACACAAACAACATACACACAAACAGCCTTGTTTTCATTTTTGAACTGACACCCAAGCGAACGAAGCGCTCAAATTCCCATACTTTATTAGACACAACCCATAAGGCCACTGAAAGATTATCGATTGAAAATTATCGATAGACGTAGACGTTAACAGAAACATCAAAACTCTGAAAGGTACCATTATAATAATAATAATAAAAATAATAATAATAATAATAATATTTTCTGAAGATAATACATTTGGTTCTGAATCAATCAACCAATCTTACATGTAGTACTCATTAATAGAATAATAAAACTATAAAATACAACGTATATGTGCAAATATAACTCTGCTTACTACAGTGTCTGACATGTAATTATAAAAGATACATACATACATACATACATACATACATACATACATACATACATACATACATACATACATACATACATACATACATACATACATACATACATACATACATACATACATAGCATTAAAACATATAAATTGAAACATACATAAGATATACGGGTATATTTGGGAGATAGGAAGGTGGTGGGGATATCCAAGGTAGGTATCTCAATTTGGTTTGAGATTCGGCATAATCAAAAAAAAAAAAAAAAAGAAAGAAATTTGTAAAGCGCGTTTTTACAAGAATAGAGTGTTTGTGTTTGTTCAATATCATTCGGAATGTTATTCCACAACACTGCTGCAGAATATGTATAAGATGTTAAGTACAGAGTAGTTTTAAATTTAAGCAAAAGAAGATTCGAGTACGAAATAGACCGCAGACTGTTTGATTGGATTTTGGAAGCTGGAGTTAGGAGATCATTGATATCTTGTATAGTCATGTTATGAAAAGATTTATATGCCAAATAGCTTTAAAGTACTTTACTCTATAATTAAAAGGTGACCAATGTAAATTAACGAATAAATGAGAGGATGGACAGTCTCTTGTAATAATTCAAGCGGCATGTTTTTGAAGTTTAATTAACTGATTAAGATTAGTAGCATTGCAATTCCTCCGTACGGTGCAACCATAATCAAACAAAGGCAATATATATCCATTATAAAACATTTTTAGCATATATTCTGGTACATACGAAGACAGTCTGTTCAATAAGACTATCGATATAATTTGTCCGCTTGTCTGTCTCATAATAAATAAACCTGAAAATGATCGCTGCAAGATGAAAGCTGGACTCTGGACGCTGAAAGATGATTCTAATCTATAAACATTAAACATTAACATACTAAATGATTATTGCTGAAAGATGATAGCTAGACGACGAAATCGTAACATCACTATTTTCATTCCCGTAACTCTTTAATTCCAATACTCCTACGGTTTTAACCTCCTATGCTACAACTATAACAAATGAATTAAGCATATGGTATTTTATATAATATATATGCGGAATAAATGAATTAAGCATATGGTATTTTATATAATATATATGCGGAATAAATGAATTAAGCATATGACATTTGATATAATATATATGCGGAATAAATGAATTAAGCATATGACATTTGATATAATATATATGCGGAATAAATGAATTAAGCATATGGTATTTTATATAATATATATGCGGAATAAATGAATTAAGCATATGACATTTGATATAATATATATGCGGAATAAATGAATTAAGCATATGACATTTGATATAATATATATGCGGAATAAATGAATTAAGCATATGGTATTTTATATAATATATATGCGGAATAAATGAATTAAGCATATGGTATTTTATATAATATATATGCGGAATAAATGAATTAAGCATATGGTATTTTATATAATATATATGCGGAATAAATGAATTAAGCATATGACATTTGATATAATATATATGCGGAATAAATGAATTAAGCATATGACATTTGATATAATATATATGCGGAATAAATGAATTAAGCATATGGTATTTTATATAATATATATGCGGAATAAATGAATTAAGCATATGGTATTTTATATAATATATATGCGGAATAAATGAATTAAGCATATGGTATTTTATATAATATATATGCGGAATAAATGAATTAAGCATATGGTATTTTATATAATATATATGCGGAATAAATGAATTAAGCATATGACATTTGATATAATATATATGCGGAATAAATGAATTAAGCATATGACATTTGATATAATATATATGCGGAATAAATGAATTAAGCATATGACATTTGATATAATATATATGCGGAATAAATGAATTAAGCATATGACATTTGATGTCATATATATGTGGAATAAATGAATTAAGCATATGACATTTGATGTCATATATATGCGGAATAAATGAATTAAGCATATGACATTTGATGTCATATATATGCGGAATAAATGAATTAAGCATATGACATTTGATGTCATATATATGCGGAATAAATGAATTAAGCATATGGCATTTGATATAATATATATGCGGAATAAATGAATTAAGCATATGACATTTGATGTCATATATATGCGGAATAAATGAATTAAGCATATGGCATTTGATATAATATATATGCGGAATAAATGAATTAAGCATATGTCATTTGATATAATATATTCAGAACACATGAATTAAGCATATGGCACTTGATATCATATTTTCGGAACACGTGAATTAAGCATATGGCATTTGATATCATATTTTCGGAATAAATGCATTAAGCATATGGCATTTGATATCATATATTTTCAGAACAAATGAATTAAGCATATGGCATTTGATATCATATATTTGGAACACATGAATTGAGCATATGGCATTTGATATAACATATTCGGAATAAATGCATTAAGCATATGACATTTGATATCATATATTCAGAGCACATGAATTAAGCATATGGCATTTGATATCATATATTCCGAACACATGAATTAAGCATATGGCATTTGATATCATATATTCGGAACTAATGCATTGATCATATGGCATTTGATATCATATATTCGGAGCACATGAATTAAGCATATGGCATTTGATATCATATTTTCGGAATAAATCAATTAAGTATATGGCATTTTATATGATATATTCGGAATAAATGTATTAAGCATATTTCATTTTATATCATATATTCGGAATAAACAAACAAGTAGTAATTGTGCAGGTATACACGCTTCCTTTGTATAAACTCTTTGTTAGCTGTCATTCAACATAGGGCTTTAAATACAGTTTTGGATATTAACAATGGACTAATTCACGTTCACATGTTCGAATATTGACATGCTGAGATGTTGAGGCAAATAAATTTCGCTAAATGAAGTCTTAAATGATATAACTTATACGAAAACAGCAACATTCCATATCGTATTGATATTTCACATTCCATATCGTATTGATATTTCACATTCCATATCGTATTGATATTTCACATTCCATATCGTATTGATATTTCAAGGTCGATGACCGTAACTTTTGGCACTCTTTCTAGTGATTTCATTGATAAAATATGCGAACTAACCTATCAGTGCAGTAAACAGTGAACAGTGTAAAATTTGAGTTATCTAGAGAGAAATCAAAACACAATAAAGACTTTAAAGTTTTCTGTGTGCTAAAATGTAAAAACTATATTGTACGACTTTAAAATAGTTATCATGAAATCACAGACAAATACAAATGAACTAAAGACAATATTCCCATCCATCACAAGAGGTCAGGAGAAGCAAAACGAGAAACATTTTGGAGAAAGAGAGGAATAAAAGAAGTACAGAAAACGAAAAACAGAAAAGATAAGAAAAATAAGAAACATAAATCACTCCAGCAATGGTACATTTTTGAGGAGCCCGTTTTCCCAGAGACGGAAATGGAGCAAACCGGAGAAAAACTCCAAAGCCTCCAGGCAGTGAGGGCGAAGAAACGAATGAAAATCCCAATAAAGATATGCACACTGAATCTGAGATAAGAACTAATAAAAGAAAGTGGACATGCTCGGCAGCTGAGAGAGTCGTAGAGGCAAAATCCAATCAAATAATAGATGATTCGGCGCGAAGAACAGTCTCATTAGAGAGGGTGACAAAACGTATAACACAAACGGAGCAAATAAGAGTAGAACGATACCAGAAACCGAGTCAAGAGCCAAATCTGAATGTTAAAAAAAAATTAGAAAAGGTACTATTAGAAAAACAAACCCGAGTACAAGATAAGCAGCTAACGCAAGATGAAAATCCACTAGATATTTAATCACAAAGTATACTTATAGAAATGAAAATTAACTATAATAACAGTATTAAAAAGTATAATAGATATTTTCAATCAGAACAATAAATAAAATACAGAACATAACCATGGAAATTTTTGGGTATAATCTGGATAAACCTTAACGACGTAGATAAAACAAAATTTAAAAATTTAAAAAAATAAAAGAAATATCCTATGTATGATATAATTTTTATACAAGAAACAAATTCTATAAGTGAAGATTTAAAACTACATATTGAACAAGAATTAAATTCTACTATGTATACAAATGAAAAAAGATTAACTGTACTCTGGAGACAAAATGAAACTCTGGGGACAAGGGGAAATTCCATGTTAAAAAGTCTATAGATTTAACATTAGTATGACACTCTTCGGGAATTTAACATTACGGCCTCTGACACCCTGGGAACAAGAGAAAATATAATGTTAAAATTAACAAGAGATTTCCCATTGTCCCTAAAAATAGGTTTTGGTCTAGAGTACAAAAATGACACTCAGGAGACAAAGAGAAGCAGAAATGTAATGTTAAAAATGAACATGATATGTCGCATGGGTCCTATAATTTCTGACAAAAATGACACTCTGGGGACAAGGAAAAATGCAATATTAAAACTACACTTGCTAACCAATACGCCATTTGACTGACCAACACCGCATTCACTAACCAACATGCCGTTTTGAGTGACCAACACCCACTCATCTCCTAACAAACACCCACACTTACTAACCAACATCCCCTTTGAACTGACCAAAACCACACACGTCCTAACCAACACGCGGTTTGAGTGATCAGCACCTACTCATCTACTTACCAACACAGGGTAGGATGTAAAATCAGGGGAATGAAATAGAAGTGTAACTCGTTTACAAACATTTACAAACAAAACTAAATATCCCTACTACCCCTGACCACCCATAACTTCGCTACCATCCCCTTATAAACAAAATTAACAACAACCCCTACCACCCTTATAATCGCTATAACCCTAGCAGTGAAATGTAAGGAGAGAGTACTAAGTACTAATTATATGGACAAATGGGAACCAATGTAGAAATGGGTGAATATAAAATAGCGTATATATGGGTTTGGCTGGTTATGATTGGTTGATAATGAACAGTAACATTTTAGTGAGAAATAAAATCTTTTCAGGGCCTGTCCTATTTGTAACTGAAACAAATAGAGACAATGTTTTAATGATGGAATTTGAGTCATTTTTACAGACTTGACTTTGGAACACTTGATTCTTTAGGTGCGGAATTGAAAACGCATTCATGTCGATCAAAAAATTGTGCGGGATATATGGCTTTCTCCACACAGAAGCTTGCATCCAGGATGGATCTATGCTGAGAAATATAGGTTTCATCAGGAGCATTCAGAAATGTAAAGGTATTGAATTTTTAATATCATGGCGTTTCCATAGGTTACTATGGGAGCTGACTTAGTACCGTGAGTCCTATAAGTAACAGCAACTAAGATCTCGTTTGAAGTCTCCAACCTTGTGTTTTCTGTTTCATACGTAAGAATGAAGACTATAGAGGGACTACGAAACGAATGTAGATTTATAGTAAATATTTCTATAGAAAATTAGTGAAAGAAATAATAAGTGACATATACACATAATAATGCCTTTAACTTAAAAAAATATATTTTAAGAGAGGGGTTTTGTACACCTAGAAGGGGGAAGGAACCAAATATAGCCACTGGGGTGGGGTGGGGGTAGGGGTGATCAAGACCATTCATTAGTAGGATACATTACTACAAAAAAAAGAACATAACGATGCAACAAAAACAAACAAAACTCAAAGCAACTAATATAAAACTTACATAAAAAATATAATAAAACACATCTCGGTGTAACACAAAGAAACGGGGTTGTGTCCCTTAAGTAAAGGGTGAGGATGATAAGAGGCTATGTTATCCAGGCACTACAGAAGGTAGTAGACAGGCTCCCATAGATGACAAAAAGAGAATAACAAAAACACAACATGACACAACAGCAAATCGGGTAAACAGCTACGTAAACTAACAATTGTGAGTCAAAATAAACATATAATAGGCACACTCAGTACAAAAACACAGTTTTCCTATTTGTTTTTTCCATCTTACAGATAGGCTGGATAAATAAGCAACTCGAAATGCCAGTCCTGACATCGACACAATGAAGTGATCAATGCACATCTACAACAAATACAACACACATTTGAACATACATGAAAAGGACAAAAATATTGATCCATGGAAGGATCACTCATACTTTTCAAAATTGGCGAAGAAACCAGCCATAAGGTGTAATGCCTGAGGAGGAGGGTACAAAACTGTTTTGAAATACAATTTAGACCCAGGGACGAAACGAGCAGAGACCTGGAAACTGGAATCCAAATATATACGTCCCTTTCAAAAAGGAAAGAGGAACCCCACTGTAAACTACTCTATTTTTTAAATTTTTATTTTGCAATAAATTCTGTTGTAATTTTTTTTTTTTTTTTTTTGGGGGGGGGAGAGGTGTGTTAAATACCAACAATACAGACTATGTGTGTGTGTGTGTGTGTGTGTGTGTGTATACAATGATTTAACTTTCGAGCAAAAAAAGGAGGGGGTCACTTCATATGACTGCTATCTGGGCTTCTGGAGGTGTCCACAACCCCCCCCCAAAAAAAACAAAAAAACAAAACGCAATTTAAGAATGACATGTATCTCAAATTGGGAGCACCAGACTTAGAGAGAAATTGAGACGCATGTGAATAAATCTTGATGTAGACCTTCTCCTAGAGGGGGATAGTATGGTGCTTTATTGAGGCTGTCCCTTACTCGGATGGACAAACAATACGCAGGCAGACAGATTTTATCAAAATTATTTTTTCATGTGTAATGTGTCACGGATTTTTTTTTATTTTATTCATACTGATACATAATTACCGCTAAAAGTGTATATCACTGTCAAGAACACAGCTAGTCAAAGTAGATAAAGCATTGAAATGTATAGTATTATAGTATTTAGAGCACAAATATAATAAAATAATTGATGGTCTAAAAACTTTAAATATTACTTATGAAACATTGATTTAGAGAAATATACCGTCAGATTCATATTTAAAAAAAATCAATCCCATAAATGGAACAGAACATTACATGTTACAATTGTATTAAAAAACAAAAAACATGTTGGCCAAATAGAAAGCCAAAATACAATCTATAAAAGGTGTTAAAGAATTGTACAAATATTAATAAATCAAATTGGTTTAATAATGGAAGAAATGACATAATTAGATATACAACCAGAAAATAGTTATTTGTGAATGTGGAAAAACTGTATAAAGAGACTTAATATTCAATTATAAAAAAGAAACTTTCACACTGAAATTTTAATTGAAAAATTAGTACTGTAACAAATGGTGAAAACTTTGAAGAAGAGGATTAAAGCCTCCTCTAATTCGTCTTCAATTACTACCACAGATACTAATAGTACGTATTCCACCATTAATACTACCAGTTCCACTACTACGTCTTCTACCATGACATCACTGGTACCACTATCACTATTACCACTACTACTATTTTCACTTATATTCCTACTACTACTACTACTTCTACTACTATTACTACTGCTACTGCCACTATTACTACTATCACTACCACTATAATTGCTATCACTATTGCCACTACTACTGCCATTACTAAATCGACCACAACTTCCTAAAAATTAACCTTAACGCTACCACTAACCTGATGTTCAACAAATGGTATTGTAATGCATTGATTTCTTAAATATGTACATTGTACCCTTAGTACGTACGCACTGGACATTGTGCTTAAAAGTCGGTTTTTGTGCATCTACATTACTGTGCAACAGTATGTAACAACATGTACATCTGATACTGTAATACACTTAAGCTACATGAAAGACGGTGTATGTATCAATATGTACATCTGATACTGTAATACACTTAAACTCCATGAAAGACGTTGTATGTATCAATATGTACATCTGATACTGTAATACACTTAAACTCCATGAAAGACGGTGTATGTATCAATATGTATATCTGATACTGTAATACACTTAAACTCCATGAAAGACGGTGTATGTATCAATATGTATATCTGATACTGTAATACACCTAAACTACATGAAAGACGGTGTATGTATCAATATGTACATCTGATACTGTAATACACTTAAACTCCATGAAAGACGGTGTATGTATCAATATGTATATATGATACTGTAATACACTTAAACTCCATGAAAGACGGTGTATGTATCAATATGTACATCTGATACTGTAATACACTTAAACTCCATGAAAGACGGTGTATGTATCAATATGTACATCTGATACTGTAATACACTTAAACTCCATGAAAGACGGTGTATGTATCAATATGTATATCTGATACTGTAATACACTTGAACTCCATGAAAGACGGTGTATGTATCAATATGTATATCTGATACTGTAATACACTTAAACTTCATGAAAAACGGTGTATGTATCAATATGTACATCTGATACTGTAATACACTTAAACTTCATGAAAAACGGTGTATGTATCAATATGTATATCTGATACTGTAATACACTTAAACTCCATGAAAGACGGTGTATGTATCAATATGTATATCTGATACTGTAATACACTTAAACTCCATGAAAGACGGTGTATGTATCAATATGTACATCTGATACTGTAATACGCTTAAACTCCATGAAAGACGGTGTATGTATCAATATGAATATCTGATACTGTAATACACATAAACTATAATGCCGAATAATCTACTCTCTTAGCAAAGTGTCACTTATATGTCCTTCTGTCCGGATAATAATAATAATAATAATAATAATAATAATAATAATAATAACAACAACAACAACAACAACAATAATAATAATAATAAAGTACAATTTGCATTGTATTAGACTTTTCCATTTAAATAAGCTCCAAAATTTGTGTTTTTTGAGTAGGGTGAGAATTTAAAACGGATATGTGACCAAGAAAATAATTCATAAAGTCTCAATTTTCAACGAATTTGTAAAAAAAAAAAAAAAAAAAAAAAAAAACAGTTTTGACGTTTTTTTGCAGTGCCCTGGTGTTCACCAAATGGTACTGTGGTGCAATTGTATGTTATATATGTGTATTGTATACCATATTACATATGCATCAGACATTGTTCAGAGTCGGTCTTTGTGTAGCTACATAAAAGTACAGTGCATGTATCAATATATCCATCTGATACAATAATAAATATAAACTACAAGGCCAAATAATCTACTCTCTTAGCAAATGAGTCACTTATATGTCCTTATTTCCGGATAATAATAATAATAATAATAATAAAGGTCCGACTGTCGTCATACTAGTCATTTATATTAGGTTCAATGACAAAATTAGTGCTTATCGCTTAGATAAAAGCTTCATAACGGTTATGGGGGAAAAGATAATATTTCCTAAAGTCTCAATTTAAAACTAAGTATTGTTGGGTATATTTTCCATAATAATAAGAACATAATGTTTTCTTGGGATGGTGATTATGATGATGAAGAGCAGGAGGATGCAGGTTTCATTTGTAATCACATCCACAGTAAGTCAGAAGTCGCTTGTTATTCGGGCACATACATTCTCTTAAAATGTTCAATATTACTACCTCATAATCTAAAATTCTTATTTCACTCGCACACGCAAAAATAAATATAATAAAAGAAACCTAAAATGTTGGAAGATCTACGAATAGAAGGGCAATACATTAACATAAATTTGAAAATGGTGTACGTTTTCATCTCTTTATTATAAGTAGAATGGATACGAAAGGCGAGGCTCTTCTTCAAGTTTCATGGCCCGTAATTAGAATGCCCTCCATATTCCATGGCAGGATAACAGATAGTGATCCATGTTCTACCTCTGTATATGCATTTGTTCTTAAGTCGGTCCGTCCCGTACGTGACAAATTTCGTTCCCGCTTAATAATATTGTATTCCATGGATTGACGCAAAACTGGGTTTGGTGCTAAATATAAAATAAAACCTGGTTAAATGTCGAAAGTTTGCATCAAAATTAAACAGAGTTGTGGCGCCTTCCTGACTTGGGAAAAATTGCCCAAGAATCGCGAGTTTCGTTGATAAATAATTTGGGATTCATAATTAACTGAGTCTGGTACTAATACAAGTAAAGTACTGAAGTTACTCTTTCTGTCGTCTAAACATTTACTGAGTTATGATATCTGTTTGACTAGAAGTGTGTCGTTGCATTCTGAATAGAAGTTTCTTCAATTTTGAAATATTGATCGGTGTAGATGAGCGATGGATGTCCGTGTCCTTTCTCTCTGGTGACCATTGCCTTTGTGATGAGAGATGGATGTCCGTGTCTTTTCTCTCTGGTCACCATTGCCTTTGTGATGAGAGATGGATGTCCGTGTCCTTTCTCTCTGGTCACCATTGCCTTTGAGATGAGAGATGGATGTCCGTGTCCTTTCTCTCTGGTGACCATTGCCTTTGTGATGAGAGATGGATGTCCGTGTCCTTTCTCTCTGGTGACCATTGCCTTTGTGATGAGAGATGGATGTCCGTGTCCTTTCTCTCTGGTCACCATTGCCTTTGTGATGAGAGATGGATGTCCGTGTCCTTTCTTTCTGGTCACCATTGCCTTTGTTTTTCCAACTTCACTGCTAAATGTTATTAAAAATATCACACAAGTTTCTTTGTCAAACCTTTAGGTATTCACTTCATGCTCTCAAAACACAAGAGTTTTTATATGCAGAATATTTTCGTACTACAGATAAGTTTGCTTTTTAGAAAATGATCCACAAAAGACATATATATATATATATATAAATGCGAGCATATAAACAAAATTAATGTTCTAACTGATTGACCATTTAGAAACAGACCTAGCTAAATTTTTATGAATAATTACTATATTGTTATACTATATATAATATGCGATATTTATATAGATTTTTGTTTAGCCATGCCTCTGGTTTTGATGCAAAAACTCTTTTATGAAAACTCTGAAGCGCACCAAAGACAATAAATGTGTAGCTATCTGTCACAGCTGGTTTACTTTTCTGAGTCGTTATATTGGGTTTTTTTTCAAAATAATTTTGACCGATTGTTCTAATCACTTTATATTTAAGGCTGTTGAAAAATTAGAGGTGATACAAATGCCAGTGACGTAGGATGGTGAGATTGCATATGACTCAAACCGTGTCTCATATAATTGTTGGTTAATTTGGTGCATAACTGTAATGTTTACTGTATTCGTATTTACTCTCATAGTTTCAATATATATATATATATATATATATATATATATATATATATATATATATATATATATATATATATATATATGTATGTATATATATATATAGATAGATAGATAGATAGATAGATAGATAGATAGATAGATAGATATAGATATACATATATATAAATCGATAGATAGATATAGATATATACACGTGCTCATCCATCCTCATTGAAGCTTAGTGACGACTTTGAGTGTCGTATTCTTACCAAGTCTCACGATTTTATCAACAGTGATGATATTCAATTCAATGTAAAATGCTTTTTGCAGAAAAAAGACGTCATTAAATAAGAAACACTGACAGATGGATTGCCATTTGATTTGTTTATAGTAATTTAATAACGGCAGCTGATTGTTTTCTAGTAAACCGAGAATAAAATAGGAAAAAGGGCCAACATATTTGAAAAGATCTTGTTTCTTAATCTATCGTGGCTAATAGAAGGTTCTTAGATTAATAAATGGAGACGTCGTTCTCAGCTTACCCAAGACAGATATTGATTATCATTTTTCAGCTAGTCAATTTGGTGCAATGCCCAGTGGCTAATGAAAACATCTTGATTCGATTTGCTTGCCACTTCAAATAAAATAGATGCTCCTCGCTTAACAATTGATTTCCAATCTGGCTATGAAACGACTCATTTAAGTGCAAACAAGGCTGTCAATTACTCGTAATTCCTCAGGGAAAACAGCCTAACGGAAGTGAGTGCAAGGCTATGTATTTCCCATAATGCTGGTTTTAGATGAATGGAAACCGTTTCCATTGGTCCTTAAACACTCAAATGCTGATCAAAGGAGATAAAACTACATGCACAAGTAATTACACATGGAAGTAAATAACTAATTATAAAAATCCTGATATTGATATAGCTTCTTACAGCGTTTACAGAGTAATCTTACAGAGTATAGAAGAGCAATCTTACAGCGTATACAGAGTACTCTTACAACGTACACAGAGTAATCTTACAAAATATACAGAGTAATCTTACAAAATATACAGGGTAATCTTACAACGTATACAGAGTAATCTTACAACATATACAGAGTAGTCTTACAACGAATACAGAGCAATCTTATAACGTATACAGAGTAGTTTTACAGCGTATACAGAGTAATGTGAATTCATGTTTTTTTACGTGGGTATCAATTTTCATAGTTTTGCGGAAAATTACATTGTCGTTGGTTCTTCAAATCACAGAGAAGAAAAATTGGACTACTTTTTCCACAGAAGGATGACTGTTTATTGGGTATCCAAATTCAGGTTTAACAGCAACTACGAAATCCCCGAAAGGTGATAACCCACGAAAAATAATTAATTCACGGTAACACCATATTCTCTCGATGATCTGCAAGGGTATCTTGCTTTTGATTTTGGCAATTTGAGAAGCACTGATACATGAAATATCCAATGGAAGGTAAGGACAATTTGCTTCCGTAAAAAAAGATTTTGAAATAAGTCTGCATGCGTTAGAGATGGTCACAGAAATATATCCTTTGGGGCAACACCAGGGCTCGGGTCACAATTATTACTGCTGAGTCAGTACCCACGAATGTAATCCCAATCTCTTTTAGAGTATTTTTTCCTCTCCTTGTTTTGGTGGTGATCCTTGATTCCATTTAGGCATTCTTGATATTGATTTAAAGGATATTGTTTATTCTTTAGAATATGAGCATTAAGGTGGGATTGTCTGTGTGTATTTTGTCAACATTTAAGCAGTGAGTAACCATGCAGTGATACTTGCCTGCAAGTGAAATCTGTGACCCAATACATGTTGTTTTGTATACAGTTCATCCTCTCAGTGGTGTTTAACCTATGACAAGAACTTCACCGTGAGTTCATTTAGGATTTATTAAGGATTAGGTCACACTGAAACGAAATTCAGTACTATCAAACAAATGTAGATGACCATGGTGAAGAAATTTACTAAGTAATTGTTTGTTGAAAATTCATTCCTAAGCTGTAACTCTTGTTGCAAAGTGCAGTTCATTTTTGCTCTGTGTGCTTTTTATATTGTATAATGAGTAAACATATCTATATTTTACTTACATCTGCAGTGACAGATGAAACAATCAAAAATTCCATCCAGTTCAGAAAATGCAGTTGTTAGTTCTTTAGAATATATGAAATTACTAATGCGAATGTTTGATAAGTCACTGTTACAAAAGTAATACATAGTGGAACTTGACAAAACCAGTCTTGTTCCTTGTAACAAACTTTTTCTCGAGTCCAATAGTTAGTATGCCTGATCTTTTTTCCTTCACATACCGGTCAAATGTGGATGAATGGACAAGTTGAAAACCGTTCGTTTATGTTTCATTACAGAAAGTGCGTAGGTGAGAAAATGAAAATTATATACACTTCAAAGATTCATGCAACTCGCATGATTTGTTCAGCTATTTTGAAGTGAAACTTTTGCTGTCACATGGTTGCGACTAATTCGTTTAAATTATTAAGTATAGCTTATTGCTTACGTCATTGATATATCCATTAGTGCTTACATCATTGGTATATCCATTAGTGATCACATCATTGGTATAGCTTATTGCTTACGTCATTGGTATATCTTATTGCTTACATCATTGGTATATCTTATTGCTTACATCATTGGTATAGCTTATTGCTTACGTCATTGGTATATCTTATTGCTTACATCATTGGTATATCTTATTGCTTACGTCATTGGTATATCTTATTGCTTATATCATTGGTATAGCTTATTGCTTACGTCATTGGTATATCTTATTGCTTACGTTATTGGTATAGCTTATTGCTTATATCATTGGTATATCGTATTGCTTACGTCATTGGTATAGCTTATTGCTTACATCATTGGTAAAGCTTATTGCTTACATCATTGGTATATCTTATTGCTTATATCATTGGTATAGCTTATTGCTTACATCATTGGTATAGCTTATTGCTTATATCATTGGTATATCTTATTGCTTATATCATTGGTATAGCTTATTGCTTACATCATTGGTATATGGTATAGATTATTGCTTACATCATTGGTATATCTTATTGCTTATATCATTGGTACAGTTTATTGCTTAAATCATTGGTACAGTTTATTGCTTACATCATTGGTATATCTTATTGCTTACGTCATTGGTATAGCTTATTGCTTATATCATTGGTATATCCATTAGTGCTTACATCATTGGTATAGCTTATTGCTTACATCATTGCTATATATTATTGCTTACGTCATTGGTACAGCTTATTGCTTATATCATTGGTATAGCTTATTGCTTACGTCATTGGTATATCTTATAGCTTATATCATTGGTTTAGCTTTTTGCTTACATCATTGGTATATCTTATTGCTTACGTCATTGGTATAGCTTATTGCTTATATCATTGGTATAGCTTATTGCTTATATCATTGGTATAGCTTATTGCTTACGTCATTGGTATAGCTTATTGCTTACATCATTGGTATAGCTTATTGCTTACATCATTGGTATATCCATTAGTGCTTCATTGTATCAAATCGTAGTGTTTTATTGAATGCAGCGTTTAGTTAACGCTGTTATCCACACCTTCCAATAGAATGTGCAGAAAAAACAAAACATGTAAACTTTACTTGTAAACGATCAAACTCTCTAACTCTGGTAATATATAACCTGTTGTATCTGGTTAGTCCAGAAACAAAATTAGATTAGTGCATTACGTACAAATTTAAACATGAACATGCTAAGTGTATTTATGCACTTGCGATCATCCAATAAAATAGCTCCTTTTTGTAAGGAACGATGCAAATTCTATATACGTATTCAACACAACACTAACCACGCTATTTTAGTCCTGCCATTTGACTTCAAGATCGTAAACATGGCCAGTTTTACAATATCACAGGATTAATCCAATGGGAAGAAAAACGCAAAAGGCTGTGGCTATAAATTACAGAAAGGGTCCGCGTTTCTACTTTGCCGCGACAGATTTTTGATCTGAATACGAAAACGTTTTGCGGAGAATCTCCTTTGCTCTTCCCACAAACCTCTTCATCAACTGAGCCACAACTCAAGGGATAAGGGACGTCATGCCTGTATTATGGTTATATAAATCCATCTCAGTGGGGGCAAATTTTCCGAATATTGAGGCTATTCATTGAAAAAACGTCAGATGAATGACATATGTATGAAATGAAAATCCAGCTTGACATATCGCGCTGGATATCTGTTCAAATTTAAAATCTGCAACACACTGATAGGGCAATTGAAGTCGCTCTGAGTTCCAAGATAGTCGTGCAATTCACTACTGTATTAAATAGATTTATTCCTTCAAAAACTCAAGGTTTTCCTTTCTCCACTTATAGCTAAATACTCGCTTTCAATAAATACATCTCAAAGATCTAGGCTTCTTAAATGGCTATCGATTGAAATTTCGATCGATAAATCAAAATTATGAAATCGATTAAATACAACTATAATCTCGACGTTTTCTTAGTGCATAACACATTACTTTGCAATTTACTGCAAAAATGCAAGTTTTATTGTGGCGATAGTAGGAACCTCAATGTGGCAAACAAATACTTACTTAACGCTGGGATTCAACGAATGCTTTTGACCAGTCATTGTTCATGATCACTTTCCAAGAACGTCCCGTGCCAATGGAGATTTTAGCCCGATCGTGCAAAGCTACTGTTTGTGCATTTACAGGACCCGTGTATTTAGAGACTGTGACTTCAGATTTATCTTTATAGGCACATGTATTATTATTATTATTTTTTATTTATTTTTTGTTTCATGCGCACAGCGTTTAAAGTAAAGAAATATTTTCATATTAGTCGTGTATACACGTATTTATATATATGTGGGTGTCTGTTTGACTGTTTGTATATATATATATATATATATATATATATATATATATATATGCTTACCTATTGTGATAAATTGTTTTAAGAACTACTACTGCCAACTTTTCAAAAAGATCCCGTCTTAATAGAATTAAAACTTAATTCACAAGTAAAATAAACATTTTGCGAATGTTGACGTTATCGGATATATATATATATATATATATATATATATATATATATATATATATATATATATATATATATATATATATATATATATATATATATTATGCTTCATCAGTGAATTATGAACGCAAACAACTGAATGGTGGCGTCATGTACATAATCTAAGGCCATAACATAACGCACACTGCATATCAATTTTGCCAGATGTGTCAATGCTATTCACATTGAATTCTGGTCCTGTTGAAGACAGCGTGTTTAGCATTTTGATCCTAAATGATTTCATTATCAAACTAAGCAATGGTAACCAAACACTTTTTAAAAAGCTACCACATAATAATTGCATAATTAGTGGCTATTTGTATTATAATGTTTCGCTACAGGATAATCAATTTTCTTGTTCTAATTTAAGAAAGGTTGAACGCTGTTCTTAGGTATAAAGAATTTCCTGTTGACTTACATGAACCCTTTTCCACATTTTTTTACAGAAAGAAAGAGTAACCACGTCTTCTGGTTGACAGTCTATACGGGCTTGGATGTTTTATTCCTTCCCGTCTGTCCCGTAAAAATGGGTTGGATTGCATTGTATATTTACATACTGGACAATCCTTCTGACAAGGATTCCATACATTTTATTCCTTATTGTGACATTATACATTACTTGTATGCACTATACTGTCCCTTATGTTGCTATGTCGTTTGAATCATACAAGTGGTGGATTTGGAAGTATTCGTTTTGTCTCTGTGACTGATGGAGATCATTTAGGTCCTTCTTTAATATCTACGTTATAATAGGCAGAGAACCGAGTTACCTAACTATGCAGGAGATGTCATAAGAAGGTGCGAGTGCTCTCATATTAACCGTCGCGGCCTGTAGGCTTGCACAGAAATATAACATGTTAATTAATTAATTGCAAACTTAATTTTTTTCCTCTGTTAGCCACGAAGCGGATCTCTCAGGACGAGTCTAATTTCGTGTATATTTGGTATTCCTTAAAAACAATTACAACAAGTGATACACGGTATATTTGGTAGTCCTTAAAAACAATTACAACAAGTGTTACAAGGTATATTTGGTAGTTCTTAAAAACAATTACAACAAGTGATACTCGGTATATTTAGCAATCCTTAACAAACAATTACAACAAGTGATACACGGTATATTTGGTAGTCCTTAAAAAAAAATTACAACAAGTGATACACGGTATATTTGGTAGTTCTTAAAAACAATTGCAACAAGTGTTACACGGTATCTTTGGTAGTCCTTAAAAAACAATTACAACAAGTGATACACGGTATATTTGGTAGTCCTTAAAAAAACAATTACAACAAGTGATACACGGTCATTTTTTACTTTAGATTTTTACTTCAGGGGCTCATTCCTGTGCAACAGATACATTTTTCTTTTCGCATTTGTTTCTCTATTATTAGCAAAGAATAGTTATATTTTTCCCAACAGCTGTTCATCTCTCTGTTGGATTATTGGATGTATCGAATTTGCTAGCCGGCAAAATTCCTTTAAACCATCAAGTTCATGGACCCATACATCAAAAACAAAATCCACGAACCGCCAAAATGTTTTGGGTAGTTTGTTGGATCGTTGAAACAATTTGCCTTCCCATTCGCCCATATACGTACTTGCATAATTCATTCCTAGGTGTGATGCTATGGCTCAATTTGCAAATATTGTTTTCCGGCGATGTTATTGTTTTCCAATATTGTATCTTCCACCTTTTAAGACGGAATCCGTTATGACTATTTATTCCTCAGGGACTCCAAACCCTTTTCACAAGCATAACTCACATCTTTATTTTTTGGAACATTCGGATATAGTGCTTTCACATCGAAACAGAATAATTATTAATGGCCTCGTTAATAAGTCAGTTGTATATCGAATTTATGATTTTAAATTCCCCACGCGCTCTTCTATTTGTTATTCAGCACATTTTGCTAATATCTCAATTAGATGGTTTCTCCCGTTGACAATAGTTCTCATAGGTCGATTCTTTTCTATGATTCTTGGGGTTGACTTGGACTTTCCCCGGTCTGGTGCCCTCTGGTAGTATATATTTTCTGATTTGTTTTCGATATACTTCCTTCTTAATACAATCTCCTTATCAGACGCATATTCTTTCTTGTTTTGTTTTGGGGTTTTTTTAATTTTTTTTATTTTGTTATTTTGGCAATATAATCCCACTTACCTTCTCTGTATGTGAAATTATCTTTCAGGTCCTTTTCTATTTCCTTCAAATATTTATCCCTATTTATAATTACTACCGCTGACTTTTTATAAGTGGGATGAATGACAATAGAAGTGTCCTTGAATAGTTGATACAATGCTTTTTCTTCCCCTTTGCTGATGTTCATTTTTGGAAACTCTTTTTTTCAGTCTGCAAATAATAGTCTCTCTGACGTCCTGTATATTTTAGCCATTGATCTCTGCCCGCTTCTGATATCGAATCACTGTGCTTTCTGTATATGTCAAAGGTTATGCCCTCATTATCTGCATTTTCATCGTGAAAGTATTCCCTTAATCTCTTTCGCCTTTCCCATTCCTTGATGTCCGAAAGTAACTTTTCTATGTTAAGTTTTTTCGCGTCAGTTCAAACCCTATGCATTTTGATGGTAAATTGACTTGGGTTCTAGTCAAAACATTTTGATGAGAAAATAACACCACCTGGTCTTCTTCAAGCTTATTTCTTTCTTTAGATAGCTGCACACACACACACACACACACACACACACACACACACACACACATATATATATATATATATATATATATATATATATATATATATATATATATATGTTTTTTAAAGTGTTAGTATAAAGCAACCTGATATACTGTTACGGAATTATATATCATTTTTCTTTTAATAATGGTATAGTTTATTAGTTTGTGATCTCTGTTCTTAGTATAACAGCTGTTGTCTTGCTGTGAGTACACATACGGTAAATTGGATCGATATTTCACTTAAGACTTTAATCATATCACGTGTTTTTAGCGCGTGAGGGTATGAACTTCTGACCTAGATTATATGAGTAAACACTGTATTGACTGTTAAAAACGTTAGTACACTGGTACTTTAGAGATGTCACGCATAACCTAGTTTCTGATTGGTTTGGAGAAGGTTCTTTCTTGAAGGATTAAATGGGTTTTATTTCGATTCTGCGTATTAAGAGATTATATAATAGGATTTATAGCAGCATTCTAGCATTCCTACCATAGTTTGAAAACCTGAGAGGTCATAAACGAATTGATTCAATTTGTGTGCGGATAATCTGTTTCAGTGATATATATTATCATACAGTACATTCTGGATTAGTACTGTTTCTTCAACTTTAGTAATTATTCAGCTCCGTGGAATTATCGGAAACATTTCTAGAACTTGTGTTATTCTATATTCACAAGGACTATTTGGAATTTATAAAACTTTGATATAACTGATTCTTATTAACACATCAGTACAGTAAAGGTTTCATTCGGAATCTACTTCATTCGGAACATTTGGATTAACTCCCAGATCAGTGAACCTTATAACAATTTAAGACTTTAAAGGATATTCTATACTGTAAGTTATTTTTAATTCTTTCACTTTGATTGTTTGTTGAAATATTTTAATATTTTAGGAAATTAAATATTTGTATTTAAAATCTTGAAAGTTTGTTTGAGTCTTTTCATTTGTTACATTACCCCTAGTCGTAACAATACCCATAGTATAGGTATATCAAATTGTGATTTGCCCATGTCGTATGAATACGCATAATGATGATGTTTTCATAACTACTTTACTCTCTGAACTTGGTTATGGATTTCTTGGAATATTACATTAAAAAAGAAGAAAATAACAAGAAATAAAATTTTCATGTTCAATTTTTTTGTATAAACTAAATTTTCTAAACAAATAAAACCCAACATACTGAGTCAGGGAAATAAATAATATTGATCTCCACCATGTGTCGTCTGCTGTCATCTCTGTCAACACTGCTGTTTCCATCCTCTCCCTCTTGCAATAAATCTGCAAACATTCTGTGCAACTCTGTGGAAAAAAGAAAACAATGACATTAGAAAAGGAGCAAGATGATGAAGCAACCTTCAAACTACTAACCTGTGAGTTAATTGAAGAGTTTGATAGAGGTATGACTGAGAAATTTGTAAATGAAAATTATAATTATGTGTCCAAATGTGAGACTGTCAGTGAAGACAGATTTGTACACCATGAGCCTGATGAGATACTGAAATTTAGAGAAACAAGCAATATGCAAATACTCTAAAAAAGACACTCTTTGATGTAAGGCTTGTGACTGAATTCTTGCAGTAAAAAAATGAATCCAGAAACTTACATGAAATTCCCCCATCTGTATTGGATCAGCACCTGGCCGGTTTTATACTCAGTGTTAGGGATAAAAGATGGATCTGAGTTTGAGCACAACAACTTAAGAAGCATCAACAGCTCCGTTGATCGGCACCCTAAAAATAAAGAAATATGCAAGTACAATAATAAGAGGAAATCACACAAATTTTACATTAACAAGAGAAGCTCTTCGGGAAAAGCAAAGAGATTTATCTAAAGAACCGTCAAGTTCGATGTTTGCATTTACATTATTAAAACACTTTAACTGTTTAATGTCAGCTGTTTCATCTATTTAATACAACAATATACCTATATTAATTAATACGAATGAAGTTTAAACGAAATTAAGAGTCAGTAAGGAACTTCTTTTTGGGGCGTACATAAATGAGAGGGGATTGTGAAGAGTTCACTCCTTTCACATTGCACAGTTTATGGCCGTCAGTCTTATCTCCCTTTCAAATAGTAAAATACACGTAAATTGTGTGTAGTATAAATAAAATATATGTATAGTATGTACGCTGTATCTTTGATATACCACTCGTTGTATACATTTTTCATTAAAAGGAAACTCGGCTGCCGAGTTTATATTCCATTTCATGTCATGTGAATTTCATTCTTACGTAGGATATACGTTATCATGTATTGGAAAGAAGGTCGAACACAAAACGCAGTCATCTAAAAAAACATGCAACAAAGTTTTCTTTTCGCTTTGAAGAAATTATACACATTTTATCTAAACCTTTTGTGGATGAGGTTTAACTTGACGTCCCACAGACACTCTCGTGTCAGAAGAAATTTGGCACATTTGTGTAATACCTTTCAGTCCTTAAGATATTCGTCTTGCTAATCATCCGTGTAGAAAACTGTAACTTACTTTTCCCTCTGAAAAATTATTTTCAGTGATGATGAAAATAACAGATTTTTTTGTGAACGGCATGTTAAAGTGTGAGTATAAAGTGATTAATTTATTATGTGATATTGCATAATGTTGAATAATGTAAGAAAGTTTTGACATTTTTTAGTTTATGAATTAGAAAATAACAAAACTGTTCCGTCACAAGGCATCTAACCTGCATTCTCTTAGAACAATCAAAAAGGATGCAGTCAAACACGAATGCACTCATTCTAAACACACATAGCCATTAATTTTCATTTCATTTCTCCCGTAACCTGGCTGGTCGTAGGGGCGCCACTGATGACTTTGCGACAATCTCTCTCCATTTCGCCCTTTTTCTCCACTGCTCTTTGTGACTTTGCAAAGTCCATGCCTGTCCACTCTTTGATATTGTCTTCCCATCTCTTCTTCTGTCTGCCTCGTTTTATCTTTCCTCTCACTGTGCCCTGCAGGATTGTCTTTGACAGGCCAGTTGAGCGTGAGACGTGACCATACCATCTTAGTTTGCGTTTCTTTACAGTGGTGATCAGATCTTCACAAGGTCCAATTGAGCCTTGGATTTTAGTGCGCACCTCCGCATTAGAGACGTGGTCTAAGCATGAGATTTTCAGGATCCTTCGATAACATCGCATCTCTAAGGCATGGATTCTTCTCTCTATTCTGCTGTTAGGGTCCATGTCTCACATGCATATATGAATATGGACATGATGAGGGAGCGCATAAGCTTGATCTTGGACCCAAGCGTGATGTTGCTGTCTTTCCAAATAGGCTTCAGCCTAGCCAGAGCAGCTGTTGTCTGCGCAATCCTGGAAAGAACCTCAGGTTTTGAACCTTCATCAGAGGCGATAGCACCTAGGTACTTGAAGCTTGTTACTGTGCCCAGCTTCTGTCCATTCACTCTTATTTCCTTTTGGATGCCACTCGGGTTGTTTGTCATTAGGTTTGTCTTTTCAGCGTTGATCTCCATCCCATATCTTAGTGATGCTTGATTGAGACGGTTCACTAAGGTTTCCATTTCTTCTTCATCTCCTGCTAAGCCATCGATATCATCAGCAAAGCGCAGGTTGGTGATTGTTCTGTCTCCAACACTGACACTGCCCTCATGGTCTGCCAAGGCGTCGGACATGATCCTTTCCAGGTCGATGTTGAATAGCGTGGGTGAGAGAAGGCACCCCTGTCTGACTCCGACTGTGGTTCCGAACCAGTCTCCGATGTTGCCATTGACGAGAACTGTACTAGTGGCCTTGTCATACAGGGTTTCAATAGCGTGGATTAGTTTTGCGTTTATGTTGTATATCCGCATGGTGGCCCATAAGGCTGCATGCCATACCTTGTCAAAAGCCTTCTTGAAGTCAATGAAGACATGATAGAGGTTCTGTTGATGCTGGAGATATTTTTCACAGAGGATTCTGAGATTGAAGATCTGTTCTGTAGTGCTACGTCCTGATCTGAAACCTGCCTGTTCTTATGCAATGATGTGCTCTGCTTGGGGTTTCAGTCTATTGATGATGATCTTAAGCATAACCTTGCTTGGGTGACTGATGAGACTGATTGTTCGGTAGTTCTGGCACAGTTGTAGATTCCCTTTCTTAGGAAGAGTCACGATCAGAGACTGGGTCCATGGTGTGGGCCATGGGGTGGGCCATTCTCCTGTTTGCAGATTTGGTTGCAGATTGTTGTGAGGACATCTATCATGGAAGTTCCTCCTGCTTTAACAAGTTCTGCTGGTATGTTGTCTACCCCAGCTGACTTCCCCTTCTTTAGCGCCTTTACTGCAGCCTCTACTTCGTCCCTGAGGATCGGGTGGTCAACCTCTGTTGTGGTCAGTGGTACGTTTAGTACAGCTTGGTCTCCAGAAGTCTCCTGGTTGTAAAGCTCCAAACAGTATTCCGTCCATCTGTTAAGAATGTCTTGGTTTTCTGTCAGACTCTTACCAGCCATTTACGTCAAGAAACGACGACGACTTCATGTTTATATACTCTTTGATACTATCTATCTATCTATCTATCTATCTATCTATCTATGCATGCACAAACGCATGCAAACATGCATACATACAGACAAATGGGGGTGGGGAGGGGGAGAGATCCTTAGCTTGCCTCATAATCATTTTTGTTTTGAAGGATGTTTATGCAAATGTGACGTGATAAACACGTGTATACCTTTATCCTGGTGCAATGATTACGGCAGAAACCACGATTAAATTTGTCAGCCGCACACATGACTTAGTCTATAACATAGATATATTATTAGGTAAAATGAGACAGCTTTGAATAGATTTCTACTGATTGTACTGGCTAAGAATGAGAAGAAATTCTGGATATTCATGATATTTACCTAAGCGCTAATCAGCACATGATTTCTAATAGTCAATCTTATTTACTATTTTATGTTATTTATGTGCATTTATTCAGTGGTATAAGATACATGGGTAGTATGTTCTCACAATTTTTGTCGCAAGTTGTCATTAAGATTGAACTCGGCAAGATTCGTTCCCTTTAAAGGAAAAATATATATGTAGAGTGGTATATCAAAGATACATCGTACAATGTATCCACACAAAAAAGATACACACGTGGAACACGACTATTTGAAATCTTTACAATAATATTGGTTAAAATAACGTTCATACAAGATCCTTCATGTGCAGGTCTTTATGATCTGTATGCCCCGTATAATCGTCAGAGACGAAGTCCTTATTACTTCACCTAATACTCCATATGTAGCTTAGTTCAATAATGCATGTGATTATATTTTTCGATTTTCTTTCCAGGCGAATATTGCAAACGTAGACGTTTTCCTTATTTTAAGAGATTTTGGTGTACCGGCATCGTTAAGTATAAATGATAACGGTAAAAGTGACATTGGATTGATAGGGAATATCACTCGACCCTATACTCAATAAATTTGCCATTGATCCACGCATACAAGCATGTGTAGGCGTGACACTCTAAATATACGGTACATGCTAAACTACCAAGTCGTGGCACAACGTTTTCATATTTTGAAGCACTAACATCTTAAGTGGATATTAAACTTTTCCTTTCGAGGTACAAAGGGATAAACTGTGTTATATGCTTAATGAAAGGGTTTACCAATATCATCCCCAGATTTAAATGATTTAAACGATAAAAAGAAAACAACTCTGATTAACATATATCTTTCAGGAAGCATTCCAAGCTTGGAAAGCCTTCCCAGAAACACAGTTCTTCTAGTAATAAATTTTCTTTGTGCATAAAATATTAGGATGGCGTCCTAGTGTCATTGATTTGTCCCCAAACAGCTGATACACATTTGATACAAAGGTCGAGTATTAATAGGTTTCTTTCTTTGTATTGCTAACTCCCCTGATAAAAGATGGATTGAGGAGAATAAAACAATGCAGTACTGTGCAGTCAATCTCCTTCAATCAATAGACCTAGACCTAAAATAAAGGGAAAATTCGGCACAAATGCCCGTAAATGGATTTATTTCTTAAATGAATGCCCATCAATTTTCTTCCTACTTTAGTAAAGAAAACAATCCTTTCTTAAAGACATAACCTGTCGAGAGCAACAATTGTAAGTAAAGAAGGACGCTAACAAAACTGTTGAAGTGAGTTAAAATCCAGAAATATGTAGGCTGAAGTAATAATGGTCATGTTATACGCTGAATCAAAGTTAAAACAGCAAAAATGGAAGAATATGCAAAAACCGTATATACTCGAGTATAACTCGATACCAACTGCAAACTGCATAGACCCAGATACGCCGGCAGATCTGGGTATATGCAGTTTGTAAGGACTAATCAGTAGAACAAACAACATAGACCCTGATCTACCGGCGCAATATGCGACGGCAGATTAGGTTCTGTGTTATTTGAATTTGGACCCAGTTTATACGCGAGTATAAACGATAACATTGTTAACTGTCGATAACCCCTGAATTCGCAAAGCTTAAGTCTTTACTACATCAGAACATTTGGATTCAGTCCGTGATTTGACGACAACTAACCACACCATTTACAAAAATAGACTGCATGGACATGAACGACATCTGATCAAAATATCAAATTAGCAAGCTATTGTAACATGAACCCGTTTTGTCTCAGTATACAACGCACAGAAAAAAGTTATTTATCTTGCAATCTTTCACAATATATTCATAATGACATTGGCGTAAACAAGTCGAATTTTGTTTGTCATGTTAGAAGAGAAATAATAACTTCAAAAGATAAATACCTGATTTAGTCTTTCAACCTGTTGTTAGCTGGCGCACTCACGGATTATTTAATATTGTAACATCAAAAACATTTATTTATCTATTGAAAAATGTATCTCTTTCCAAAATCATTATTTCGTAATTGACGAATGCCAGTGATACATTACCAATCGAATCGTTACAAACACATAAATAGACTTTGGACAGCTGCAGATCCCTCTGGCATTTATTAGACAATTTAGTGAAAACTAAGCGATTAAGAATGATTGATGAAATCGATGGCTGAATAAGGAGTTATTTTTGTATGAGAATGAAAGCTCATTGCTAACTATGTTCCCTTTTCTCAAGAAATAAAATCGCTATGACTCTACTATTCAATCAAGTTATGCTCCCTCTTGGAGTCCTGGGGACAGATTGTTCTAATTTCGTAATTAAATGAGATATAATGTAGTCTGTTTGTATTTGCATGATCCCATATGAGAAAATCAGAAACTTAAATGCAATACGAAAAGCAAATTAAGAGTATTTGCAGATGTCCAATTATATCGAAACGTGGAAAACCTTTTGAGGCACATATTCAGGACACAGACGTGGCTAAATGTATATCTAAATATTCTGTCCCATGATCGATAAGAAAAATGAAGAACTGAAGGTTATTTTAAATGCCTGAGCACCATACTAAATAAGGCAAATTTTACTTCATTGTTGGAAAAGGCTGTTGCATGTTTAAAAAGATATCTATTTTTCAACCATACATAACTTAGAGATTGATAAAAACACTATGGTTTTTACGCGTTTCTCTTTAGTCATACTATGCTTGCCAGCTGTAGCTCGAGGAAAACAAACAATTTCTAACTATTGTTTATCCATTTGTATGGCATTGTACGTATGTATACATTGATATGTTGTTGCGCTTTGATTTTTGTGTATGTGAGTCTGTTTAGGATTTAAATTAGTCTTAACAGTCCTAACCTTCATTTAACCCCTATAGACATGTATTGACTTCACACCAATACAGTCCTAACCTTCATTTAACCCCTATAGACATGTATTGACTTCACACCAATACAGTCCTAACCTTCATTTAACCCCTATAGACATGTATTGACTTCACACCAATACAGTCCTAACCTTCATTTAACCCCTATAGACATGTATTGACATCACACCAATACAGTAATATATCAGTCCTAACCTTCATTTAACTCATATAGACATGTATTAACTTCACACCAATACAGTCCTAACCTTCATTTAACCCCTATAGACATGTATTGACTATACACCAATACAGTCCTAACCTTAATTTAACTCCTATAGACATGTATTAACTTCACACCAATACAGTCCTAACCTTCATTTAACCCCTATAGACATGTATTGACTTCACACCAATACAGTAATATATCAGTCCTAACCTTCATTTAACTCATATAGAATTGTATTAACTTCACACCAATACAGTCCTAACCTTCATTTAACCCCTATAGACATGTATTGACTTCACACCAATACAGTCCTAACCTTCATTTAACTCCTATAGACATGTATTAACTTCACACCAATACAGTCCTAACCTTAATTTAACTCCTATAGACATGTAATAACTTCACACCAATACAGTCCTAACCTTCATTTAACCCCTATAGACATGTATTGACATCACACCAATACAGTAATATATCAGTCCTAACCTTCATTTAACTCCTATAGACATGTATTAACTTCACACCAATACAGTCCTAACCTTCATTTAACCCCTATAAACATGTATTGACTTCACACCAATACAGTAATATATAAGTCCTAACCTTCATTTAACTCCTATATACATGCATTAACTTCACACCAATACAGTCCTAACTTTCATTTAACTCCTATAGACATGTATTAACTTCACACCAATACAGTAATATATTAAAACCTGGTAGGCTAAATGTGTCCGAGATCTCCTTTCGCAAGAATATCAACGCCCGAAACATTGCTATAATTAAACGCATGTTATTATGCTCTTTCTGTCCTTATTTTTAAAAGGTATTGATAATATTTATTCAAATCCTTGTACTTTCATGACACAAGAATCATATGACAATGGATTGAACTGTGAGCAGACTTAGTTAAAATTAATATTTGGCTTTACGAAATACCTATGAGGCAAGTGTATTGAAGTAGTACAGTCATGTTCGATATCAATTGTAGCTTGTATGTACCAAACCAGTGTATTGATGTAGTACTGTCATGTTCGATATCAATTGTAGCATTGTATGTAGCAAAACAGTGTATTGATGTAGTACAGTCATGTTCGATATCAATTGCAGCATTGTATGTAGCAAAACAGTGTATTGATGTAGTACAGTCATGTTCGATATCAATTGTAGCATTGTATGTAGCAAACCAGTGTATTGATGTAGTACAGTCATGTTCGATATCAATTGTATGTAGCAAACCAGTATAGTGTCTAGACAAAATGGATGATAAGAGACCAGAACATAGATTAATAATGTTATTCACTGACTGACGCAGGCATTATGCAAGTATTCGCGAATTTATATGCGATAATCATAAGTTCAGTTACTTCTGGGATATATCAGTACACTTTATGCATAGATACTTCACTTTTTACTGTAATGTTATGTAGATGTGATGACAAACATTTTGAAATACGGTTGTAGTATTACCAAAAGTATAGTCTCTAACATGTATAATACCTAATAAATAAGCTTTTCGTTCATTGGTAAAGAAACATGAGACGATATACGATAAAATTTTTATCTTTTCCCAAACTAGATGCCTCAAACAACAACCAGAGATCTACAGCAAAAAGCATATAAATTTTGATATATTCACACCAGGAACAGTAATTTGGTTAAATAACTATTCAAATTGAGTATATAAAGGAAAAAATTGCCAATGAACAGTACCAATTGCCTCGTTTACAGGCATTCGATGTCTCTCCTTTAAACTTTCCTTATAGCTACCGACCTTGACTTGAGTGGCTGATGTTGATAAAATGAGTCTGCCGTTGTAAAAACCGTGACGTTTCTTTATCAATAATTTAATCTCTTGGTAATTGTCCAGGTGCAGTAGTCATAAATTCGACTCAGTAGCGTAGCAAGAAATTCCGCCCCCCCCCCTTCCCCCGCCCCACCCCGCAAAACTTAATTCTACTTAATTCTAGGGCCCCCTGCCAATACAAATAAATTGTTTGACGGAAATTTTTGCTCCCCCCCCCCCCCCCGCTGTTGCGGAGATTGCTTGGGTGGTTGCTACGCCACTGATCTGAGTTATATGGCAATTTATCGATGCAACATGTCATTTAAAGCTATGACAATGACTAATTCAAAAATCAATGTTGACTTTTGTTTTGCTTCAAGTGAAAGTTACAGGTTAAGATTTAAAGTCAAGCTGAAGTCCTCGTGATAGAAACTTAGTTTTAGTAATACTTATGCTGGTGTAAACAAATGAAACTTTTCAAAACACTAAATTTTGTAACAAAATAAACCTGGAGATTTAATAAAAAGTAAATAACATCTATTTCCATTTTTGTTCACATATTCGTGGAGGGACTGACAATGCTGTGGAATTGTCTGTGGGTTAACGTGGAAGCTATTTAGTTTCAATGCAATAATTTAAGCTCTACTCGAAGAAGCTTTGCACAATTTTAAAGAAATATAAAAAAGAAACCTGTTGATTTTGAGAGCAAAGGGCTTAAGGACACGGGTCACTATAACCTGTTGAGTTTGAGATCAAAGGGTTTAAGGACAAGGGTCACTCTAATCTGTTGATTTTGAGATCAAAGAGCTTAAGGACAAGGGTCACTACAACCTGGCCTGACTAATTCATTTCTGTATGATGCCTCTAGTTCAATTGAATATGTTTTCAATGGGTCTTTTCTAATACAACGCCCTTGAAGGTACAAAAAATGTCATCGATTTCAAGGAGTTAATTAAAAAGGTCAAGATCATTATGAACCAAGATGATTGAAATTCCCACTGCCTGTACCTTTACCAAACGTTAGGGGTTGGTGGCCTGCGAGTTAAAAAAAAGAGTTGACAGACAAATATCTGTTTGACTTGAATAAAATCAAATGGCTTCTTGCATTGCTTCACAGCTTCACTTCATACTTTCATCATTTACAAAGTATGTTTACTGGACGCTGAAACAGATCTGCTACATGTCAAGCTGAGAGGTAAAAGGTCAATGCCACCACAGTCTGAAGAAAATTTCAATCCATTGCAATGCTTCCTCAGATTTACTTTTTCCCATTTTATAGATTTCATTGCCTCATAAATTATTATCCAAAAGGATTAAATAAATACAGATAAACCACTAAACCAAAGACATCATGCTTTTAATATAAAATCATGATGCTAATCGATATTGTAGCTCGATCTTTTTTTCTGAAATTTCATAATATATCCAATTTACATGCCATGTGACGGCTGTATACAGCATCTTCTTGGCGGTACTTTGTGAAACCTTTCAATAACTTGAATATCATTTTACTATCTCAACATAGTATTTTAACTATGTTTACATGCATCATGTATGGAACATGAGTCGTATCAAAATATGGGTCACAATCACTGGTTTTACCTTCTTCTCCAAACAAAATTTTAAAAAATCATAAGATTTCTGCTCTCACACAGTTATTTATCTTCAAAACATTTGCATATACCCACGCAGGACGGTCCAGTCAATCTACAGGAGGTGTGTTTAGTGCACAATACTTTCTGGAACACATTCATTGTTGAGATTCCAAAATCCCTTCATCTTCTTCTTGCCAAAAATGGTCCCAAGGGTCTGGAAAAATATTTGGATTAACAACATCTTGAAAGCACTAAATAGTCGCATCGCTTTCCTGACAAATTACTTCTAACCCTTGAAGATTAAACATACCTCTACTAATAGTTTTGAAAAAAAGGTTGATTCATATCTGATATACGTGACCTTCTTCGTGTATTCTTATTAGGTGTTTCTGTATGAGGAAAGACTGGATGATGTCTTTGGAACTTGATAAAAAAAACAACTTTCACGATGTTAACTTTCCTTACTTGCGAGTTGTCCAGTTATTTATAACCAGAGATGACAATAGTAAGTAAAAAAGAGATGTAACGTTTGCTATCTGTCAGGATCCTTATGTACAATTTAGACTTAAGTCACAGAGACTATAAATCTGTCTGTAAACAATATTGGGTGTTGCATAAGAGCACACACACCGAAGAAGTTAGTATCTGATATAAGCTTCTTGAAGGTAGCGTTGATGGCATGCATTATACTAGTCATGTGTCTGCTTCTTCGTATGTTCTTTGCAAGTGTTTAACATTCAAACGGTAAAGCATAACTTCTTTTGCTGAAGTCAATAGTATAAAATCAACGGAGTATGCAAAACAATCGATGCTTGTCTGGATCAACTAAATAAAATCCATTCCTTGATCACCATGTACAATTGTATTTTTCTCTTGAAATGTTTCCTACTTTGGTAAATGTAACCACGACATAGGCAGCAAACACTTTTTAGGCTATAAGAAGTATCAGGCTGACAATGGATGCATACACATCAATTTTGTGGTGACGCAATCTCACATGGAAACCATAAAGCGTTCGAATAGATCTTGATCATTTTTTGGGGAAACCAAAATTTGTGGTTTTCACTGTTTTTCAGGATTTTTTGGAGCATTTCTCCAAACTTCCAGGTTTACTTTGTTAATCTGAAGACCAGAAAACCATATAACCTTAGATAATCCAAAACAAAGGACAAGAATTATATTCCCTCTGATTTCATCACTTTTCATAAGGATCCTGATAACATCTTCGGCCTTGAATATTTTTGCAATAATTTTTACATACAAATCTGGTATGTTAGTACGATTTAAAATTTCCTTACATTGATTTCTAGCCCTTTAAGCATCGTTTGTTACATATCATCATGCTTAGTTTTTCATATAAATTCCAGGTAACTCATCTGCTTCTTTTAAAAATGACCTTACAATACAACATTTTGGGTTTTTTTTGGGGGGAGGGGGGTGATACGTACCTTAAGATTCAAAAAGATTCCAGATAAACCGTCAATAACGTCTATCCACCTTTCCGGTGTTTTATCCCATATCCCGATCTTTTTGCGTACAATACGATGTCTAACAATTAACAACAAAAATGCTCCAAATTGTTGGGTAATGTACACATCAAACCTTTTAAAAGGTATCATTTCTGCATAGACGGGGCATTTTTAATGATTGAGCTTATAATTAGCAAAATTGCATTCACACATAATGAAGATAAAGATTTTTGTGTGCACCATAAATAACTATTTCTTATAAATGACAGGTAAAATCAGATCATCATCATTTAGGGCCTAAATGTGATAAACTGTAGGCTATCTTCAAACTTGTCCGTGATGCTAAATTTTTTTTTAATTTAATTTTTTCTAGATCATTAATACAGACTGAATCCTTACATTTCTGTATTGTCTCAACACAAATGTTCTGCAGAGGAGTTCACCTATTAATGAATGCCTTCAATTTAATTATATGAGCAATAACACACTTTCAATGTGCTTACCTTTTAATTATTTCTTCGTGATTGTTAGTCATTTTTACTTTATCAGATTCAATCAACACACAATCAATACTAATCAATTCAATACAATTGAAATCAATTCAACACTCAGTTGTACATTCTTGTATATTCACCATGACTCTCACTCTTCTTTTCCAAGGACCCAGTTCTCTTTAAAATCACGTCCGCGTATTTTAAGCTGTTTCATTTTTTGTCATGTGCATGTGAAAAATGATTAGTTTTCCTAAGATGTTCAATGACGATCATGTCATTGGTAAGATTATGCACTTGTTTAGGCAGTAATTAGTTTACACCATGTACCACTGTTTACCACAGCTGAAAATTGCTCTCGAATTCTATTCTGCAATATGTCTCTCAATATTCTAACACACGTCAAAAGATAAGTTCAAGCACACAAAATCACTTAAATCTTTGTGATAATTCATAGAACACTGAAATTTACATGGAGATATCACTACTCTTACATTTATGTGGGTTTTTTTACATTCAACCATGAAAAGGATCCTGATCTTTCAGTGAATAATGACAGCATTGTTTTTCAGACTCCTTATGTTAAAAAAACTTTCAAAAAAGACATATAATGCCAAATGTAAATGACCCTGGACTAAAATCTTTTTTAGAGATCAGTTACTGAGTTTGTTTGAATACACCAACAAAATGACATTATCGTAATTGCAACCAAAATCAAATTTTGCATGCAATGTGTGTGCTTGTGCCCAACAATTAATTTTGTAGTAGGAAGATGGATTTATGTGCTACAAATCAAGTTTCTTTCATTTTCGTTTGATCCCGTCATTATTTTTCAGAAGGAGAATATGCCTTTAGGAAGAATGTCGATTTAACGATTTCTCTCTCTCTCTCTCTCTCTGTCTGTCTGTCTGTCTGTCTCTCTCTCTCTCTCTCTCTCTCTCTCTCTCTCTCTCTATATATATATATATATATATATATATATATATATATATATATATATATATATATATTCATGGTATGGTGCCATTCCTAGACTTGATGTGTCTTTTTAAACCTTTCAACAGATTACTTTAGTGGGATCGTCTTTCTTTACTTCTAGATCAGATCCTTTTTGTTCTAACGTGCCTGCCGAAGATTAAGAAAACTGTAATCGTAATAATATAGTATATGAATTGCTGTTTGCTTTACTAAAACATTGAAAGTTGTTATTTTAAGATTGGGTTTAAACTAAGGATTAATGCCATTCCTGGAGAAATATAGTTCAGATATGAACATAAAAACATTTATTACTGCTTACGATGGAAAACAAATGGATGGATTTGTGGAGTGAGAACTTGATGTTGATTTCATGTCTTTATGTACATCTTTCAAGTTTTCATGTTTTTACCTCTTATTATTTTAGAGTATCCGTTTTTGAGAGTGCCAACACAAGCGAATGTAAGAGTATGTTTTGCACACACACGTGTCCAAACTTTCACAGCAAAATGTGTACAAGCCCGTGAGTAAAAAAAGCTCTGTGTTTCTGAAAAACCAAAATGTAAATTTATCTGATGAAAAGGAACTGTGTTGCATTTCACCAGTTCGCATTTTCAAGGGAATCTAATAATCAAAGAGCATCTTCATCGAAGGCGACTGAAAAGTTTAATTAACCCTCTCTTAACTTGAGAAGTGACACGATGAGCCTTTTAATCGGGTAGGTACATAATATAGGTCTATTTCAACAGTGAAATGGTTGATGGGACATTTAAAAAGTCATTGTTTCAGTCGTTTGAGACAGGAAATTGCTTGATACAGGTGACATGTAAAGCATGTTTGACTATATATCTTGATGAATTTACAAATGTATTTCTATACATGAACCAGCACATGAACATATTCCGTTTTCATATATATATATATATATATGTGTGTGTGTGTGTGTGTGTGTCGCACTTAACTTTTATACGTGTTGTCACGTCATGTACGAAAAATTGTTTGACACTCTATGACACTCCTCTTCGACGCAACACTTAGCAATGCCTCTTAGTAACGTCATTGAGTAATACAAAGTCCATAACTGTGACCTAACACTTAGTGACCCCTTATAGTAACGTCATAGAGTGATGCAAAGTCCCTAATCTGTATGCAATGTAGTCTGAAGCTCGTATTCTACGGACACAAAATTTATGAAACTCGTTTAATAATACAAGTTGCTACTTGGTATAAGCAGGACGTAGCGTACACTGTTATTTAAAGCGTTTCATGAATTTCACATCAAATACACTTTTGTGTACGACAAGACCCTATCAACTCGCACGCCTGTAATGCTAGATTTCGTGCGCAATAGACGCGTTTTAGAGAGAAAAAAGTGACCAACAAAATCTTATTTAATTTTCGCTTCACGAACAGCTATTAGTTGAAAGTAAGGTCTTTTTAATGAGACAGGTGTGGGCCATAACAATAGGTCCTGATACTGATGTTGGCGCTCTTGTTCAAAATAGGTATATATATATATATATATATATATATATATATATATATATATATATATATATATATATATATATTATTTGTTGGAAACTCATCATACAACTCGAAAACAGGAACATAAATAATGCATTCAAGATTAACTAGTACTGATACGCAAGTGAAATTACAATCACTGTCGAATAAATATAGATTTTAAACAGGTAACACCGGCATTATAACAACATTTTGAACAAACTCGCTGCTTTGTTGACTGTTTACTTTTGATTTATTTCATATATCCGCTTTCTGTATCAGAAAGTTTCAATTAATCGGCTTCTTATCTCATATAACTAAAAGGATTTATGCCGCTTTTATGAATCCACTCCAAATAAAATCAAGAAAAACTCAAACTTTTGCATGGGATTTCTTCAAATCATTTCACCCACAGTCTCTTAAAGAGATACTGTACTCTAAAATATCCATATAGAGCAATAAAATGTCTAGAATGATGACTGCACTGACATTTCCTATTTCCTGATACATGTTTTTGATGGTCTTCTCCGGATCTCTCGTCACTGGCAATGACAGACGTTATTAGCGGGAGAAGACCTAACTTGCGTCTGGATCAGGATTAATTATTATAAAAATGACTGATCCAATAATGTGCACATTCCATCAAAAACCTTCTTACATGTACGTAGTTCTTTGAACGCAGTAATTTTGAAAGAAGCCAAGAAATAACCCATCACTGCGCACTTTATGGTTTCTAGCTTACCGTCAAGCTATCAGCTAGTAAACCGAAACAAGTCGGACACGATAAGTACTAAATGCATTGAAGGGTGCAGAAGAATTAGTACAGTCTTTAATTCTACCTGTTGTAGTCGATAATATTTGTTTATATGTGAAACACCGTTGACGAGAGAAACTACAAATCTGACGTAAAAAAGCATGTTCCTACCCTGATCACAAGTAAATATTCCTCCCCATGTTCTACCAAGTTTCAATCCACTCGTCATAAGAATTGGAATCAAATCATACGGTTGTTGTATGCATCTGTAAAACACACCGAATACGTTTTATTTTTTTATTTCATTATTTTCTTTTTCAGTGTTTGAAGCTTTGTCTTCAACTGCACGCAAAGAGCCGTAAAGCATAACGCGTGTATAAAGGCATACACTGAGCGAGGAGCATTATTTAATGGTCGGCTTGTTTTCTTTGAATTATTTCTCATACAATGAATGCATAAATCATTCGCCGACTCCTGTTATCTTCAACAAACGTGTTTATAAGTCTTAGAAATGTTGATAAAGCAAAATTGTATATTCAAATGCATGATATAGAAATACGTACAATGGATACTTCTATCCTAGACACAAATGTGGTGTATATGTGGTTCCCTCCTAATGCAAACAAAATTTGCACCATCACATATAAAAGATATTGATTATGTGGGTAAAAAAAGGGAAGATAATCACATCATATGTATATTCAAATACACAAAATGTTTTAGTTGTGGAATGAGAGTAGAACCTAGCTCATTATTATAGAAGCAACACAAACCTGGATACAGTGCTCGTGATTGAACCTAAGAACCTTTTAAATTTTGCACACGGTGTAAAACCTCTCTAGAATCTTTTGTTGATTCTGCGAAGTGCTTGAAATCTGTTCAAATAAATACTTTTGTGTCAAACGTTTGACAGTTTGATAAGAAAATCTGAGTTTCACAGATTTTGCCGAATTTGACCGAATTTGATGGAGTTTGACACATATTGTTTTTGTGATATGCGACAGATTCGATGGATTAACTTCCAGTATGTAAAAAATAAATGCATGGTGTCGTTACTTATCTCCAGTGATAGCTATGATGTGAGGAATCTGATATTTAAGTAAGTTAAGTCCATTTTTAAATATGCTAGAACTCCAGGGCCGGGCTGTCCCTAAGGGTCTCTTTTTTTTACACATACATACCTCAGAAAGGGGTGGGGGGGGGTGGTGGCGGTAAAATTAAGTGTTGTTTTAGCTTCCCTGCTAATAATACGCAAACATGTACATAAATTCCTCAGATTCCTCAGAAAGGTTGTTGGGAGCTGAATGGAAAAGTCCGGTTCAACTTCCCCATTTATTGTTCTCGGTGTTTTCTACTTGTTACCTAAACTTCTATGCTTTTTCACACAAAAAACTATAAAATAAAATTATTCATTTAAATAATTTTATAAAATAAATGGAATTCAGATTTAAAAATGTAGCAAACAGTGTATCCTATTCTTACCCTGCAATCCAGTTAAATGCATCACTTAATAAAGGAATACAAAATAAATTTATAAATATAAATATATACTAACACAGAAAATAACCATTTATCATACAAATCCTTAGACATATTTGATACTTACACTTAGTCAATGAACAGAAATAGAGCAAAGTGTGGCATGAAATTTTGGCAAAATTAATAAATTGGGCAGTATGGATGACAACATCAGACTGAGGAATATCTTACAGGCATTTATCTGATCCGAGTATAGTACAGCTTGTAAAAATTGATATAGAGGTTTCACATCTATTTTAAATACGAAAATACGAAACTTATTGTTTAAATGTTGAATGCCATTACCAGAGGAACAATCTATTGATGGGACGAGCAAAAATATATAGGGCTAAAACAGTTTTTAAATTTGTAATAACCTGAATAAGCCTACTTATTATGACTGGATAAATATTAATGGAACAAAATAAATATTTGATTGATAATGAATCAGAAGAAGATATATCGTACACATAAAGGTTTTGGAGAACTTACAGCAGGTAATGCGTTAAGAGCCCACAAACATAAATATAATTACACAGCTGGAACAGTTGAATTCTGGAGAAAAAACGGTAGTTGAAGAAAATATTACAATACTTAATGGTCCCGGTCAAAGCTTGGATGATGAAATAATAGGATGAACTTATTTTTTTCTACGAGATAGCAACGGACTAAAAGAAGATGGAATATTTTATGATATTGGTATTTTAGGAGACGAAGTACAGAATATGACATCTATTACGCAGCCTGTTTCCACCGTACAATATACTGTAAATCTAATTGGTTGAAAATTTAATTTTAGGCCAGAAAGGAACATGAGTCAGATGAAATTATAACAATCAGATTTCAACAATATACTTCAGATTAAAAAGATAAATTTAACTATGCATTTGGTGGTGATGGAATCTTTCCTGTATCAAGTGATATGGTGATGATAAAAGGTAGCATGGTATGTTATAATAGCAATTTGCAAACATTATCCGATACATTTATTTAAGGAATGAATACTGATGTAAATACTGACGTTGTAAAGGTTTTAATAGCATCAGCCATAAGTCAGTCTGTAAATATTGGACCTAAGATAAAATTAAAAAGTTAAAGTAAACAAAACTTGTATTAATAAGAAAGCTCGCCTAGTGTAAAAAATTGCAAAGGGGATGAGAGTCTTATAACTAGACAGCAAAGCGAACACATCCTAAAAATATTGGTTACAAAACGAATAAGAACGCTTTTCTAATTATGACTATGAGCACAGGATCTTTGCCAATTAGCAATTTAAAAAAACAAAACAAAAAAAAAAACAAATAGATTTTGTTCGCATACTCACTCCTATCTGTTCATTTTATTCTAAACGTGTTAAATGTCGAACTATTTGTGCCCTTTTTTTCCTTTCATTATTTTGAAGCATGTCTTTCAAATTCAAAAAAACAATTGTTTGATGCATCTGTTTCTTTTGAAACGTCATTTGTTATATCTCATACTTATATAACATATTATAAGTCAATATTCATAATATCTAAATCTGTTTTACTACTTTAACAGCATGAACAAAGTCTACTAATTCCCTTTCTTCTTCTGCGGTATATAATCTAGTAGGTCTAATAGGTGTATAATCTAGTAGATATATAATCAAGTAGATATATAATCAAGCAGGTGTATAATCTAGTAGGTATATAATCAAGCAGGTGTATAATCTAGTAGGTATATAATCAAGCAGGTGTATAATCTAGTAGGTATATAATCAAGCAGGTGTATAATCTAGTAGGTATATAATCAAGCAGGTGTATAATCCAGTAGGTATATAATCAAGCAGGTGTATAATCTATTAGGTATATAATCAAGCAGGTGTATAATCTAGTAGGTATATAATCAAGCAGGTGTATAATCTAGTAGGTATATAATCAAGCAGGTGTATAATCTAGTCGGTATATAATCAAGCAGGTGTATAATCTAGTAGGTATATAATCAAGCAGGTGTATAATCTAGTAGGTATATAATCAAGCAGGTGTATAATCTGGTAGGTATATAATCAAGTAGGTGTATAATCTAGTAGATATATAATCAAGCAGGTGTATAATCTGGTAGGTATATAATCAAGCAGGTGTATAATCTAGTAGGTATATAATCAAAAAGGTGTATAATCTAGTAGGTATATAATCAAGCAGGTGTATAATCTAGTAGATATATGATCTAGTAGGTGTATAATCTAGTAGGTCTATAATCTAGTAGGTATATAATCTAGTAGGTATATAATCTAGCAGGTGCATAATCTAGTATATATATAATCTAGTAGGTGTATAATCTAGTAGACATATAATCTAGTAGATATATAATCTAGTAGCTACATAATCTAGTAGGTGTAATAGGTATCTAATCTAGTAGGTATATAATCTAGTAGGTATATAATCTAGTAGGTATATAATCTTGTAGGTATAGTAGGTATATAAAAACAAGTAGGTATATAATCTAGTTGGTGTATAATCTAGTAGGTATAGTAGGTATATAATCTAGTAGGTATAGTAGGTATATAATCTAGTAGGTATACAATCTAGTAGGTATAGTAGATATATAATCTAGTAGGTATATAATCTAGTAGGTGTATAATCTAGTAGGTGTATAATCTAGTAGGTATATAATCTAGTAGGTGTATAATCTAGTAGGTATATAATCTAGTAGGTATATAATCTAGTAGGTTTATATCTAGTATGTATATAATCTGGTAGGTTTATATCTAGTAGGTGTATAATCTACTAGGTATATAATCTAGTAGGAGTATAACCTAGTAGGCTTATATCTAGTAGGTATATAATCCAGTAGGTGTATAATCTAGTAGAAATATAATCTAGTTGATATATAATCTAGTAGGTGTATAATCTAGTAGATATATAATCTAGTAGGTATATAATTTAGTAGGTATATAATCTAGTAGATATATAATCTAGTAGATATATAATCTAGTAGGTATATAATCTAGTAGAATCTAGTAGGTATATAATCTAGTAGGTATATAATCTAGTAGGTATATAATCTAGTAGGTATATAATTTAGTAGGTATATAATCTAGTAGGTGTATAATCTAGTAGATATATAATCTAGTAGGTGTATAATCTAGTAGATATATAATCTAGTAGGTATATAATCTAGTAGGTATATAGTCTAGTAGGTGTATAATCTAGTAGATATATAATCTAGTAGGTATATAATTTAGTAGGTATACAACGAAATTAGGTGTATAATCTAGTAGATATATAATTTAGTAGGTGTATAATCTAGTAGATATATAACCTAGTAGGTGTATAATCTAGTAGATATATAATCTAGTAGGTGTATAATCTAGTAGATATATAATCTTGTAGGTATATAATCAAGCAGGTGTATAATCTAGTAGGTATATAATCTAGTAGGTGTATAATCTAGTAGATATATAATCAAGTAGATATATAATCTAGTAGGTGTATAATCTAGTAGGTATATAATCTAGTAGGTATATAATCTAGTAGGTGTATAATTTAGTAGGTATATAATCTAGTAGGTATATAATCTAGTAGGTGTATAATCAAGTAGGTGTATTATCTAGTAGGTGTATAATCTAGTAGGTGTATAATCTATTAGGTATATAATCTAGTAAGTATATAATCTAGTAGGTATATAATCTAGTAGGTGTATAATCTAGTAGGTGTATAATCTAGTAGGTATTTAATCTAGTAGGTATATAATCTAGTAGGTGTACAATCTAGTAGGTGTATAATCTAGTAGGTATAGTAGATATATAATCTAGTAGGTATATAATCTAGTAGGTATATAATCTAGTAGGTGTATAATCTAGTAGGTGTATAATCTAGTAGGTATATAATCTAGTAGGTATAGTAGGTATATAATCTAGTAGGTGTATAATATAGTAGGTGTATAATCTAGTAGGTATATAATCTAGTAGGTATAGTAGGTATATAATCTATTAGTTAAATAATCTAGTAGGTATATAATCTAGTAGGTGCATAATCTAGTACGTACATAATCTAGTAGGTATAGTAGGTATATAATCTAGTAGGTATATAATCTAGTAGGTATAAAATCTAGTAGATATATAATCTAGTAGGTATATAATCTAGTTGGTGTATAATCAAGTAGGTATAGTAGGTATATAATCTAGTAGGTATAGTAGGTATATAATCTAGTAGATATATAATCTAGTAGGTATATAATCTAGCTGGTGTATAATGTAGTAGGTATAGTAGGTATATAATCTAGTAGGTATAGTAGGTATATAATCTAGTAGGAATATAATCTAATAGGTATATAATCTAGTTGGTGTATAATCTAGTAGGTATAGTAGGTATATAATCTAGTAGGTATAGTAGACATATAATCTATTAGATATATAATCTATTAGGTGTATAATCTTGTAGGTGTATAATCTAGTAGGTGTATAATCTAGTAGGTGTATAATCTAGTAGCTATATAATCTAGTAGGTCTAGTAAGTGTATAATCTAATAGGTATATAATCTAGTAGGTAGATTATGTGTATAATCTAGTAGGTGTATAATCTAGTAGGTATATAATCTATTAGGTGTATACTCTAGAGGTCTAGTAGGTATATAATCTAGTAGGTGTATAATCTAGTAGGTTTATATCTAGTAGGTATATAATCTAGTAGGTGTATAACCTAGTAGGTGTGTAATATAGTAGGTTTATATCTAATAGGTATGGTAGGTATATAATCTAGTAGGTATATAATCTAGTAGGTATAGTAGGTATATAATCTAGTAGGTATAGTAGGTATATAATCTAGCAGGTGTAGTAGGTATATAATCTAGTAGATATATAATCTAGTAGGCATATAATCTAGTAGGTATAGTAGGTATATAATCTTGTAGATATAGCAGGTATATAATCTAGTAGGTATATAATCTAGTTGGTGTATAATCTAGTAGGTATAGTAGGTATATAATCTAGTAGGTATAGTAGGCATATAATCTAGTAGGTATACAATCTAGTAGGTATATAATCTACTAGGTATGGTAGATATATAATCCAGTAGGTATATAATCTAGTAGGTGTATAATCTAGTAGGTGTATAATCTAGTAGGTATATAATCTAGTAGGTGTATAATCTAGTAGGTATATAATCTAGTAGGTATATAATCTAGTAGGTTTATATCTAGTATGTATATAATCTGCTAGGTTTATGTCTAGTAGGTGTATAATCTAGTAGGTATATAATCTAGTAGGAGTATAATCTAGTAGGTTTATATCTAGTAGGTATATAATCAAGTAGGTGTATAATCTAGTATGTGTATAATCTAGTAGGTATATAATCTAGCAGGTAAATAATCTAGAAGGTGTATAATCTAGTAGGTATATAATCTAGTCGGTATATAATCTAGTTGGTATATAATCTAGTAGGTATAGTAGGTGTAAAATCTAGTAGGTGTATATTCTAGTAGGTATATAATCTAGTAGGTGTATAATCTAGTAGATCTAGTAGGTTTATAATCTAGTAGGTGTATAATCTAGTAGGTATATAACCTAGTAGGTATAGTAGGTGTATAATCTAGTAGGTGTATATTCTAGTAGGTGTATAATCTAGTAGGTGCATAATCTAGTAGGTCTAGTAGGTATATAATCTAGTAGGTATAGTAGGTATATAATCTAATAGGTACACAATCTAGTAGGTATATAATCTAGTAGGTATATAATCTACTATTTGTATAATCTAGTTGGTGTATAATCTAGTAGGTGTATAATCTGGTAGGTGTATAATCTAGTAGGTATATAATCTAGTTGGTGTATAATCTATTAGGTGTATAATCTAGTAGGTATATAATCTTGTAGGTGTATAATCTAGTAGGTGTATAATCTAGTAGGTGTATAATCTAGTAGGTATATAATCTAGTAGATGTATAATCTAATAGTTGTATAATCTAGTAGGTATATAATCTAGTAGGTGTATAATCTGGTAATTATATAATCTAGTAGGTATATTATCCAGCAGGTGTAGTAGGTGTATAATCTAGCAGGTATATAATCTAGTAGGTGTATAATCTAGTAGGTGTATAATCTGGTAGGTGTATAATCTGGCAGGTGTATAATCTAGTAAATCTAGTAGGTACATAATCTGGTAGGTGTATAATCTAGTAGGTGTATAATCTGGTAGGTGTATAATCTAGTAGGTGTATAATCTAGTAGGTATATAATCTAGTAGGTCTAGTAGGTGCATAATCTAGTAGGTATATAATCTAGCAGGTGTATAATCTAGTAGGTAGAGTATGTGTATAATCTAGTAGGTGTATAATCTAGTAGGTATATAATCTATTAGGTTTATAATCTAGTAGGTCTAGTAGGTGTATAATCTAGTAGGTAGAGTATGTGTATAATCTAGTAGGTGTATAATCTAGTAGGTATATAATCTAGTAGGTATATAATCTAGTAGGTGGAATATGTGTCTAATCTAGTAGGTGCATAATCTAGTAGGTTTATATCTAGTAGGTATTTAATCTAGTAGGTGTATAATCTAGTAGGTAGGGTATGTGTATAATCTATTAGGTGTATAATCTAGTAGGTCTAGTATATATATAATCTCGTAGGTGTATAATCTAGTAGGTTTATATCTAGTAGATATATCATCTAGTAGGTGTATAATCTAGTAGGTGTATAATCGAGTAGGTGTATAATCTAGTAGGTTTATATCCAGGAGGTATATAATCTGGTAGGATTATATCTAGTAGGTGTATAATCTAGTAGGTATATAATCTAGTAGGAGTATAATCTAATAGGTTTATATCTAGTAGGTATATAATCTAGTAGGTGAATAATCTAGTATGTATATAATCTAGTAGGTGTATAATCTACTAGGTGTATAATCTAGAAGGTATATAATCTAGTAGGTGTATAATCTAGTAGGTATATAATCTAGTAGGTATATAATCTAGTGGGTATATAATCTAGTAGGTATAGTAGGTGTAAAATCTTGTAGGTGTATATTCTAGTAGGTATATAATCTAGTAGGTGTATAATCTAGTAGGTCTAGTAGGTTTATAATCTAGTAGGTGTATAATCTAGTAGGTATATAATCTAGTAGGTATAGTAGGTGTATAATCTAGCAGGTGTATATTCTAGTAGGTATATAATCTAGTAGGTGTATAATCTAGTAGGTCTAGTAGGTTTATAATATAGTAGGTGTATAATCTAGTAGGAGTATTATCTAGTAGGTGTATAATCTAGGTGTATAATCTAGTAGATATATAGCCTAGTAGGTGTATAATCTAGTAGATATATAATCATGTAGGTATATAATCAAGCAGGTGTATAATCTAGTAGGTATATAATCTAGTAAGTGTATAATCTAGTAGATACGTAATCTAGCAGGTGTATAATCTAGTAGATATATAATCTGGAAGGTATATAATCTAGTAGGTATATAATCTAGTAGGTATATAATCTAGTAGATTCTAGTAGGTATATAATCTAGTAGGTATATAATCTAGTAGGTATATAATCTAGTAGGTATATAATTTAGGAGGTACATAATCTAGTAGGTGTATAATCTAGTAGATATATAATCTACTAGGTGTATTATATAGCAGATATATAATCTAGTAGGTATATAATTTAGTAGGTATATAACGTATTAGGTTTTTAATCTAGTAGATATGTAATCTAGTAGGTGTATAATCTAGTATATATATAATCTAGTAGGTGTATAATCTAGTAGGTATATAATCTAGTAAGTGTATAATCTAGTAGATACGTAATCTAGCAGGTGTATAATCTAGTAGATATATAATCTGGAAGGTATATAATTTAGTAGTCATATAATCTAGTAATTATATAATCTAGTAGGTGTATAATCTAGTAGGTATATAATCTAGTAGGTATATAATGTAGTAGGTATATAATTTAGGAGGTACATAATCTAGTAGGTGTATAATCTAGTAGATATATAATCTACTAGGTGTATTATCTAGCAGATATATAATCTAGTAGGTATATAATTTAGTAGGTATATAACGTATTAGGTGTTTAATCTAGTAGATATATAATCTAGTAGGTGTATAATCTAGTAGATATATGATCTAGTAGGTGTATAATCTAGTAGATATATAATCTAGTAGGTGTATAATCTAGTAGATATATAAGCTAGTAGGTATATAATCAAGCAGGTGTATAATCTAGTAGGTATAAAATCTAGTAGGTGTATAATCTAGTAGATATATAATATAGTAGATTTGTAATCTAGTAGGTGTATAATCTGGTAGGTATATAATCTAGTAGGTATATAATCTAGTAGGTGTATAATCTAGTAGGTATATAATCTAGTAGGTATATAATCTAGTAGGTATATAATCTAGTAGGTGTATAAACTAGTAGGTGTATAATCTAGTAGGTGTATCATCTAGTAGGTGTATAATCTATTAGGTATATAATCTAGTAAGTATATAATCTTGTAGGTATATAATTGAGTAGGTATATAATCTAGTAGGTGTATAATCTAGTAGATATATAATCTAGTAGGTATATAATCTAGTAAGTATATAATCAAGTAAGTGTATAATCTAGTAGATATATAATCTATTAGGTATATAATCTAGTAGGTATATAATTTAGTAGGTATGTAACGTATTAAGTGTATAGTCTAGTAGATATATAACCTAGTAGGTGTATAATCTAGTAGATATATAATCTTGAAGGTGTGTAATCTAGTAGATATGTAATCTAGTAGGTGTATAATCTAGTAGATATATAATCTAGTAGGTATATAATCAAGCAGGTGTATAATCTAGTAGGTATATAATCTAGTGGGTGTATAATCTAGTAGATATCTAATCTAGTAGATATATAATTTAGTAGGTGTATACTCTAGTAGGTATATAATCCAGTAGGTATATAATCTAGTAGGTGTATAATCTAGTAGGTATATAACCTAGTAGGTATATAATCTAGTAGGTATATAATCTAGTAGGTGTATAATCTAGTAGGTGTACAATCTAGTAGGTGTATAATCTAGTAGGTGTATAATCTATTAGGTATATAATCTAGTAAGTATATAATCTAGTAGGTATGTAATCGAGTAGGTGTACAGTCTAGTAGGTGTATAATCTAGTCGGTATATAATCTAGTAGGTATAATAGGTATATAATCTAGTAGGTATATAATCTAGTAGGAATATAATCTAGTAGGTATATAATCTAGTAGGTGTATAATCTAGTAGGTATATAATCTAGTAGGTACAGTAGGTATATAATCTAGTAGGTGTATAATCTAGTACGTGTATAATCTAGTAGGTATATAATCTAGTAGGTATAGTAGGTATATAATCTAGTAGGTATATAATCTAGTAGGTATATAATCTAGTAGGTGTAAAATCTACTAGTTGTATAATCTAGTAGGTATATAATCTAGTAGGTGTATAATCTGGTAATTATATAATCTAGTAGGAATATAATCAAGTAGGTGTAGTAGGTGTATAATCTAGTAGGTATATCATCTAGTAGGTGTATAATCTAGTAGGTGTATAATCTGGTAGGTGTATAATCTAGCAGGTGTATAATCTAGTAAATCTAGTAGGTACACAATCTAGTAGGTGTATAATCTAGTAGGTGTATAATCTGGTAGGTATATAATCTAGTAGGTGTATAATCTAGTAGGTGTATAATCTAGTAGGTCTAGTAGGTGTACAATCTAGTAGGTATATAATCTAGCAGGTGTATAATCTAGTAGGTAGAGTGTGTGTATAATCTAGTAGGTATATAATCTATTAGGTTTATAATCTAGTAGGTCTAGTAGGTGTATAATCTAGTAGGTAGAGTATGTGTATAATCTAGTAGGTGTATAATCTAGTAGGTATATAATCTAGTAGGTATATAATCTAGTAGGTGGAATATGTGTATAATCTAGTAGGTGCATAATCTAGTAGGTTTATATCTAGTGGGTATTTAATCTAGTAGGTGTATAATCTAGTAGGCAGGGTATGTGTATAATCTATTAGGTACATAATCTAGTAGGTCTAGTATATATATAATCTCGTAGGTGTATAATCTAGTAGGTTTATATCTAGTAGTTATATCATCTAGCAGGTGTATAATGTAGTAGGTGTATAATCTAGTAGGTGTATAATCTAGTAGGTTTATATCCAGGAGGTATATAATCTGGTAAGATTATATCTAGTAGGTTTATAATCTAGCAGGTAAATAATCGAGTATGTATATAATCTAGTAGGTGTATAATCTAGTAGGTGTATAATCTAGAAGGTATATAATCTAGTAGGTGTATAATCTAGTAGGTGTATAATCTAGTAGGTATATAATCTAGTAGGTATATAATCTAGTGGGTATATAATCTAGTAGGTATAGTAGGTGTAAAATCTTGTAGGTGTATATTCTAGTAGGTATATAATCTAGTAGGTGTATAATCTAGTAGGACTAGTAGGTTTATTATCTAGTAGGTGTATAATCTAGTAGGTATATAATCTAGTAGGTATAGTAGGTGTATAATCTAGTAGGTGTATATTCTAGTAGGTATATAATCTAGTAGGTGTATAATCTAGTAGGTCTAGTAGGTTTATAATATAGTAGGTCTATAATCTAGTAGGAGTATTATCTGGTTGGTGTATAATCTAGATGTATAATCTAGTAGGTATATATTCTTGTAGGTGTATAATCTAGTAGATATATAATCATGTGGGTATATAATCAAGCAGGTGCATAATCTAGTAGGTATATAATCTAGTAAGTGTGTAATCTAGTAGATACGTAATCTAGTAGGTGTATAATCTAGTAGATATATAATCTGGAAGGTATATAATATAGTAGGTATATAATCTAGTAATTATATAATCTAGTAGGTATATAATCTAGTAGGTATATAATCTAGTAGATTCTAGTAGGTATATAATCTAGTAGGTATATAATCTACTAGGTATATAATCTAGTAGTTATATAATTTAGGAGGTACATAATCTAGTAGGTGTATAATCTAGTAGATATATAATCTACTAGGTGTATAATCTAGCAGATATATAATCTAGTAGGTATATAATTTAGTAGGTATATAACGTATTAGGTGTATAATCTAGTAGATATATAATCTAGTAGGTGTATAATCTAGTAGATATATAATCTAGTAGGTGTATAATCTAGTAGATATATAATCTAGTAGGTGTATAATCTAGTAGATATATAAGCTAGTAGGTATATAATCAAGCAGGTGTATAATCTAGTAGGTATAAAATCTAGTAGGTGTATAATCTAGTAGATATATAATCTAGTAGATTTGTAATCTAGTAGGTGTATAATCTAGTAGATATCTAATCTAGTAGATATATAATTTAGTAGGTGTATACTCTAGTAGGTATATAATCCAGTAGGTATATAATCTGTTAGGTGTATAATCTAGTAGGTATATAATCTAGTAGGTATATAATCTAGTAGGTGTATAATCTAGTAGGTGTGAAACCTAGTAGGTGTATAATCTAGTAGGTGTATAATCTATTAGGTATATAATCTAGTAAGTATATAATCTAGTAGGTATATAATCTAATAGGTGTACAATCTACTAGGTGTATAATCTAGTCGGTATATAATCTAGTAGGTATAATAGGTATATAATCTAGTAGGTATATAATCTAGTAGGTATATAATCTAGTAGGTATATAATCTAGTAGGTATATAATCTAGTAGGTGTATAATCTAGTAGGTATATAATCTAGTAGGTATAGTAGGTATATAATCTAGTAGGTGTATAATCTAGTAGGTGTATAATCTAGTGGGTATATAATCTAGTAGGTATAGTAGGTATATAATCTAGTAGGTATATAATCTAGTAGGTATATAATCTAGTAGGTATATAATTTAGTAGGTGTATAATCTAGTAGGTACATAATCTAGTAGGTATAGTAGGTATATAATCTAGTAGGTATATAATCTAGAAGGTATATAATCTAGTAGGTATATAATCTGGTTGGTGTTTAATCTAGTAGGTATAGTATGTATATAATCTAGTAGGTATAGAAGATATATTATCTAGTAGATATATAATCTAGTAGGTGTATAATCTAGTAGGTGTATAATCTAGTAGGTGTATAGTCTAGTAGGTATATAATCTAGTAGGTCTATTAGGTGTATAATCTACTTGTTATATAATCAAGTACTTAGAGTAGGTGTATAATCTAGTAGGTGTGTAATCTAGTAGGTATATAATCTAGTGGGTATAGTAGTTATATAATTTAGTAGGTGTATAATCTAGTAGGTGTATAATCTAGTAGGTATAGTAGGTATATAATCTAGTAGGCGTATAATCTAGTAGGTATAGTAGGTGTATAATCTAGTAGGTATAGTAGGTGTATAATCTAGTAGGTGTATAATCTAGTAGGTATAGTAGGTGTATAATCTAGTAGGTATAGTAGGTGTATAATCTAGTAGGTATAGTAGGCGTATAATCTAGTAGGTATTGTAGGTGTATAATCTAGTAGGTGTATAATCTAGTAGGTATAGTAGGTATATAATCTAGTAGGCGTATAATCTAGTAGGTACATAATCTAGTAGGTATAGTAGGTATATAATCTAGTAGGTATATAATCTAGTTGGTGTATAATTTAGTAGGTTTAGTAGGTATATAATCTAGTAGGTATGATAGGTATATAATCTAGTAGGTATATAATCTAGTTGGTGTATAATCTAGTGGGTATAGTAGGTATTTTATCTAGTAGGTATAGTAGGTATAAAATCTAGTAGGTATATAATCTAGTTGGTGTATAATCTAGTAGATATAGTAGGTATATAATCTAGTAGGTATAGTAGATATATTATCTGGTGGATATATAATCTAGTAGGTGTATAATCTAGTAGGTGTATAATCTAGTAGGTATATAATCTAGTAGGTCTAGTAGGTGTATAGTCTACTAAGTATATAATCTAGTAGGTAGAGTATGTGTATAATCTAGTAGGTGTATAATCTAGTAGGTATATAATCTATTAGGTGTATAATCTAGAGGTCTAGTAGGTATAAAATCTAGTAGGTGTATAATCTAGTAGGTTTATATCTAGTAGGTATATAATCTAGTAGGTGTATAATCTAGTAGGTGTATAATCTAGTAGATTTATATCTAGTTCGTTTAGTAGGTATATAATCTAGTAGGTATATAATCTAGTAGGTATAGTAGGTATATAATCTAGTAGGTGTAGTAGGTATATAATCTAGTAGGTGTATAATCTAGTAGGTATATAATCTATTAGGTGTATAATCTAGAGGTCTAGTAGGTATATAATCTAGTAGGTGTTTAATCTGGTAGGTTTATATCTAGTAGGTACATAATCTAGTAGGTGCATAATCTAGTACCTGTATAATCTAGTAGGTTTATATCTAGTAGGTTTATTAGGTATATAATCTAGTAGGTATATAATCTAGTAGGTATAGTAGGTATATAATCTAGTAGGTGTAGTAGGTATATAATCTAGTAGGTATATAATCTTGTAGGTATATAATCTAGTAGGTATATAATCTAGTTGGTGTATAATCTAGTAGGTATGGTAGTTATATAATCTAATAGGTATAGTAGGTATATAATCTAGTAGGTATGTAATCTAGTAGGTATAGTTGATATATAATCTAGTACGTATATAATCTAGTAGATGTATAATCTAGTAGGTGTATAATCTAGTGGGTATATAATCTAGTAGTTGTATAATCTAGTAGATATATAATCTAGTAGGTATATAATCTAGTAGGTGTATAATCTAGTAGGTGTATAATCTGGTAGGTGTATAATTTAGTAGGTGTATTATCTAGTAGGTATATAATCTAGTAGGTGTATTATCTAGTAGGTGTATAATCTAGTAGGTATATAATCTTGTAGGTGTATAATCTAGTAGGTGTATAATCTAGTAGGTATATAATCTAGTAGGTGTATAATCTAGTAGGTGTATAATCTAGTGGGTGTATAATCTAGTAATTATATAATCTAGTAGGTATATAATCTAGTAGGTCTAGTAGGCGCATAATCTAGTAGGTATATAATCTAGTAGGTGTATAATCTGTTAGGTGTATAATCTACTAGGTGTATAATCTAGTAAATCTAGTAGGTACATAATCTAGTAGGTGTATAATATGGTATGTATATAATCTAGTAGGTGTATAATCTAGTAGGTATATAGTCTAGTAGGTATATAATCTAGTAGGTCTTGTAGGTGTATAATCTAGTATGTAGATAATCTAGTAGGTGTATAATCTAGTAGGCAGAGAATGTGTATAATCTAGTAGGTGTATAATCTGGTAGGTATATAATCTGTTAGGTTTATAATCTAGTAGGTCTAGTAGGTGTATAATCTAGTATGTGAGTATGTGTATAATCTAGTAGGTGTATAATCTAGTAGGTATATAATCTAGTAGGTATATAATCTAGTAGGTAGAGTATGTGTATAATCTAGTAGGTGTATAATCTAGTAGGTTTATATCTAGTAGGTATATAATCTAGTAGGTGTATAATCTAGTAGGTAGAGTATGTGTATAATCTAGTAGGTGTAAAATCTAGTAGGTATATAATCTAGTAGGTATATAATCTATTAGGTGTATAATCTAGTAGGTCTAGTAGGTATATAATCTAGTAGGTGTATAATCTAGTAGGTTTATATCTTGTAGGTTTATAATCTAGTAGGTGTATAATCTAGTAGGTGTATAATCTAGTATGTGTATAATCTAGTAGGTTTATATCTAGTAGGTATATAATCTGGTAGGTTTATATCTAGTAGGTGTATAATCTAGTAGGTATATAATCTAGTAGGAGTATAATCTAGTTGGTTTATATCTAGTAGGTATATAATCTAGTAGGTGTATAATCTAGTACGTATGTAATCTAGTAGGTGTATAATCTAGTAGGTGTATAATCTAGTAGGTATATAATCTAGTAGGTATATAATCTAGTAGGTATAGTAGGTGTAAAATCTAGTAGGTGTATATTCTGGTAGGTATATAATCTAGTAGGTGTATAATCTATTAGGTCTAGTAGGTTTATAATCTAGTAGGTGTATAATCTAGTAGGTATATAATCTAGTAGGTATAGTAGGTGTATAATCTAGTGGGTGTATATTCTAGTAGGTATATAATCTAGTAGGTGTATAATCTGGTAGGTCTAGTTGGTTTATAATCTAGTAGGTGTATAATCTAGTAGGTGTATAATCTGGTAGGTGTATAATCTAGGTGTATAATCTAGTAGGTATATAATCTAGTAGTTATATAATCTAGTAGGTATATAATCTAGTAGGTGTATAATCTAGTAGGTATATAATCTAGTAGGTTTATAATCTAGGAGGTGGTTCACTTCCAATTCTTTCATGATAATTATATGTTAAAGTCAACTGTTTCATTTCTCTTAATTAACTGCATTTCTACGTCACCTGAAACTTATATTGTTTGCCTTCTCTTAGCTGTTGATACAAGTGGATTAAGAGTTTTTTTTGCGCTGGAACTCTTTTATTACTTTCAGCTGGGGATATCCAGTTAATTCCTGCCAGTACAAATCCTGATGACCTTAGAAATTCACGTCCACCTTTATTCCTAGTTATAGTGTTAGATAATTATAATTTAGTTGGATTACCTTTATCATAAAACCTAATTTATCTTTACATATTTCATCATGCACCAATGTTCTATCCTCAATTTTTAAATGAGGGTAAATTCATTTATATGCATCTTCATCTATATTAAATCATGCTTAATAAATTCTTTGTATAAATCAACTACATCTGTATATGCTGGTGGTAATATCATTTTTTTAAATTCCATCTTCAATTAGATTATCAGTATCAGATTCAGATGCCATAATTCATTTGTACTTCATTTGATGATTCTTCTTGAGTGTTGTTTATTTTAACAATCACACATCATCTCCCAAGGTGTCTTCCTATCATATTTAAAGTCAAGACTCAACATTTTTAATTCCTCTGCGTCTGTTATTTGTTCTATAGCACCAAGAACATGTTCAAAACTTGTCCAGTTCATAGCTAATGTTTGTCAAACAGTGCAAAGGATTCATCCTTAATGATATTTCTGCTATTTAGTAGACATTCACAATGATATTTATAAGTAAGTTTACACAGAAGAAAGTTGGTCACTTCAATACACCAACTTTGTCTATGTCACATCGCCTCAGAATATCAAGTCTATGGTTTGTTCATTACTTATTTGATTCCTTCTGGCTCATTCATGGCTTTATTCATCCCCTGCATAAGCTGACAAATATTTTGGTGAATCAGCCAACACTGTTTAAATGCGAACATGTCTGTTTTGAAGTTGTACGAGCCAGTATTTGATGTAATCTGGTATCTTCCTTTTCCTAACCTGTATATAAGGTAAAGTAAAGCATAATTTATGTTCAGTTTTTTTGTCTGCTTTTTTAAAAAGTATTTAGTGCTTAAAATTAAATACAGTGGTCCCTCGTAATTACGAAAAAAAAATTCAATTATTCGTGGATATAATGAACTAACTACCTCACTGGACATAAAACGATATAAATCATTTTTACCTAACAATAACCCAAGGTTCGCCTAAACCTCAAAGTGTTCGTCATTGTAATGAAATATTGTAAACTTGGGCACAGGACGCACATAAAATGAAACCTAGTATATAAAACATACTGAACTGACTGTTACGATTTTTTTTAAACCAAAGTTTTGCTTATATTTTGAAATTCTGTTTTCTGTTCCGAAACTGTTAACATGATAAGCTAAAATAACAACACGCACAAAAATAAACATCGCCAGATGCCTTCGCGGAACCTTTCTGTCTGAAGAAAACATAGACAACTCCTATTATTATGGAACGCGTGTGATAATAAGTATACACGTCATAACAACTTTTGTTTTTGTTTGCTTCTTGTTCCAAATATTACGTATGATGTTTGTCAAATTGATTTAACTTGGGTTTTTTTTGCCCTTCTAACTTCCCTTTCCGTTGGCCCTATCGCTACTTCCTTTTTGTTCATTCCCCGCCTTTTCCGACGTGCATCCGCTTTTCTTATCTGGCTGTCTAGCTTTGAAGTTCTTTGAGGTAGGTACATTGAAGAAACTTGCTAGGCCTATGTATCATCACTAGAGTGTCAGTCGAAGTCAAGATTACTGGTCATAGTTACATTTTTACTTCTGTATTTTCAGATGCTAATAAAAGTCTAGGCCAGTTCCACAAGGTCAGGGCTATATGTCAACGTGACGTTTTCGTATACTCTGGAATTAGTACTCTTGGGATTAAGCACCTGTACAATATTTAGCTCAAGGTCAGATAAAAGGACGTATTTCACCCCCCCCCCCCACCCCCACCCCACCCACGCCTCCTGATTGATGATACTTAGCCGAGTAAGATACCGGAATGAAACTTATCACGTAATTGAAACTGAAGTGCAGTTTAGTGCGTGTGTTATATGCCACATGCATACCTACCATCAAGGTCACATTTCTCTTTCTTTATCTGAATTATTTTCAGAAACAAGTGGAGGCATTACTTTTTACTTTGTTATATGTCACTCAAACCGTGACAGATAATTGTATTTAAGTTACTGTACATCGGTTTTATGGCTAGAAGGTGTGTTGTTTGAATATTTACTCTCGTAACTTTCAAAGTCAAGATTATATAAATACATTTACTGCAGCTAAAAATGTCGAAAATAAAAATTCAACGCATTTAAAGTTCACAGAATTTTCTATTTTCTTCTCGTATTCGTTATTTCTTTCAATTGTCTTTCTTCCTTCTTCCTTTCTTTCGTTCTTTCTCTTTCTGTTCTTCTTTAGTCTTTTTTATTGTTTCTTTTGTTTTTTTGTTGTTGGGTTGCATGCTAGTTTAAGATGTAAAAGCATAGCGCGCCTCTTTTTTATTCACGCAAGTCATTCATGCATTATGAATCCAAGTAACAACATAAGATGACGTATCATTCCCTATCCTGTAATGTTTTTCAATAGCGATGCAGTCTAATTAAATGTAAATACTTTCATCAAGAAAGCACAGCCACGATTCGATGAGAAACTTTTACAAATAGATTGGCAGTTGATATGTTGATATGGTTTGTTTTTTTTTCCCACTGATTTAATGACGGCAAACTTTCTCATGTAAATTGAAGATAAAATAGAACAAAGGCCAAAATGTACGAAAGAATATCTTTTCTTGTTCTTTTGTGTGTAATAACAGAATTCGACACCGATAAATGGGTGTCCTTCTCAGCGTTTAAAGATGCCAATTGATTAAACTAACCAATCGTATTCACTGAACAGTGGATAATGAAAATATCCTGAACCGATTGGCTTGCCACATCAAAGAAAATAGAAGCTATTTGCTTCGCACTTTATTTTCAATCTGACTATGAAACTACTTATTTAAGTGCAATTATGGTTTTCAGTTACCAGTAAATCCGCTGTAAAAACAACACAACGGAAGTGAGTGCGCGAATAATTGTTTCCTATAATGCTGGTTATTGGGGCAGGAAAATTGTTGAGATTCAGGGAGAAGATATAGGAGATTATGCTCATTTAGCTTCAAAACATACAAGTCACATGACCAGTATTGATTTTCTTTGGCACAAGAGTTATACGTCTTCCTAACAATTATACTTCAAATGTTAAAATTTCCAAACTCATCATTTTAGGGATTTTGCTGTTGTTGTTTTGTGTGTTTGTTTCTTTTATTGAAATTTTGTTTAAAAAAACAATTCTCCACTTTTTACTGTGATAATATCATAGACCAAAAAAAGCATTTCAGGGATATAAAACTACAAAAATGAAAAGTTTGATTAAATACTTATATCATAAAATCTTGACAGTGATAACAGTTTGTATTGACAATATCATAATTTTTCCTGGCCCGCGACTTGTCACCTCTAGGACACCTGGTCCGCGACTTGCCCCCTCAAGAGCGCCTTGCCCGTGACTTGCCCATTTGTTTATTCAGCTTGTTCATTTAAAGACTGTCAACCTGTCTAGGAGTTTACATTCCCGACAATGGGTCGGTGTAAGGGCTTGTGGAGATTCCCCTACACCAAAATAACTAATTCAAAACTGGAAAATATATTCCTACCTTAAAGGGTTTCGAAGGTGCAGACTGTCCACAATTGAATTTGCTGATATATGGTTGTTCTCCGCCTCGGCCAGAAATGTCAGAAAATAATATAAAAGTGGCAATAATACAAGCAGTAGATATAAACATTTCGCCAATGTAAGATTTTATGACGTGATGAACATCTATTTGGTTTAAAAAAAAGTCACGTTGTGAAATGATTCAAGTATATTCGGATGCCCTAGAAATAAAGCCTTGCCTTGTACGAGATCATAGAGTCATCAGCGACGTCACAAGATCTTATTACAATGGCATACGATAGTCTTCACTGTTTCCCCTCATTATAATAATACATTTACAGCATAATGTAAAACTACATCTGTATCAATGGCAACGGTAACATTCTAACAACAAAAAGTTGCATGCGCCGAAAAAATTCACACGTTTCATTCAGTTCTTTCCTAAAACAAAATAAAAATGTTGTAGCATTTTGTTATCTTTATATTTTTGGAACTTAACTTGTAATCTGCAGTATCTGTTATTTAGCTATCATATCATGTCCTCTTTCTCATTCCTGTCATATCATGTCCTCTTTCCCATTCCTGTCATATCATGTCCTCTTTCTCATTCCTGTCATATCATGTCCTCTTTCCCATTCCTGTCATATCATGTCCTCTTTCCCATTCCTGTCATATCATGTCCTCTTTCTCATTAATGTCATATCATGTCCTCTTTCCCATTCCTGTCATATCATGTCCTCTTTCCCATTCCTGTCATATCATGTCCTCTTTCCCATTCCTGTCATATCATGTCCTCTTTCCCATACCTATCATATCATTTCCTCTTTCCCATTCCTGCCATTATACTTCACCTAGTTATTCTTTTATATGGACTTGAAGAATAGAGTTAAAATCTCTTGTTTCATTGTCAGCAAAAAATCAAATGTTTACTACGCATCTTGTTGCATAACTATTTATGAACCCAATATTCAACTTCTAATTTGATCTGCATGTATAATGATTGCTGTATTTGAGTATCTTGTCAGGCAAAGATAGTCATACCCATCCACCTACAGTATCGAGCAGCTGTACCTATCTATAAAAACAAATTAAAGCATGACTATGTAAGATATTACTAATTTGTTTCAGACCGTGGTTGTTATTTGCTTTTACTTCAGACCGTGGTTATTATTTGCTTTTATTTCAGAATGTGTTTATTATTTGCTTTTATTTCAGAGCGTGGTTATTATTTGCTTTTATTTCAGAATGTGGTTATTATTTGCTTTTATTTCAGAATGTGCTTATTATTTGCTTTTATTTCAGAATGTGGTTATTATTTGCTTTTATTTCAGAGCGTGGTTATTATTTGCTTTTATTTCAGAATGTGGTTATTATTTGCTTTTATTTCAGAATGTGCTTATTATTTGCTTTTATTTCAGAATGTGGTTATTATTTGCTTTTATTTCAGACTGTGGTTATTATTTGCTTTTATTTCAGACCGTGGTTATTATTTGCTTTTATTTCAGATCGTGGTTATTATTTGTTTCAGACCGTGGTTATTATTTGTTTTTATTTCTGAAACAAGAAGGCCAGTGTCTGCATGTCGAATCCACGATCAAAGCACTGCTGTAAAATGTGTGACCTTGACCCCAGAGACAAAAGTTTCAGTCAAAGTATGAAGAAAATCTATCAAGTGGTTTAGGAAATATAAGCAAAAAAAAAGCTAACCTAAAAGTGAGCGCATTTTTTTTTTTTGTTTTTTTGTTTTTAGGGACTGACTTTTACCCCAGAGTTATAAGGGCGAGTGAGCGTGTCGCAGAATGAATTGTCTTAGCTGCGTACAAATTCATCATTTGTATTAAAAACAATCCATCAAGGGATTTAGAAAATATAAAGAAAGGAAAAAAGAACCATTAAACTAAAACCTTTACCAATTTTATAATTACCATAATGTAACCGAGACACAACCAGCAGTCTGAATTCATTAGTGTATAGTTTTTATCTGTGCTCATTATCAGTCATATTGTCAAAATACTTAGTGTAGTGGCTAGAGTGGTATGGTTAAGGTTTATGTTCTCTTCTTAGTCATTACGCCATTTATTTTGGTCATATGACTTCAAATGAGTACAACAGACACTATATATTGTATTAATTTTATTAATTTGTTTTTATTTTATTTTTGTTAGTTTTCAAAACTTAAAAATTGACAAAGTGCGAAAGATTCACATTCCGTTTTTAATTAACCCCTAAACCTGTAGTTGTAAAGTTGAAAAGTTGAAATTACTCATCCATAACATAGGTGACCTCTATGGTTTGAATACATGAATGCTGTGGAGTGAAGACACATGTAAACCACTGTCATTTTCTGGTTAAGTTTTTGAAAATAAAATATACAAAATTAAATTGCTTGTTTAAGTTCCAGTTAATTAAATATGGTTGCCTATTTGTAATTACAATACTGATACTAGTTATTTCCATCAGTTACAATTAATTACAATGTATAATTTCTGATGTGCTCGTTTGAAGTCATATGGCCAAACTATATAGGGTGATTACCAAAAAGGGCACTTAAAAATTAATCTAAAGGAGAACGCGAGTTGAGTATCCATTAGACATGTTGCTCGTGTATGTCACAGAATGAGATAAGGCACATGTAAATTTTTTACGAACGCTGGGGCCGTGCCTTAGGGATTATCGGCCGTGTTAAACTATATAGTGTAATTAATTCTAATTTATATGAGTACATAGATTCTATTCTTGTAAATGTTAATAGGTAAAAATATTGAATCATCTACCGCTAGAATAAAGAATTATTATTAATTTTTTTTTATATTTTTTTTTTATTTTTATTTTTTTTAAGTTTCTGAAACTTCACTAAACGACCAAGTCCAAAGCATTTCAAATCTATTTTGAAACAACCTCTAAAAATCTACATCACATCACATGCACAGATGTCTTCAAACCATAGTGGTCATCTATTTAAACCTAATGGTCACAGATGTTACGGGTGAGTAACTTTGACTTTACAACTATATGTTTAAGGGGTTAATATAAAACTAAATGTGAATCTTTTTGCACTTTATCAATTTTTGATCACGTTTTCAAACCTAAAAAAAGTTACATTTTTAGTTCTGGTGGCAGTTGATTTAATATTTTTACCCATTTGTAATTAGAATAATGTAATTTAGGTACTCCTATCAGTTATAACTAATTACAATCTGTAGTTTCTGCTATGCTCATTTGAAGTAATATGGCCAAAATACAAAATGTAACGACCAAAACGGGCGCATAAGCTTTAGTAATCACGGCCACGAACTCAAAAAATTACATTTAAAACTACCGTTGATTATCACTTATTCACTTTCCCAATTACTGTCTGCATTATAAGCAAATAATCTTAAACAAAAAATATATTTCTAAATAGTCCATAACAATTTTCCGGAGTTGAGGTTAACTTCTTCTAACAGGCTTTTTATGCCGTGATGAGTTTCACCTCACAGGTTATTCACTAAACAACAAACAGTACGTTGACATAAGTAAAATGGAACCGAGCGCTATAAACTCTCAGAGATTCAGGAGCTTACAAAAAATCCTAGAGGGTGATATGTAATATTGTCACCCTCACATAAAATTAATATCGACATGCATATATTGTGCCCGCCTACAATGATTGTAATATTATACATAAAACAATTTAAGCAATTATATGTAATGTTCTGACATGTACCGAATGTACAAAGTCATTCGAGGTACATGCTCTGTGTCATAGAGTATGTATCAATAGGTGTAAAATGTACAGCCCAACTGACTGGAATTAACTGACGAAAATAAAATATTGTTTAAAAGGAGTATGTAAAGAGATGTATATCCTCCCTTAAGTCAAGTCACAGTAGTTACTCAGAGAGAGAGAGAGAGAGAGAGGGGGGGGGGGGGGCATGCATTGACGACGCTTGTATACTAGTATATGGTTACCAAATAATCCTTATCACCTTAAAAAAATACCATACGATATCAAATATCTCTGACACGTTTTAAAATGAAATATTCCTGGAAAAAGAATCATTAAAAATACCACCCAAATTAAAAACTAACTAATATTTTCAAGACACCGACACAATAATCCATAGTCCATAAAATAAAACTGATAACTAATCCGTATGCCTAAAAGACGTATTTAAGCCTCATTATGTTCGTATATTGCGACAAATCGGAAAATCTGGTTTGGACAAAAAGGGACTCTACTGTACTGTAAATTATCGAGATACTCACCCCAACAAAACTGAAATGCACCTTTCTCTATGAAGGATAAAACACAGCTTCCTGGAATTCAATATTATAACGAGCTAAAACTGTATTTTAAAAAAGTCATATTACTAAATGACAAATGTTAAAACAACAATAAATTAAAACAGTACTGGTTTGTATGTGTGTGTATGAGAGAGAGAGAGAGAGAGAGAGAGAGAGAGAGAGAGAGAGATAGAGAGAAAAAAAAATTATACATGGTGCACATCGTCATCACCATCATCATTATCATCTTTTCCAACAGGAACAATGGAACAACATTTTCAAAACATAAATGTTATATCTCTTTCTCCGCTGTGTCCGACTTTCATAAATATGAGAGTAATTAATGATAATCAAGAGTCCACCAATAAGCGTACTTTTAAATGACGTTCAATACAAATGATATAAAAATAAAAGAGTTTAAATTCCCAATATGGCAGAATAGAGTAAACTTTTACCACAACTAAATCGAAAGACAAATCAATGCAGAAATATTTAAACGAAAATAACAACAGCAATGTGGATATTTGTTTCAACATCGGTGCAGATAAGTGAATACTGAAGTTATATTCCAAAACCGAAGAGGGTGGAATAAAATAGTATTGAAATAATAGGAAAGTAAAAAACTTTAGCACTGAGGTTAATCTAGGGTATGGACGGACATACAGACATGCAAACGGACCCTAAAGTGATCGTTATGTCGAGCTTCGCTAAGGCGGGCTCAATACAAACTACGAGCACGACGACGACGACGACGATGAGACTACTATCGTCACTAAACTGTGTCCACACGTTCTACTTTAGCAAAGATAAAGAAGCAGCGAAGATAACTGATAATAATTCAATGTTTCTTTTTTCGCATTTTTATGTTTTGTATGGCATTGTGCCCTACACAACTTTATAAAAAAAGTACGCATTTTTATGTTTGTATGGCATTGTGCCCTTAACAAAACTTTATAAAAGTACACATTCTGTTTAGTTCCAACTGCAATTTTAACAAATTCTTTTTAGACTTTAAGGATTTAAGTGGTATCCTTTCTTAAAACGTGGAAGCAGGAGAAAAAAAATCATCTCTCTCTCTCTCTCTCTCTCTCTCTCTCATTTTCATTGGTGACATTGATCAGAAATACGTTTATTTCATCCGTCTGAATTCAATGCGGCAATTTGATTTTCAATCGGTTCACTCGTGTTTGTTTCTTTCTCTTTTTTTAAAGAATGCATTATTTATTGATATTAATCACAAACGCTCCCTTATGTGTCTTTTACGGAGGTTTGATATCAGCTATTATCACTGAGCATGTTTATCACTTCGTGCTTTGGTCTAAATAAATCTGTCTTTGGAGCGAAAGTCGTACACTAATTTGGTTAGCGCAACTCCCTAATTGTGACATTGGTAAATATGGGCACACGAATTAAACTAATTGGAAATTATATTACACTTTTAATTTTTTGCGTATTAATCCTCCATGGATTTATATTTGTTAAAATGTACTTAATTTTTCGATAGAGGTTGTAGGTCGGATGATTTTACTAACTAGGGGAAAGTTTGTACCAGGTTGCCAGGCTAGGAGAGCCGTTTTCTTGTTGACTGTATACAAATTACGGATATTGATCGCTATTTTTAATGTCTTCATGTAAGCAAAAACTGACGGTTAGAACGATTATATGTAATGGATATTTCGAGGACAGAATTCCAGTTATTCTGTTCTTAATAAGCGTAAAATTTAATTGTAAGGTTTGACCAATTTATTTTTGTAAGTTCAGTGAAGTATGAACCGAAGAAATGCAGACTGTACTGAGAGAAAAAAACGCTGTGCAAACTTTAGTATGATCCTTTTCGGGGATTCATACAGTTTTGCACAGTGTTTCCGTTAATTCTTCAGTGAATTAGAAAAAAAAAAAAACGGTAAATCATGATATATCGACGACGTTAACATCGGTCATGTTTGCATATACTGATTTGTACCATTGATGAGGATTATGAAAATATTAGAATGAAAGAAAGATACACAAAAAGCACAAGAAGGAAAGATAACTAAGAAAAGAGGAGGGACGGACGAAGTGAGGGAAGAATAAATGGTATTAAAATAAACATCAATCAAACTTGACACTGATTCTGCAGTTATTTCCTCCACGAGGAAAACGTTTCATTGTTTGAACTAAAATATTAGCTAATTTTGTTTATTATTTTGTGGTTATAATTGCTTATTTTTGATGATAATTAGTTTCTTTTACGACAATAAAATATTTTATCAAAATGGCACTCAATTTACTATTGGATTAAAATAAATTATTCATTTAGGTGATGTCAGAATTTCAAATTTTTAATTTAAATGAGATTAAGATAGGAATATCAGCATGTTAGTCATTTTGGTTTAAACAAGAATCACTGGCCCGAAAAAATAAAGGGATCATTGCTCAGACATCAATTTGCTAAAGAACGTTTAACGATAGAGAAAAAAAAAATGGAAATGCACGAAAGAGTTTATGAAAACACGGCATAGTAAATACGCTACAATACATACATGATCTGCCCATTATTACAGTGCCCCAAGCATAAAACTCAATGAATTTGACATTCAGAACAATTTTGGTTTGCAGTGTGAAATGCTAAATTATTTGAAGCATTTATCAAAAATCATTCTTTGCGAATCTCAGGCAAAGCATTGCCCATACAAAGCACCTGGGGATTAGTACTTTTGCTACACACTTTCAGAACTGGTACCATATTCTTGATCTCTGCCATAAAAAAGAATTTCAAACCCTGAAATATGGAATATATATATAAATATTAATAATGGAAAGTATGTAAGATCATTATTTATGTTCACTCAGTTTTTAGCTCACCTTGCATCTGATTGGCTGAGCTTGTTACCTCTCTAGATCTAGAGACCATAATTCTCATCCAATTTCTATAAAACTAGGTAAATGAGTTTATATCATCAAGATCTTGGACGACTTTGATTATGAGCAAGAGACTGTCTATATCAATTATGAAATTATCTTTAGAACAAACAAACAGGATGCAGTAAAATAGGTAATATCAACGTGGTATAAAGTTTGAGAGATTGTTTACCTAGGTTATATTCTTACAATACTACATAAGCCGGCTTAGTGAAATGGTTAATTGTTAAATTATGTAAGCAAGGTGAGCAATATAAGGTCCACTTGAGCCTCTTGTTCTGTGCGAAATTCTTGTATTGTGCGTGTTTTTGACGAACGCAAAGTGCTGTTGACAATTATATAAAAAAATTAAAAAGGTGATATAGTAGTGATAACAATACAGCTTTTTTTGTTTTTGTTTTGTTAAATCAGACTTCAAACGGTGGGTAGCTTCTTGGGTAGAGGCAAAACCTTATCGATTTGTAGGCTGCAAGATCAAAGGTCAATGTCATAGACGGTGACATTGTGATTTTGCCATTCCCACGACAAGTACAGTGTCATAACCATTTATATGAGCCCGTTATAAGCAGTGTATTGTGATGCATGTACAGCTGTCCATCTGATCCGTCTTTCGTTTACGCACATTAATTAGAGTTTTCCACCATCTACCGTTACGAAAGTTTGCAAATAGCTTGCACATGGGGTGAGGAAGAAACCTATCAATTGTGTGGTCAAATGTCAAGATAATTGTGACTACATGGGCCTCGTGTGCCTACAATTTACTTTTAGGAGATATGAATATACACATTTTAAGGCGAGTGTTGAAACATCGTCACTACAAAAACATTTCCTTTCTTTAGCAACGCTGTGGACATTTATTTCGTATCTAAAGGTAAATTAACTCATTATTTGCAAGAACATGTAGCTTATACAATGATATGCTACTACATATGTCGTGAGAAATAATTTTACACCTGCTGAAAATGAGACCTAAATATAGTAGAGCCTGCCTTAAAGGTCACCTCCATTAAGCAAGCACATTTCTTCAACAGTTACATTCTTTAAGGACATTACAACAACCACCTGTTTTCAGAGGCTAATTGTCTCGCTTCCCAGATATGGCTCCTTAAGACAGGTCTGACTGTATGGATCTATTAAGACACAATACACAAGCAAAAACAGCATGAGAACCAAATAATTTATTTTATACAGTAGACAGAACAAAGTCAAACTACATGTAAATAAAGCACATCAACATTTTTACTGCAGAGGATAGAGACCATACCAATTTGTACCTGGTATATGTCATTGTATTAAATAAAACGAACCTAAATAATATGTATTTGGAAATATCTACTTTCAGCTTAAAATAAATGCTATCAAATTCCCGAGGGGCAAGTCCGTCATGTGAACACCAATGTCTGGTTTTGATTAATGACTCGTGAGTTTAGTTTTGGAATTTACTGTGGTTGAGAAAATCATTCATGCATTTGCTTAAATTCTGCTTACACTTTATATACTCTCATAAAACAAATTCAAGAGTATTCATTTTAGTACAGATAAATTCCGCCGTCAAGCTTTTACGTAATAAGAAACAAAACGTTTCTCCACTATTTTAGTATATAAACGCTGTCTATAAGCTTCTTTAAAATGTTGAGCAGCACCTGTACCTACTAACCAACAACTCACTAGCACCTAGACCTGCTAACAGAGGTGTAAGGGTAAGTAAGGGGTTTCAATCGAAACCAAATCCATATAATCCAAACTGAAACTTAACAACCTTATAATCCTACAACCCCTGTAAACAAAACAAGAAACAACCGTACATCACACAAACCTCCTATGACTATAAAGACCCAAAGTTGAGTAGAAGAAAAGAATAGGATAGGCAAGCTTATACTAACACACAAACATACTCTCATACTTATATACTATCAGGTACTAAATGGAAGATAAACCAAAAGACAAAATACATAGACAAGCAAAGAAAGAAACATATAACACAGAGTTTTGGCAATTTTGGAGTAACATGCCTGTTTCTGTTAGATCTGGATGGGCCTGAAAAAAACCGTTGGTGGTTAAACAAAAAACAAAATGTTAACACTGGTGACACTGTTTCACCGTTCATCGTCGAAAGCTTTTCCGCTCCGTCTACACACCATCACTCTGTTCAAACACCATTGCCTTTCCACGTAGACTCTTCTTTTCCATAGGACAGTGTCTGTGATGCGTGTGATCGCCCACGTTGACTTGACATACTCCGGGTGATCCGGACTTTAAAAAAAAGAAAACATGTTGGAAATAATGGTGGACTATTCTACACACACACTGAATCACCTTATTGGTTATCTTGAGAATGGATGGCACAATGGGTGAACGCACCTCTATATAAAGACTAGGCCAGGATAGAAACTGAATTTGAGTCTCAACCAATCAGAACGCGTGTCACATAGTTCAGCAATGACGTGTTTTCTATCCACCGATTCCAACGCCAGAGAACTGTGACGTCACTTTCGGTGTGTAGTGGTGTGCCTGCAGTGCATACTTATACCTGGAGTGACAGTACTACTACTGCTGCTGTACAAGTATTATTCCACCGATCGTGTCTTCTATTCCAGAGAATGACTTGGATTTGGCTTTGGCTTTTTGCTACTTTTTATCGTCGTAGGAATCTTTTATTGTACTAGCAATTCCTTCTTCTCCTGTATTACGACCATCACGGCCAGAATATGTCGATTTTAAAAAGAAACGTAAGGAAGAGCTAGATCGTCCCAGGATCGAATTTCTCCATTCTTAGAGGTTCCTTTTCTTTGACGTTGTGGACATTCTATAGACAATAGTTCTTCCTCCTTTTATTTTAAGTGAAGTAGTTTTGAGTCTTTACATAGGTCTTCTTCTGATATGCGTATTTTGAATCACTTGCTGAACTCTCTCTGACCAGAAGTGTAACCTTCGGTTGCTCTTCCATCTTCACAGGTTGAATACCCACGTTGGCTGAGCCCGAGACTCGAACCCACGCGGACAGAGGTGAGATGTCAGTGATCTGTAAAGGCGAGCGCCTTAGACCACTCGGCCACCCGGGGCCCCATCCTTTCTGGGGAGATGAAAATTATTTGGAAGAACGAGAGTTTAGTTGACCTAGTATAGTCAATCTTGGTAAATATTTGTGGTGAGGATATACCTATTATTTGGGTGACAAAAGATCCTACGAAATGAGGCTTCCAGAGTTTACGTGTCAAAAGAACAACCGGAACTTAACTCTTTCACCTTTTTCTTTTCTCTTTTGTGGATAGTACGGTTCACTGTCGTTTCTGGGCCATTAAATGTTTTATCCCTTTTATCCCTACATACATACATACATACATACATACATACATACATACATACATACATACATACATACATACATACATACATACATACATACATACATACATACATACATACATACATACATACATACATACATACATACATACATACATACATACATATGAACAAAGGAAACTATCCAAATATCTTGCCATAAAGATTGTCTTGTAATCAAATGACTGTTTAGAGTTTTCTACACCATGGTTGTTTTGTAAACATCTGCGTTTCAAGTTTGTTAGCGTTTTCACATTTTCACGCTTATAATATACTCAATAGACGTAGTAGACTCACTCTGGCCTTTCTATTAGGACGATGACACTCTACTTCACATCCTGTTAGGCAAGAGAGTGAAAAACGTTGCCTTTTTGGATGACCTGTCATGGCAAAAATTCATGTGTTTGGCGGCAGAAGGATTAGAATTGATGTATATAAAAACAAATGAACTTGAATATGATATCTGGCAATATCTTTATAGATCAGATTTAAGTAAATGGACCCATTTCATTTTTGACTACCATACCTATTATTTACAATTGTTAGACTCCAAGGGTTGCGAGGAAAAACTAACGTGAGAATTCATTTGAAAGGTGTTAGTCAAATGTAAATAATTCCTGTTCTTACAAGATGTTTGCATTTTTTAGCATATTATTCATTATCGTTGTTACTTTTATATTTTCCTTTCCGGTGAGTTTTCTCGCTCATGTGACTATATGTGTATGTTTTCCTCAAATATTTACATTTCTAGGGTTTGTTTCTACCCTTTACCTGTATATGTGCTAACTTTCACGCATACATATATAGACATAAGCATACATACATAGACATAAGCATACATACATACATACATACATACATACATACATACATACATACATACATACATACATACATACATACATACTTTGAACACCTACACATACGTTTCTGTCCTTGTATGCTTTATATCCATTTCATCTATATAATCGCTTTGTGTTTAATATACATTACTAGTTTATAACAATTATATTCAAACCAAGTGTATGTTATGCTGCATATATTAATTATATGGTGTGCCGCATATGTATTTTAAAATTGTTGGATGTTCTAAAAAAAAAGCCTTGTTTTGAAGATAAGACATATTTTTTACATTTCCCATACTTTCCATACTGGATATAACATTAATGAAATTGAGACAGGAAATGTAATCTTAATGCGGAGGTCTAATGATAATCATTGTACTTTAGTAAATATATTTACATTTTTAGTGTGTTGTGTATTCATTAATGTCACTTTAATGTTCCTATTACTATTATGCAATAATGAAAATAACTGAATGTAATCTCTTTTGAAGAGGAAATAAAGAAAATCAATCAGTCATACATACATACATGCATGCATGCATGCATGCATGCATAGATAGATAGATACATACATACATACATACATACATACATACATACATACATACATACATACATACATACATACATACATACATACATACATACATACATACATACATACGTACGTACATACATACATATAAATAAATAAAGGAAACTGTCCAAATATCTTACCACATAGATTGTCTTGTAATCAAATGACTGTTTAGAATTCTCTGCACCATGGTTGTTTTGTAGGCCTAAACATTTGTGTTTCCACTTTGCTAGCGTTTCCTGATATTTCACGTTTATAATTCAATATTCAGTTACCAATTATATTCTTCATGAGGAATAAAATCATGGACAGCGACATATTATTTTTTTTAGTTTCTTAATTGAAGGCTAGTCGATGGAAGCACCCGAAAGTTTTTTTTTAAACATATGTTTCGGTGTTAATTTTCACATTCATCCGCTATACTCTTTGCAAATCAGGATGTGTCAATAGTCTGTTTTATTATTCCAGCTAGCTCATCTAATTCGTGCTGTTATTTTGATTCTTCTCCATATAGATCACAAAGAACATAAAATAATGAAATATCATACGAAAGCCCAATAAAACAATACAATCATAAAAGTAGGAAATGGATCCTGTCCATCTCCGACGTGACTATAAACACCTTCTGACATTTATTACCATTCTAAAACAAGCATTTTAACCAAATTGGTACACGTTGAATAGGGAATGCTATTTATATTTTATATTGCCTGGTATTTGGTAGTATTCTCTGCCTTTCTCGCTATTGCGAATGATAGCATTATTAAATAGATGGGGGGGGGGGATGCGGGGGTCCTATCTTGCGTCAGAATCAGATCTGTTTTTTAGGTTACTGATGGAAATATGTCGAATAAAAAGCACATTCACTTCCTCATGAAGCAACACTTACGTAGAAACGAACAAACATAATTTTTAACGGCAACAATGATGCAGGCTATATCATCGCTATATAAATAAAAATAACTAGGACAGCATGCCCAAGATTTATGCTGACTGCACTGGTAAATTGATGAGTTTCAATCGAGATTCATGATGCTATTCTAAGATTGTCCCTGTGGACTTTATGTTTTGTTAAGTTTTGTATGCCCTTTTAAATAATCAGGAAGTCCTCTTCACTCATACATATCTAAGTTCAATAGTACATGTGATTATTTGTGTTAGACGGTTGTTCCGTTAGTATTGAATGCAGTTATGTTTGCCTTTCACTTTTTAAGATATAATGACGGTCTCGTTAACTATGAATGGTGACCGTAAAACAAAATGTTTAGCTGATATGGAATATCATGATATGGACCTAATACTGGATAAGTTTGCCACTGTTCTATGTATACAGATATTTGTAGGCGGGACACTCTAAAAATAGTTAATATGATACGTGCTAAAAATTCAGTTCAAGAAATAACTGTCTTCCATTTTTACACAGTAAAGACCTTTATATTGATATCTACCTTTTTTGAGATATAAGCCTCAAAATGTGTTATATAATTAAGGAAGCGGTTAACCAGTGTCATCCCAAGATTTATATGAGTAAAAGCAAATCGTTCTGAATAACCGTCACTGCTGATTTCATACACGGTAAATATTTCAGATGCCATGTCTAGTTTGGAAAGCCTTTTCATGGCGAAGTCTCATATTAATAAATCATCTTGGTACATCATATATCAGAATAGTGTTCCATGAAAATGATAAGTCTCCAAACAGTTTAGAGACACCAGTATGACTTGATGTGACTTCAGAATGTAAAGAAGTGGTGTCTGCTTCCAGGCAGAACCAAATATTTTGTTATATAGTGTAAATCTATACATGCTGAATACTCTATATTACGTGCATCTTGCTGCCAACTCGTACATAATTTTCTGAAATAGTATTCTCTTTACGTGCATTTGATTGTTTAAAATTGAATTTAGTCAGAACAAATGGTCACATGATTACTCTCATAATACAGATTGCTGATTTTGACCCTTTTTGAACGTCAAGATGCGCAGGTGTGTTGCATTTTTCTCGATCGAATGCGCCATCTGAATAGTGAGATTATGTTCTTTCAGCTGACATGCATATCTTTTAAACAAATGCATACAGAACTATAAAATATTTTATTTCACTCTTAGTGATAGTATGCAAAAATTAAACATCATTATACTTTACATTGTGCGTAGAGGATTTGTTTAAGATTGTGTCCAAGAAATCATGATCAA